>JASTWF010000617.1:0-275000 GCA_030390025.1 Squalus acanthias | reverse complement strand
GAAGTGTAGCATTTTGTAATCTCTCTCCATTTAAATAATAGTTTGCTTTTTTATTTTTCCTGCCAAAGTGGATAACCTCGTACTTTCCCACATTATACTCCATCTGCCAAATGTTTGCCTACTCACTTAGCCTGTCTATATCCCTTTGCAGATTCTTTGAGTCCTCTGCACAACTTGCTTTCCCACCCATCTTTGTATCATCCGCAAACTTGGTTACATTACACTCGAACCCTTCATCCAAGTCATTAATGTTGATTGTAAATAGTTGGGGCCCCAGCACCGATCCTTGTGGCACCCCACTAGTTACCGTTTGCCAACCAGAAAATGACCCATTTATCCTGACTCTCTGCTTTCGGTTAGTTAGCCAATTCTCCATCCATGCGAATATATTACCCCCAACTCCGTGAGCTCTTATCTTATGCAGTAACCTTTTATGTGGCACCTTATCGAATGCCTTCTGGAAATCCAAATACATCACATCCACTGGCACCCCCTTGTCCACCCTGCTTGTTACATCCTCAAAGAACTCCAGCAAATTTGTTAAACATGATTTCCCTTTCCGAAAACCATGCTGACTCTGTTTGACTGCAGTATGTTTTTCTAAATGCCCTGCTACTGCTTCCTTAATGAAGGACTCCAGCATTTTCCCAATGACAGATGTTAGGCTAACTGGTCTATAGTTTCCTGCTTTCTGTCTCCCTCCTTTCTTAAATAGGGGTGTTACATTAGCGGTTTTCCAATCCGCTGGGACCTCTCCAGAGTCCAGGGAATTTTGGTATATTGCAACCAATGCATCCTCTATCTCTGCAGCCACTTCTTTTAAGCCCCTGGGATGCAGGCCATCTGGTCCAGGGGACTTGTCGTCTTTTAGTCCCATTATTTTACCGAGTACTATTTCCTTAGTGATACTGATTGTCTTTAGTTCCCACTCCCTGTGGCCCCTTGATTATCCATTATTGGGATGTTGTTAGTGTCTTCTACAGTGAAGACAGATACAAATATTTGTTCAGAGTCTCTGCCATTTCCCCGTTCCCCATTATTAATTCCCCAGTCTCATCCTCTAAGGGACCAACGTTTACTTTAGCTACCCTCTTCCTTTTTATATACCTGCAGAAGCTCTTACTATCTGTTTTAATGTTTCTTGCCAGCTTACTCTCAGAATTCATCTTCTCTCTCTTTATTATTTTTTTGATGCGGAGATGCCGGTGTTGGACTGGGGTGGACAAAAATGAGAAGTCGCACAACACCAGGTTATAGTCCAACAGTTTTATTTGAAATTACGAGCTTTTGGAGCGCTGCTCCTTCGTCAGGTAAAGTGAGGGAATACGAATCAGTTACAAAGCATATATAGACAGAGAGCAATGTGTCTGCAGAGATACAATCCGTCAGGGAGGCATTACATCAAAGACACAGCAGAATACAGCTAAGACAATGAGGTGGGGTCACAGGGGGTCCAACGTGTCAAATGCTGCAGTCTGCAGTTAAGCTTTTTACTTTTTTTTTTAAACTGGAAATCAAATCTGTGAACAAGACAATGACGACTCTTGTCTGGACTCTAGTCTCGACACTAGTCACATCCTGTAGCGTGACATGAAACCGAGATCCCGGTTGAGGCTGTCCTCATGGGTGCAGAACTTGGCTATCAGTTTCTGCTCGATGATTTTGCGTTGTCGTGTTGTCTCGAAGGCCGCCTTGGAGAACACTAAGCCGCGGATCCGAGGCTGAATGTCCTTGACTGCTGAAGTGTTCCCCGACTGTGAGGGAACACTCCTGCCTGGCGATTGTTGCGCGGTGTCCGTTCATACGTTGTCTCAGTGTCTGCATGGTCTCGCCGATGTACCATGCTGTGGTGCATTCTTTCCTGCAACGTTGAGACAACACTGAGACAACGTATGAACGGACACCGCGCAACAATCGTCAGGCAGGATTGTTACCTCCCAGTCGGGGAACACTTCAGCAGTCAAGGGCATTCAGCCTCGGATCCGCGGGTTAGTGTTCTCCAAGGCGGCCTTCGAGACACACGACAACGCAAAATCATCGAGCAGAAACTGATAGCCAAGTTCCGCACCCATGAGGACGGCCTCAACCAGGATCTCGGTTTCATGTCACGCTACAGGACGTGACTAGAGTCGAGACTAGAGTCCAGACTAGAGTCATCGTTGTCTTGTTCACAGATGTGATTTCCAGTTTTAAAATATAAGTAAAAAGCTTAACTGCAGACTGCAGCATTTGACACGTTGGACCCCCTGTGACCCCACCTCATTGTCTTAGCTGTATTCTGCTGTGTCTTTGATGTAATGCCTCCCTGACAGATTGTATCTCTGCAGACACATTGTTCTCTGTCAATATATGCTTTGTAACTGATTCGTATTCCCTCACTTTACCTGATGAAGGAGCAGCGCTCCGAAAGCTCGTAATTTCAAATAAAACTGTTGGACTATAACCTGATGTTGTGCGACTTATTATTTTTTTGATGTGGAGATGCCGGTGTTGGACTGGGGTGGACAAATGTGAGAAGTTGCACAACACCAGGTTATAGTCCAACAGCTTTATTTGAAATCACAAGCTTTCGGAGCGCTGCTCCTTCGTCAGGTGAAGTGAAGAGATGCATATAGGCACAGCATATATAGTCAGAGAACACTGCCAGATGATTACAGTTAATCTTTCTAACTGCCCTTTATCACACCTCGGCAGAGAGATAATCACGGCAATCAAAGGTGTGGATGGTGTCCAAGCAGGTCAGTCAGGAAAACATTACATCAAAGACAATGAGGTGGCAGATGTTGGGGTCTGTATGGAAAACAAAAAACTTTTTTTGCTGGAAATCACAGCAGGTCCGGCCGCATCTGTGTAGAGAGAACAAGCTAACAACGACTCGAGTCTGGATGACTCTACGTCAGGTGGGGTTACATGTAGCGTGACATGAACCCAAGATCCCGGTTGAGGCCGTCCTCATGGGGGCTGAACTTGGCTATCAGTTTCTGCTCGACGATTTTGCGTTGTCGTGTGTCTCGAAGGCCGCCTTGGAGAACGCTTACCCGAAAATCGGAGGCTGAATGTCCTTGACTGCTGAAGTGTTCCCCGACTGGGAGGGAACACTCCTGCCTGCCGATTGTTGCGCGGTGTCCGTTCATACGTTGCCGCAGTGTCTGCATGGTCTCACCGATGTACCATGCTCCAGGGCATCCTTTCCTGCAACGTATGAGGTAGACAACGTTGGCCGAGTCACATGAGTATGTACCATGTACCTGGTGGGTAGTGTCCTCACGTGTGATGGTGGTATCTGTGTTGATGATCTGGCATGTCTTACAGAGGTTGCCGTGGCAGGGTTGTGTGGTGTCGTGGTCGCTGTTCTCCTGAAAGCTGGGTAATTTGCTGCGAACGATGGTCTGTTTGAGGTTAGGCGGCTGTTTGAAGGCGAGTAGTGGAGGCATGGGGATGGCCTTAGCGAGGTGTTCATCATCATCGATGACATGTTGAAGGCTGCGAAGAACATGGCGTAGTTTCTCCGCTCCGGGGAAGTACTGGACGACATAGGGTACTCTGTTGGTTGTGTCCCGTGTTTGTCTTCTGAGGAGGTCTATGCGATTTTTCGCTGTGGCCCATCGGAACTGTCGATTGACGAGTCGAGCGTCATATCCCGTTCTTACGAGGGCGTCTTTCAGCGTCTGTAGGTGTCCATCGCGTTCCTCCTCGTCTGAGCAGATCCTGTGTATTCGCAGGACTTGTCCATAGGGGATGGCTTCTTTAACGTGGTTAGGGTGGAAGCTGGAGAAGTGAAGCATCGTGAGGTTGTCCGTGGGCTTGCGGTAGAGTGAAGTGCTGAGGTGTCCGTCTTTGATGGAGATTCGTGTGTCCAAGAATGAAACCGATTCTGAGGAGTAGTCCATGGTGAGTTTGATGGTGGGATGGAACTTGTTGATGTTATCGTGTAGTCTTTTCAGTGATTCTTCACCGTGGGTCCATAGGAAGAAAATGTAATCGATGTATCTGGTGTATAGCATTGGTTGGAGGTCCTGTGCAACGAAGAAGTCTTGCTCGAACTTGTGCATGAAGATGTTGGCGTATTGGGGTGCGAATTTGGTCCCCATGGCTGTTCCGTGTGTTTGGGTAAAAAACTGGTTGTCGAAGGTGAAGACATTGTGGTCAAGGATGAAGCGGATGAGTTGTAGGATGGTGTCTGGAGATTGGCTGTTGTTGGTGTTGAGTACTGAGGCTGTCGCAGCGATGCTGTCATCGTGGGGGATACTGGTGTAGAGTGCCGAGATGTCCATCGTGGCGAGGAGTGTTCCTGGTTCAACTGGTCCGTGGGTGCTGAGTTTCTGTAAGAAGTCTGTAGTGTCGTGACAGAAGCTGGGGGTTCCCTGTACGATGGGTTTCAGGATGCCCTCGACGTATCCCGAGAGGTTCTCACACAGGGTTCCGTTGCCTGATACGATAGGACGTCCGGGTGTGTTGGCTTTGTGTATCTTTGGGAGGCAGTAGAAGTCTCCCACGCGGGGAGTACATGGGATGAGAGCGCGTAGGATGCTTTGAAGGTCTGGATCGAAGGTCTTGATCAGTCTATTGAGTTGGCGGGTGTGTTCTTTGGTCGGATCTGCGGGTAACTGTCTGTAGTGTTCCTGGTTGTCCAGTTGTCGGTATGCTTCTTTGCAATAGTCCATTCTGTTCTGTATGATGATGGCTCCTCCTTTGACCGCTGGTTTGATGACGATGTTGTGGTTAGTCTTGAGAGCGTGGATGGTGTTGCGTTGTGCTCGGGTGACATTCTGGACTGTCTTGTGAGTGCGGCTGATGAATCTGGCGTTGATGCATCTCCTGACAGCTTGAGCATACATGTCAAGCTTAGGGCAGCGACCCTCCGGAGGGGTTCAATTTGACTCTTTCTTCTTCGGTTGCTGCACTGCAGGTCCCTCTGTCTGCTGTTCCGGATCATTGATTGTCTCATTGGGTTCACTGCTGACATCTTGGGATTTGTGGAAGAATTCCCGGAGCCTCATTCTCCTGATGAATTCCTCTGTGTCTGCCGCGAGACCGATGGGGTCCATTTTGGTGGTGGGGCAGAATATGAGCCCTCGGTTGAGAACTTCGATTTCGTCTGGTTGAAGGGTGTGGTCGGACAAGTTGACGATGGACTTCCCTGTGGTTGCAACCGTGGTACCGGGGGAGGCTTGGTTGCTGCTGGTGGTGATGCCGAGTTTCTCAAGCTTCCTGTTCTTGGTGTGCATGTAGGCAGCGTAGTTCCGTTGCCTCGTCTGTTTGGCGGTGTCTCGTAGCTGGTCTGCTGTGTCCTGAGCACAGGCTGAGAACATGGACTCTATCTTGGTTTCAAGGTTGCGGCGTCTGCTGTAGAGCTGGTGTACGAGTTTTTAAAAATTTCCCAATCCTCTGGTCTCCCACCAATCTTCCCTATAATTTAGAATTTAAGGGGTGATCTGACCGAAGTTTTTAAGATATTAAGGGGAACAGATAGGGTAGAGAGAGAGAAACTATTTCTACTGGTTGGGGAGTCTAGGACTAGGGGGCATAGTCTAAAAATTAGAGCCAGACCTTTCAGGAGTGAAATTAGGAAACACTTCTACACACAAAAGGGTGGTAGAAGTTTGGAACTCTCTTTCGCAAATGGCAATTGATGCTCCATCAATTGTTAATTTTATATTGGAGATTGATAGATTTTTGTTCACCAAAGGTATTAAGGGATATGGGGCAAAGAGTATATGGAGTTAGGTCGCAGATCAGCCATGATCTCATTGAATGGCAGAACAGGCTCGAGGGGCTAAATGGCCTACTGCTGTTCCTATGTAACTGCAAGTTGGATGTATCCCTTTAAATAGCACTGGTGGGGGGGGTCTCTCGTGCAGCTGAATGCACGTTCAGCTGTGCGTGTTTAGGAGAGGGCGTTGATTGGAGCGGCGACGTTCAAAATGGCAGGTCATTCATCAAATCAGTGTTCCAGGCTGACTAACTAAGGTGCCGAATTTTGCAGCCACTGTCTTTTGGGTGAGATATTGGCCCAAAAATTAGTCCCGCGACGCGAGAGTACGCACTGCATACTCTCGCGTATTCTGTCACCAATTGCCGGTTTTCTGCATGCACTGCGCATGCACTGCGCATGCGCTGAAAACCGGCACTTGGTTTTTGGAAAAGGGGGCGGTTCCTCGGTGCACCGCATGCGCGCTACAGGCTGCGCGCACGCTGTGCACTTAGTGCTTTGGACGCGCAGGTAAGGACGGAAGATTTTAGAAATGAAAAAAGGAGGAGTAAGACCCACTTTTAACATGGTAAGTAGTGAATTAAGTATTATTTTGAATTTTTTTTAACAGGTATATCTTTTTTAGAGACTTTAAAGACAGGTAAGTTTATTTTTATAACTTTTTAAAAGATTTTAAATTTTTTCAAAAATTTAATTTTTTATTTAAAATGGTTAATTTATTTAACTATACTTATTTTATTAATGTGATGTTTTTTTTTAAATTTAATTGAGGTTTAGTTGTTATTTTGGGGGTGTGTAAGATTCATAGCTTTCACAGCACTTATGTGAAACTTATGAATGGAAGATGGTGTGCTGCCATTGGCTCTAACTGAGTCACGTGATCCCACAGCTCGCACGAATTCACTCCGCCGGTGGGATACGCAAGCACTGCCCAGCTGATGTCTAGAACATCAAGTTCGTGCGAGCTGGATCTGAAAAAGCCAACGCGGAGTGAGAGATCGCGGGGAAGCCTTACCCCCGCGTCAACACTCAGTCTTTAATTTCTGGGCCATTAATCCTGCACTTTCAGCAGAAGCTAAAGAGCACAGCCAACTAAATTGTACCGACACATTAAACCCTAAAACATCCTGGGAATGAACTTTAACCATTTCATTATTTCTAGTTAAAGTACAAATCCACAAGCCATTAATATGTAAAAAAAAGCAAAAACCTTAATCATTTGAAATTAAACCAAATCCTAACCCTACGTATATATGTATATATGACTAGGGTATCTTAAAGGCGTCACCAGCTGCTGACTCAGAGAAGCTTCCGGCACGGTGACGTCACCATAAAGAGCAACCACCCTCCCACACAGGGGTGACCAGAAATGGGAACTGGCTGGTGGAGAAACAGCCAAGAGTCTGGGGGGAGGAGGGAGAGAGAGAGCGGGGAGAGGTGTGAGGCTGGGTTGGAAGAGGGTGAACAGGGACTGGGGTCAATGTTCCGTGTAAGGTGCACGGCCGTGTAGGGCGGGCTGGTGGTGGAGGGAGTGAATGTTTAAGGTAGCGGAGGGAGTGAATGTTTAAGGTGGTGGATGGGGTGAATGTTTAAGGTGGTGGAGGGAGGGAGTGTTTAAGGTGGTGGATGGAGTGAATGTTTAAGGTGGTGGAGGGAGTGAGTGTTTAAGGTGGTGGAGGGAGTGAATGTTTAAGGTTGCGGAGGGAGTGAATGTTTAAGGTGGTGGATGGAGTGAATGTTTAAGGTAGTGGAGGGAGTGAATGTTTAAGGTGGTGGATGGAGTGAATGTTTAAGGTGGTGGAGGGAGGGAGTGTTTAAGGTGGTGGAGGGAGTGAATGTTTAAGGTTGCGGAGGGAGTGAATGTTTAAGGTGGTGGATGGAGTGAATGTTTAAGGTGGTGGAGGGAGGGAGTGTTTAAGGTGGTGGATGGAGTGAATGTTTAAGGTGGTGGAGGGAGTGAATGTTTAAGGTTGCGGAGGGAGTGAATGTTTAAGGTGGTGGATGGGGTGAATGTTTAAGGTGGTGGAGGGAGGGAGTGTTTAAGGTGGTGGATGGAGTGAATGTTTAAGGTGGTGGATGGAGTGAATGTTTAAGGTTGCGGAGGGAGTGAATGTTTAAGGTGGAGGGAGTGAATGTTTAAGGTTGCGGAGGGAGTGATAGTTTAAGGTGGTGGAGGGAGTGAATGTTTAAGGTGGTGGATGGAGTGAATGTTTAAGGTGGTGGAGGGAGGGAGTGTTTAAGGTGGTGGATGGAGTGAGTGTTTAAGGTGGTGGAGGGAGGGAGTGTTTAAGGTGGTGGATGGAGTGAGTGTTTAAGGTGGTGGAGGGAGGGAGTGTTTAAGGTGACGGAGGGAGTGAATGTTTAAGGTGGTGGATGGGCTGAATGTTTAAGGTGGTGGAGGGAGTGAATGTTTAAGGTGGTGGATGGGGTGAATGTTTAAGGTGGTGGATGGGGTGAATGTTTAAGGTGGTGGATGGAGTGAATGTTTAAGGTGGTGGAGGGAGGGAGTGTTTAAGGTGGTGGAGGGAGGGAGTGTTTAAGGTGGTGGAGGGAGGGAGTGTTTAAGGTGGTGGAGGGAGGGAGTGTTTAAGGTGGTGGAGGGAGGGAGTGTTTAAGGTGGTGGATGGGGTGAATGTTTAAGGTGGTGGAGGGAGGGAGTGTTTAAGGTTGCGGAGGGAGGGAGTGTTTAAGGTGGTGGATGGGGTGAATGTTTAAGGTGGTGGAGGGAGTGAGTGTTTAAGGTGGTGGAGGGAGGGAGTGTTTAAGGTGGTGGAGGGAGGGAGTGTTTAAGGTTGCGGAGGGAGTGAATGTTTAAGGTGGTGGATGGGGTGAATGTTTAAGGTGGTGGAGGGAGTGAATGTTTAAGGTGGTGGATGGGGTGAATGTTTAAGGTGGTGGATGGGGTGAATGTTTAAGGTGGTGGAGGGAGTGAGTGTTTAAGGTAGCGGAGGGAGTGAATGTTTAAGGTGGTGGAGGGAGGGAGTGTTTAAGGTTGCGGAGGGAGTGAATGTTTAAGGTGGTGGATGGGGTGAATGTTTAAGGTGGTGGAGGGAGTGAATGTTTAAGGTGGTGGATGGGGTGAATGTTTAAGGTGGTGGATGGGGTGAATGTTTAAGGTGGTGGAGGGAGTGAGTGTTTAAGGTGGTGGAGGGAGGGAGTGTTTAAGGTGGTGGAGGGAGTGAATGTTTAAGGTGGTGGAGGGAGGGAGTGTTTAAGGTTGCGGAGGGAGTGAATGTTTAAGGTGGTGGATGGGGTGAATGTTTAAGGTGGTGGAGGGAGTGAATGTTTAAGGTGGTGGATGGGGTGAATGTTTAAGGTGGTGGAGGGAGTGAATGTTTAAGGTGGTGGATGGGGTGAATGTTTAAGGTGGTGGATGGGGTGAATGTTTAAGGTGGCGGATGGGGTGAGTGTTTAAGGTGGTGGATGGGGTGAATGTTTAAGGTGGCGGATGGGGTGAATGTTTAAGGTGGTGGAGGGAGTGAATGTTTAAGGTGGTGGATGGGGTGAATGTTTAAGGTGGTGGAGGGAGTGAATGTTTAAGGTGGTGGATGGGGTGAATGTTTAAGGTGGTGGATGGGGTGAATGTTTAAGGTGGCGGATGGGGTGAGTGTTTAAGGTGGTGGATGGGGTGAGTGCTTAAGGTGGTGGATGGGGTGAATGTTTAAGGTGGTGGAGGGAGTGAATTTTTAAGGTGGTGGATGGAGTGAATGTTTAAGGTGGTGGAGGGAGGGAGTGTTTAAGGTGGTGGATGGGGTGAATGTTTAAGGTGGTGGATGGGGTGAATGTTTAAGGTGGTGGAGGGAGTGAATGTTTAAGGTGGTGGATGGGGTGAATGTTTAAGGTGGTGGATGGGGTGAATGTTTAAGGTTGCGGAGGGAGTGAATGTTTAAGGTGGTGGATGGGGTGAATGTTTAAGGTGGTGGATGGGGTGAATGTTTAAGGTGGTGGATGGGGTGAATGTTTAAGGTGGTGGATGGGGTGAATGTTTAAGGTTGCAGAGGGAGTGAATGTTTAAGGTGGTTGAGGGAGTGAATGTTTAAGGTGGTGGATGGGGTGAATGTTTAAGGTGGTGGATGGAGTGAATGTTTAAGGTGGTGGATGGAGTGAATGTGTTTAAGGTGGTGGAGGGAGGGAGTGTTTAAGGTGGTGGATGGGGTGAATGTTTAAGTTGGTGGAGGGAGTGAATGTTTAAGGTGGTGGATGGGGTGAATGTTTAAGGTTGCGGAGGGAGAGAGTGTTTAAGGTGGTGGATGGGGTGAATGTTTAAGGTGGTGGATGGAGTGAATGTTTAAGTTGGTGGAGGGAGTGAATGTTTAAGGTGGTGGATGGGGTGAATGTTTAAGGTGGTGGATGGGGTGAATGTTTAAGGTTGCGGAGGGAGGGAGTGTTTAAGGTGGTGGATGGAGTGAATGTTTAAGGTGGTGGATGGAGTGAATGTTTAAGGTTGCGGAGGGAGTGAATGTTTAAGGTGGTGGATGGAGTGAATGTTTAAGGTGGTGGATGGAGTGAATGTTTAAGGTTGCGGAGGGAGTGAATGTTTAAGGTGGTGGATGGGGTGAATGTTTAAGGTGGTGGAGGGAGTGATAGTTTAAGGTGGTGGAGGGAGGGAGTGTTTAAGGTGGTGGATGGGGTGAATGTTTAAGTTGGTGGAGGGAGTGAATGTTTAAGGTGGTGGATGGGGTGAATGTTTAAGGTTGCGGAGGGAGGGAGTGTTTAAGGTGGTGGATGGAGTGAATGTTTAAGGTAGCGGAGGGAGGGAGTGTTTAAGGTGGTGGGTGGAGTGAATGTTTAAGTTGGTGGAGGGAGTGAATGTTTAAGGTGGTGGATGGGGTGAATGTTTAAGGTGGTGGATGGAGTGAATGTTTAAGGTTGCGGAGGGAGTGAATGTTTAAGGTGGTGGATGGGGTGAATGTTTAAGGTGGTGGATGGAGTGAGTGTTTAAGGTTGCGGAGGGAGTGAGTGTTTAAGGTGGTGGATGGAGTGAATGTTTAAGGTGGTGGATGGGGTGAATGTTTAAGGTAGCGGAGGGAGTGAATGTTTAAGGTGGTGGGTGGGGTGAATGTTTAAGGTGGTGGAGGGAGTGAATGTTTAAGGTGGTGGATGGAGTGAATGTTTAAGGTGGTGGATGGGGTGAATGTTTAAGGTGGTGGAGGGAGGGAGTGTTTAAGGTAGTGGAGGGAGGGAGTGTTTAAGGTGGTGGATGGGGTGAATGTTTAAGGTAGCGGAGGGAGTGAATGTTTAAGGTGGTGGATGGGGTGAATGTTTAAGGTAGCGGAGGGAGTGAATGTTTAAGGTGGTGGGTGGGGTGAATGTTTAAGGTGGTGGATGGGGTGAATGTTTAAGGTAGCGGAGGGAGTGAATGTTTAAGGTGGTGGATGGGGTGAATGTTTAAGGTGGTGGAGGGAGGGAGTGTTTAAGGTGGTGGATGGAGTGAATGTTTAAGGTGGTGGAGGGAGTGAATGTTTAAGGTAGCGGAGGGAGTGAATGTTTAAGGTGGTGGGTGGGGTGAATGTTTAAGGTGGTGGATGGGGTGCCAATCAAGCGGGCTGCTTTGTCATGAATGGGTGTTGAGTTTCTTGAGTGTTGTTGCAGCTGCACTCATCCAGGCAAGTGGAGCACAGTCGATCACAGTCATGATTGTGCCTTGTAGATGGTGGAAAGGCTTTGGGGAGTCAGGAGGTGAGACACTCGCCACAGAATACCTAGTTTCTGACCTGCTCTTGTTGCCACAGTATTTATGTGGCTGGTCCAGTTAAGTTTCTGGTTAATGGTGACCCCCAGGATATTGATGGTGGGGGATTCGACGATGGTAATCCCATTGAATGTCAAGGGGTGGTGGCTCGATTCTCTCTTGTTGGAGATAGTCATTGCCTGGCACTTGTGTGGCACGAATGTTACTTGCCACTTATCAGCCCAAGCCTGAATGTTGTCCAAGTCTTGTTACATGCGGGCATGGACTGCTTCATTATCTGAGGAGTTGCGAATGGAACTGAACACTGTGCAGTCATCAGCGAACATCCCCACTTCTGACCCTATGATGGAGGGAAGGTCATTGATGAAGCAGTTGAAGATGGTTGGGCCTAGGACACTGCCCTGAACTCCTGCAGCGATGTCCTGGGGCCGAGATGATTAACCTTCAATCACCACAACCATCTTCCTTTGTGCTAGGTACGACACCAGCTAATGGAGAGTTTTCCCTCTGATTCCCATTGTTTTACTAGGGCTCCTTGATGCCACACTCGGTCCAATGCTGTCTTGATGTCAAGGGCAGTCACTCTCACCTCACCTCTGGAATTCAGCTCCTTTGTCCATGTTTGGATCAATGCTGTAATAAGGTCTGGAGCTGAGTGGTCCTGGCAGAACCCAAACTGGGCATCGGTGAGCAGGTTATTGGTGAGTAAGTGCCACTTAATAGCACTGTCGACGACACCTTCCATCACTTTGCTGATGATTGAGAGAAGGCTGATTGGGGGGTAATTGGCCAGATTGAATTTGTCCTGCTTTTTGTGGACAGGACATACCTGGGCAATTTTCCACTTTGTCGGGTAGATTCCAATGTTGTAACTGTACTGGAACAGCTTGGCTAGAGGCAAGTTCTGGAGCACAAATCTTCAGCACGACAGCCGGGATGTTGTAAAGCGCCTTTACACTTAGCTCCTCGGTCTAGCGTCCCTGCGTAACCCACCCCTCGTGATCGGACAATCTCCCACAAGGCCTTCGATCCCTTCCTCCTGGCGTTCTGATCAGTCCTGGCAACCCCCCCACCCCGATCCTCCGGCTTCGGATTGGTCCCGATCCCCCAACCCCCCCCGGCCCTCACGACCACTCGCTAGCTGCCAAGCGATCCCTCCCTTCCTCCTCTGTAATGCCGCAGGCCTACCCACCCGCAGCAAGGCAGCCTCTCTCTCTGATTGGCAGCGGGTGGGAAACTGAGGTCAACTTCAGCAGGGCCTGCAGGAAACCCGTTCTCCCGGGTTTCCCAACCGCTTCCTAGCTCCCCTGCTCCCAACCTGCCTCCCGATTAAAATTCAGACATGTGTATCAGTGATCAATTAGACGGGTGTGGCGGGTTTGAACTCTTTGTTAAGGTCTGGAATGTTGCAATCTCATAGACAGTTAAACGAGGAACTATTCGACAGTGAGTGTTTTCACCCAGAGAGCTCACACAATTCTGACGAAAGGTCATCGACCCGAATAGTTAACTCTCTCTCTCCCTCCCTCTCACCACAGACGCTGCCTGACCTGATGAGTCTTTCCAGCATTTTCTCTATTTATTTCAGATTTCCAGTTTCCACAGTATTTTGCTTTTGTCTCCAGAACCAGTTTCTTTCCTCATTCTACTCATTAACACAAAGCAACATTTTCAATACAAAAATTCAGTCGCAAAGACACAGAAATATTGCAGAGCATCGTGGAGGTGAGAGGCTGGAGGTCACTGCAATCAGTTCCTCACTCGTTATTCAGGTGAATGTTCCTCTCCCATTTCCTGTAAATGAATAAAAGAACCATCAAACACAGTCCAGAAACACATCGCATTGACTTTTGAACCCATTGTCACTGTTGGCTTAAGTTGCTGTCCTGGTAATATATTTCACAAATTGGTTCCTTTTGGGTGAAGAAGTTTTGCCAACTTTCCCTCTTGACCCTCATATTTAACATTATTACCACGGTGAGCAATTTGTCTCAATCATACTCTTTGCCCATCACGCTCGATCTGTCTTGTCCTGCTCTATCATATTGGTTTCAGGATTCTGTCCCTTTCCCCCACCATGCCCCCGGGTGACCTTTCCCCCACCGCTGCCCTAGGGTGACCTTTCCCCCACCCCTGCCCCCGGGTGACCTTTCCCCCACCCCTGCCCCCGGGTGACCTTTCCCCCACCCTTGCCCCCGGGTGACCTTTCCCCCATCTCTGCCCCCGGGTGACATTTCCCCCACCGCTCCCCCCGGGTGACCTTTCCACCACCGCTCCCCCCGGGTGACCTTTCCCCCACCCTTGACCCCAGGTGACCTTTCCCCCACCCTTGACCCCAGGCAACCTTTCCCCCACAGTTGCCCCATTCTGACCTTCCCCCCACTCTCACCCCAGTGTGAACTTTCCCCACCCTCACCGCAGTGTGACCTTTCCCTCACCCCTGCCCCAGTGTGACCTTTTCACCTGCCCCAATGTGACCTTTTCACCTGCCCCAATGTGACCTTTCCCCCTGCCCCTGCCCCAGTGTGACTTTTCCCCCACACTTGCCCCAGTGAGACCTTTCCCCCACCCCTGTGCCCGTGTGACCTTTTCACCCACCCCTGTCCCCGTGTGACCTCTCCCCAGCCTTGTCCCAGTGTGACCTTTCCCCACCCTTGCACCATTGTGACCTTTCCCCCATCCCTGCTCCACTGTGACCTTTCCCACCCTTGGCCCAGTGTGAACATTCCCCCACCCTGCTCCAGTGTGACCCTTCCCCCACCCTTGCTCCATGGTGACCTTTCCCCCACCCCTGCCCCAGTGTGACCCTTCCCCCACCCCTGGCCCAGTGTGACCTTTCCCCCCATGCTGTACGTACCATGTGCTGCTGATGTAGACACACAGAATCTGAATTCACTGTCCTCGGACAAAATGGAACTGCGAGACTGAGGCCTGGAGCGAGATCGATCTCCCGATCGACTCCTCCGAATAACAGACTAGAGGAGTAAGAGAAAGATTTTCAATCGGAACATGGTCTCCGAGTCCCCACTCCCACTACCAGCGCACCTGCTCTTGAGGGGTTTCCACTGCCACTAACCTGCCACAAATTAGACTACATGGCCACAGGAATGTAGGGGATTGGGACTGTTCCAGTCCATTAGGATGGTCCCACAGTTTGATAAATTCCACCCTACATTCCACTCTTATATATAGATTGGGAAAAGGGGAAGTGCAACGAGACCTGGGTGTCCTTGTGCACCAGTCGCTGAAGGTAAGCATGCAAGTGCAGCAGGCGGTTAAGAAGGCAAATGGTCAGTTGGCCTTCACAGCGAGAGGATTCGCATACAGGAGCAAGGATGTCTTGCTGCAGCTGTACAGGGCCTTGGTGAGACCACACCTTGAGTATTGTGTGCAGTTTTGGTCGCCTTATCTGAGGAAGGATGTTCTTGCCATGGAGGGAGTGCAGCGAAGATTCACCAGGCTGATACCTGGGATGGCAGGAATGACGTATGAAGAGAGATTGGGTAGATTATAAGAACATAAGAACATAAGAAATAGGAGCAGGAGTAGACCAATCGGCCCCTCGAGCCTGCTCCGCCATTCAATAAGATCATGGCTGATCTGATCCAACCTCAACTCTAAAGAACAGAAGAAGTCGGAGCAGGACCAGGCCACTCGGCCCCTGGGCCCGCTCCACCACCCACAGGGCCTTGACCGATCCGAACTCAAACTCATGTCCAATTTCCAGCCCGCTCCCCGTAACCCCTGATTCCCTTTACTTCTAGGAAACGGTCTATTTCTGTTTTAAATTTATTTAATGAAGTAGCTTCCACAGCTTCCTGGGGTAGCAAATTCCACAGACACACTACCCTCTGAGTGAAAAAGTTTCTCCTCATCTCAGTTTTGAAAGAGCAGCCCCTTATTCTAAGATTATGTCCCCTAGTTCTAGTTTCACCCACCATTGGGAACATCCTCACCGCGTCCACCCGATCCAACCCCTTCACAATCTTATATGTTTCAATAAGATCGCCTCTCATTCTTCTGAACTCCAATGAGTAGAGTCCCAATCTACTCAACCTCTCCTCGTATGTCCACCCCCTCATCCCCGGAATTAACCGAGTGAACCTTCTTTGTACTGCCTCGAGAGCAAGTATGTCTTTTCTTAAGTATGGACACCAAAACTGTATACAGTACTCCAGGTGCGGTCTCACCAATACCCTATACAACTGCAGCAATACCTCCCTGTTTTTATATTCTATCCCCCTAGCAATAAAAGCCAACATTCCATTGGCTTTCTTGATCACCTGCTGCACCTGCATACTAACTTTTTGATTTTCTTGCACCAAGACCCCCAGATCCCTTTGTACTGCAGTACTTTCCAGTTTCTCGCCATTAAAATAATAACTTGCTCTCTGATTTTTCCTGCCAAAGTGCATAACCTCACATTTTCCAATATTGTATTGCATCTGCCAAATCTCTGCCCACTCACCCAGCCTGTCTATATCCCCTTGTAGGTTTTTTATGTTCTCCTCACTCTTTACTTTCCCTCCCATCTTTGTATCATCTGCAAACTTTGATATGTTACACTCGGTCCCCTCCTCCAAATCGTTAATATAGATTGTAAAGAGTTGGGGACCCAGCACAGACCCCTGCGGAACACCACTGGCTACTGGTTGCCAGTCCGAGAATTAACCATTTATCCCAACTCTCTGCTTCTGATTAGGCTTATATTTGCTAGAGTTTAGAAGAATGAGAGGGGATCTCATTGAAACTTATAAAATTCTAACAGGACTAGACAGACTAGATGCAGGAAGGCTGTTCCCGATGGCGGGGGAGTCCAGAACCAGGGGCCACAGTCTAAGGATAAGGGGTAAGCCATTTAGGACTGAGATGAGGAGGAATTTCTTCACCCAGAGAGTGGTGAACCTGTGGAATTCTCTACCACAGAAGGCAGTTGAGGCCAATTCATTAAATATATTCAAGAAGGAGTTAGATATATTTCTTAAGGCTAAAGGGCTCAAGGGATATGGGGAGAAGGCAGGTACAGGGTACTGAATTTGGATGATCAGCCATGATCTCATTAAATGGTGGAACAGGCTCGAGGGGCCGAATGGCCTACTCCTGCTCCTATCTTCTATGTTTCTATGTTTCTATACCCTCAATCACTTCTTCCATCAAACCACTAGCCGTCTGTGTCTCGAAAGTGCCCACATTTGCCATCTCCTCTATTTCCTTGGGTAGTCTGTCTGACACATTCACCACCCTCCATGAAGTGTTGGATCTAAATTGTTCATTGTCCTTTTTCTGAGTTTCGGTCTGTGCCTCCGATACAATATTTGTGACAATGTGACAGACAAGAGTGATCAGTGCTGTCCCAAGAGAATGGACCAGGAACGAATTAACCCATTGTATTAAATACATTCTCGATCACCTAACCTGTCCCTAGCTCACTCACCAACTCCTAACCTGTCCCCAGATCACTCACCAACTCTTAACCTGTCGCAAGCTCATTCACCAATTAAGGTTGATGAGCTACTGGCACAAGTTGCCACATGGGGTTATGATATAGAGGACATCTGGCTTAAATCTGGGCAGGAATGGGAATTAAACAGATAGAAAGGAGGTGCTAAATAGTTTGGCATCACTCAAAGTTAACAAGTCACCTGGTCCAGATGGGATGCATCCCAGGTTGCTAGGAATCTAGGATGGAGATAGCAGAAGCTCTGACCACAATCTTTCAATCCTCCTTGGATATGTGAGTGGTGCCAGAGGATCGGAGGATTGCAAATATTACACCCCTGTTCAAAAAAGGGGAGAGGGAGAAACCTGGTAATTACAGGCCAGTCAGCCTAACATCAGTGGTGGGAAAACTACTAGAGACCATTGTCAAGGACAAAATTAATTCTCACTTGGAGAAGCATGGGTTAGTAAGGGACAGCCTTTGTTAAAGGCAAATCGTGTCTGACCAACCTGATTGAGTTCGTTGATGAAGTAACAGAGAGGGTTGATGAAGGTAGTGCAGTAGATGTGCATCAGTGAATAAGGTGAAAGCAGGGAATAATGGTAAAAAGTTAAAATTAAAGGCTCTTTATCTGAATGCTCAAAGCATTTGTAACAAGATAGATGAATTACTGGCACAAATAGAGATAAATGGCTTTGATCTAATAGCCATTACAAAGATGTGGTTGCAAGGTGACCAAGGTTGGGAACTAAATATTCCAGGGTACTTGAGGTTTTGAAAAGACAGGTAGAATGGAATAGGAGGGGGGTAGCCCTGATAATAAAGGATGACTTAAGGACAGTAGTGAGAAAGGAAGATCAG
The DNA here is from genome assembly GCA_030390025.1 of Squalus acanthias. Lineage (NCBI taxonomy): Eukaryota > Metazoa > Chordata > Chondrichthyes > Squaliformes > Squalidae > Squalus > Squalus acanthias. The sequence goes on along the minus strand of JASTWF010000617.1, from coordinate 257,294 downwards.
GAAGTAGAATCAGTATGGGTGGAGATAAGAAATAACAAGGGGCAGAAATCACTGGTGGGAGTAGTTTATAGGCCCCCAAACAATAGCTATACTGTTGGACAGCATATTAATCAACAAATAATAGGAGCTTGTAACAAAGGTAATACAATAATCATGGGGCATTTTGATCTACATATAGACTGGGCAAATCAAATTAGCAAAGGTAATCTGGCTGACGAGTTCATGGAATGCATTCGAGAAAGTTTCCTAGAACAATACATCATGGAACCAACCAGGGAACAGGCTATTTTGGACCTTGTATTATGTAATGAGACAGGGTTAATAAGTAATCTCATAGTAAAGGATCCTCTGGGGAAGAGTGATCATAATATGATAAAATTTCACATTGAGTTTGAGAGTGAAATATTTCAATCTGAAAAGAGAGTCTTGAACTTAAATAAAGCCAATTACAGAGGTATGAGAGGTGAGTTGGCTAAGGTAGATTGGGAAATTAGATTAAAAGGTATGACAGTAGATAAGCAGTGGCAGACATTTAAATAAATATTCCAAAATTCTCAATTAATATACATTCCATTGAGAAATAAAACCTCCATGGGAAAAGTGATCAATCCATGGCCAGCTAAAGAAATAAATGATAATATTAGATTAAAAGAAGAGGCTTATGATGTTGTGAAGAATAGTAGTAAGCCTGAGGATTGGGAGAGCTTTAGAAACAAGCAAAGGATGACCAAAAAATTGAAAAAACGGAGAAAATAGAATGAGACTAAACTAGCAAGAAATATAAAAACAGATTGTAAGAGCTTCTACAAGTATGTAAAAAGGAAGAGAGTAGCAAAAGTAAGTGTTGGTCCCTTAGAGGCTGAGACAGGTGAAATTATAATGGGGAATATGGAAATGACAGAGACTTTAAACAAATATTTTGTATCTGTCTTCACAGTCGAAGACACAAAAACATACCAAAGATAGCAGGGAACCAAGGGGCTAATTAGAGTGAAGAACTTAAAGTAATTAATATCAGTAGAGAAAAAGTACTTGAGAAGCTAATGGGAATAAAAGCTGACAAATCCCCTGGACCTGACGGCCTACATCCTAGGGTTCTAAAAGAGGTGGCTGAAGAGATAGTGGATGCATTGGTTTTGATCTTCCAAACTTCCCTAGATTCTAGAATGGTCCCAGCAGATTGGAAGATCGCAAATGTAACACCGCTATTCAAGAAGAGGGAGAGAAAAAATAGGGAACTACAGGCCAGTTAGCCTGACATCAGTCACCAGGAAAATGCTGGAATCCATTATTAAGGAAGTGGTAACAGGGTAATTAGAAAATCATAATATGATTAGGCAGAGTCAACATGATTTTATGAAAGGGAAAACACATTTAACAAATTTATTATGAGTTTTTTGAGGATGTAACTAGCAGGGTAGATAAAGGGAAACCAGTGAATGTAGTATATTTGGATTTCCAAAAGGCACTCGATAAGGTGCCACATAAGAACATAAGAAATAGGAGCAGGAGTAGGCCAATCGGCCCCTCGAGCCTGCTCCGCCATTCAATAAGATCATGGCTGATCTGATCCTAACCTCAAATCTAAAGAACACAAGAAGTAGGAGCAGGACCTGGCCACTCAGCCCCTGGGCCCGCTCCGCCACCCACAGGGCCTTGACCGATCCGAACTCAGCCTCATGTCCAATTTTCTGCCCGCTCCCCGTAACCCCTAATTCCCTTTACTTCTAGGAAACTGTCTATTTCTGTTTTAAATTTATTTAATGATGTAGCTTCCACAGCTTCCTGGGGCAGCAAATTCCACAGACCTACTACCCTCTGAGTGAAGAAGTTTCTCCTCATCTCAGTTTTGAAAGAGCAGCCCCTTATTCTAAGATTATGCCCCCTAGTTCTAGTTTCACCCATCCTTGGGAACATCCTTACCGCATCCACCCGATCAACCCCCTTCACAATCTTATATGTTTCAATAAGATCGCCTCTCATTCTTCTGAACTCCAATGAGTAGAGTCCCAATCTACTCAACCTCTCCTCATATGTCCACCCCCTCATCCCCGGGATTAACCGAGTGAACCTTCTTTGTACTGCCTCGAGAGCAAGTATGTCTTTTCTTAAGTATGGACACCAAAACTGTATGCATAAAATGTTGCTACGCAAGATAAGGGCTCATGGGATTGGGGTAATATTTTAGCATGTATAGAGGATTAGTTAAAGGACAGAAAACAGAGAGTAGGGATAAACGGATCTTTTTCTGGTTGGCAGTCTGTAACTAGTGGGGGTGCCGCAAGGATCAGTGCTGGGGCCTCAGCTATTTACAATCTATATTAGATGAAGGGACCGAGTGCAATGTATCCAAGTTTGCTGATGGTACAAAGCTAGGATGGGAAGTAAACTGTGAAGAGGACACAAAGAGCCTGCAAAGGGATATAGATAGACTAAGTGAGTGGGCAGTAAGGTGGCAGATGGAGTATAATGTAGGGAAATGTAAGGTTATTCACTTTGGTTGGAAGAATAGAAAAACAGAATATTTTTTAAATAGTGAGAAACTATTAAATGTTGGTGTTTAGAGAGATTTGGGTGTCCTCGTACAGGAAACACAGAGAGTTAGCATGCAGGTACAGCAAGCAATTAGGAAGGCAAATGGCATGTTGGCCTTTATTGCAAGGGGGTTGGAATACAAGAGTAAGGAAGTCTTGCTACAATCGTACAGGGCCTTGGTGAGACCACACCTGGAGTACTGTGCACAGTATTTGTCTCCTTATCTGAGGAAGTGATGTGGAGATGCCGGCGTTGGACTGGGGTAGACAAAAATGAGAAGTCGCACAACACCAGGTTATAGTCCAACAGATTTATTTAAAATTACAAGCTTTCGGAGCTATCGCCCCTTCTTCAGGTAAAGTTACAATGAGTGAATCTACAAAAGTTCACAGAATATAAACACAGAAAATGCAGAGATACAATCTTTCCTTACATCAAAGACACACCAAGAGCACAGCCAAGACAATGAGATGTGTCCCAGGGGGTCCAACGTGTCAAATCCTGCTGTCTGCAGCAGATCTCTCTCCATATCCCATCCTCTCTCTCCGTCTTTTTTGGGGTTTGTTTTTTGGATTTGTTTTTTTGTGTTTGCTTTTTAAAAACTGGAAAGACAGACAACGATGTCAAGTCACGTTCTGTAGCGTGACATGAACCCGATATCCCTATTGAGGCCGTCCTCATGAGTGCGGAACTTGGCTATCAGTTTCTGCTCGATGATTTTGCGTTGTCGTGTGTCTCGAAGGCCGCCTTGGAGAACGCTAACCCGCAGATCCGAGGCTGAATACCCTTGACTGCTGAAGTGTTCCCTGACTGGGAGGCAACCATCCTGCCTGGCGATTGTTGCGCGGTGTCCGTTCATACGTTGTCTCAGTGTCTGCATGGTCTCGCCGATGTACCATGCTCTGGGGCATCCTTTCCTGCAACGTATCAGGTAGACAACGTTGGCCGAGTCACATGAGTATGTACCATGTACCTGGTGGGTAGTGTCCTCACGTGTGATGACGGTATCTGTGTTCATGATCTGGCATGTCTTGCAGAGGTTGCCGTGGCAGGGTTGTGTGGTGTCGTGGTCACAGCGACATCACCGCAAAATCATCGAGCAGAAACTGATAGCCAAGTTCCGCACTCATGAGGATGGCCTCAATAGGGATATCGGGTTCATGTCATGCTACAGAACGTGACTTGACATCGTTGTCTGTCTTTCCAGTTTTTAAAAAACAAACACAAAAAAACAAACTCAAAAAACAAACCCCAAAAAAGACGGAGAGAGAGGAAAGGATATGGAGAGAGATCTGCTGCAGACAGCAGGATTTGACACGTTGGACCCCCTGGGACACATCTCATTGTCTTGGCTGTGCTCTTGGTGTGTCTTTGATGTAAGGAAAGAGTGTATCTTTGCATTTCTGTGTTTATATTCTGTGAACTTTTGTAGATTCACTCATTGTAACTTTACCTGAAGAAGGGGTGATAGCTCCGAAAGCTTGTAATTTTAAATAAATCTGTTGGACTATAACCTGGTGTTGTGCGACTTCTCATTTTTATCTGAGGAAGGACATACTTGCCTTAGAGGTGGTGCAACAAGGGTTCACTAGATTGATTCCTGGGATGAGAGGGTTGTCCTATGAAGAAAGATTGAGTAGATTGGGCGTATTCTCTCTGGAGTTTAGAAGAATGAGAGGTGATCTCATTGAAATATATAAGATTCTGAGGGAGATTGACAAGGTTGTTTCCCCTGGCTGGAGTGTTTAGAACTAGGGGTCACAGTTTCAGGATAAGGGGTCGGCCATTTAAGACCGAGATGAGGAGGAATTTCTTCACTCAGAGGGTTGTAAATCTTTGGAATTCTCTGCCCCAGAGGGCTGTGGATGCTGAGTCGTTGAGTATATTCAAGGCTGAGATCGATAGATTTTTGGACACTGGGGGAATATAGAAACATAGAAACATAGAAAATAGGTACAGGAGTAGACCATTCGGTCCTTCGAGCCTGCACCGCCATTCAATGCGTTCATGGCTGAACATGCTACTTCAGTACCCCATTCCTGCTTTCTCGCCATACCCCTGGATCCCCCGAGTTGTGAGTGTTATATCTAACTCCCTTTTGAATATATTTAGCGAACTGGCCTCAACAACCTTCTGTGGAAGAGAATTCCATAGATTCACCACTCTCTGGGTGAAGAAGTTCCTCCTCAGCTCAGTCTTAAATGGCTTCCCCTTAATCCTTAGACTGTGACCCCTGGTTCTAGTTTTCCCTAACATTGGGAACATTCTGCCCGCATCTAATTTGTCTAAACCAGTCAGGATTTTAAATGTCTCTATAAGATCCCCCCTCATTCTTCTGAACTCCAGAGGATACAAGTTCAGTTGACCCAATCTTTCTTGATATGTCAGTCCGGCCATCCCAGGAATCAATCTAGTGAACCTTCGCTGCACTCCCTCAATAGCAAGAATGTCCTTCCTTAAGTTAGGAGACCAAAACTGCGCACAATACTCCAGGTGTGGCCTCACCAAGGCCCTGTACAACTGCAGCATCACCTCCCTACTCCTGTACTCAAATCCCCTTACTATGAAGGTCATCATTCCGTTTGCTTTCTTGACTGCCTGTTGCACTTGCATTCCCACCTTCAGTGACTGATGTACCATGACGCCCAGGTCTCGTTGCACCTCCCCTTTCCCTAATCTGCCACCATTCAGGTAATAGTCCGCCTCTCTATTTTTACCACCAAAGTGGATAACCTTACATTTATCCACATTGTACTTCATCTGCCATACATTTGCCCATTCACCCAACCTGTCCAAGTCACTCTGTAGCCTCCTAGCATCCTCCTCATTGTTCACACTGCCTCCCAATTTAGTGTCATCTGCAAATTTGGAGATATTACATTTAATCCCTTCGTCCAAATCATTAATATATAATGTAAACAGCTGGGGTCCCAGCACCGAACCCTGCGGTACCCCGCTGGTCACTGCCTGCCATTCTGAAAAGTACCCATTTACTCCTACTCTTTGTTTCCTGTGTGCCAACCAGTTCTCAATCCACGTCAACACATTACCCCCAATCCCATGTGCTTTAACTTTGCTCACCAATCTCTTGTGTGGGACCTTGTCGAAGGCCTTCTGAAAGTCCAAATACACCACATCTACTGGTTCCCCCCTGTCCACCCTATTGGAAACATCCTCAAAAAATTCCAGAAGATTTGTCAAGCATGATTTCCCTTTCACAAATCCATGCTGACTTGGACCTATCATGTCACCACTTTCCAAATGGTCTGTTATGACATCTTTAATAATTGCTTCCATTATTTTACCCACGACCGATGTCAGGCTGACCAGTCTATAATTCCCTGCTTTCTCCCTCCCTCCTTTTTTAAAAAGAGGGGTTACATTGGCCACCCTCCACTCCATCGGAACTGATCCAGAGTCTAAGGAATGTTGGAAAATGATCGTCAATGCATCCACTATTTCCAAGGCCACCTCCTTAAGTACTCTGGGATGCAGACCATCAGGCCCTGGGGATTTTTCAGCCTTCAGTCCCATCAATTTCCCCAATACCTTTTCCCGACTAATAAGGATTTCCCTCAGCTCCTCCCTCTTACCAGATCCTCTGACCCCTTTTATATCCGGCAGGTTGTGTGTGTCCTCCACAGTAAACACCGAACCAAAGTACTTGTTCAATTGATCAGCCACTTCCTTGTTCCCCATTACGACTTCCCCTGTTTCCGACTGCAGGGGACCTACGTTTGTTTTTACTAACCTCTTTCTTTTTACATATTTATAGAAGCTTTTGCAGTCCATTTTAATGTTCTCTGCAAGCTTCCTTTCATATTTTATTTTCCCTGCCCTAATCAAACCCTTCGTCCTCCTCTGCTGAGTTTTGAAGTTCTCCCAGTCCCCGGGTTTGCTGCTACTTCTGGCCAATTTGTATGCAACTTCCTTGGTTTTAATACAATCCCTGATTTCCCTTGTTAGCCATGGTTGAGCCACCTTCCCTTTTTTATTTTTACGCCAGACCGGGATGTACAATTGTTGTAGTTCATCCATGCGATCTCTAAATGTCTGCCATTGCCCTTCCACTGATAGCCCCTTAAATATCGCTTGCCAATTTAACCTCGCCAATTCACGCCTCATATCCTCAAAGTTGCCCTTATTTAAGTTCTGGACCATGGTCTCTGACTTAACTGTTTCCTTCTCCATCCTAATGTAGAACTCCACCATACTATGGTCACTCTTCCCCAGGGGGCCTCGTACCACAAGATTGCTGATTAGTCCTTCCTCATTACACAACACCCAGTCCAGGATGGCCTCCCCTCGAGTTGGTCCCTCAACATATTGGTTTAGGAAACCATCCCTTAAACACTCCAGGAAATCCTCCTCCACCGTATTGCTTCCAGTTTGAGTAGCCCAATCTATATGCATATTAAAGTCACCCATGATAACTGCCGTGCCTTTTTTGCACGCACCTCTGATTTCCTGTTTCATACCCTCCCCCACCTCACTACTGCTGTTTGGAGGTCTGTACACAACTCCCGCTAACGTTTTCTGCCCTTTGGTGTTCTGCAGCTCAACCCATATTGATTCCACATCCTCCAAGCTGATGTCCTTCCTAGCTATTGCATTAATCTCCTCTTTAACCAGCAATGCTACCCCACCCCCTTTTCCTTTTATTCTATCCTTTCTGAATGTTGAATACCCCTGGATGTTCAGTTCCCAGCCTTGATTGTTCTGGAGCCACGTCTCTGTAATCCCAATCACATCATATCCGTTAACATCTATTTGCACAGTCAATTCATCCACCTTATTACGGATACTCCTTGCATTAAGACACAGAGCCTTTAGGCTTGTTTTATTAACATCCCTTGTCATTTTAGACTTATGATTTAGTATGGCCCTTTGTGTTTCTTGCCTTTGTTTACTCGGCCTTCCCCTATTGTTTCTCACCCTTCTAACATTTGTTTCTGACTGCATATTACTTCCCCCTGTTTCGCTACATAGGTTCCCATTCCCCTGCCATATTAGTTTAAATCCTCCCGAACTGCTTTAGCAAATATTACCCCGAGGACATCGGTTCCAGTCCTGCCCAAGTGCAGACCGTCCCTTTTGTACAGGTCCCACTTCCCCCAGAACTGGTTCCAATGCCTCAGGAATTTGAATCCCTCCCTCCTGCACCACTGCTCAAGCCACGTATTCAATCTCACTATCCTGTTCTCTCTATTCTGATTAGCACGTGGCCCTGGTAGCAATCCAGAGATTACTACCTTAGAGGTCCTACTTTTTAATTTAGCTCCTAGCTCCCTAAATTCTGCTTGTAGGACCTCTTCCCGCTTTTTACCTATATCGTTGGTACCTACATGCACCACGACAGCTGGCTGTTCACCCTCCCTCTTCAGAATGTTCTGCAGCCGCTCCGAGACATCCTTGACCCTTGCACCAGGGAGGCAATATACCATCCTGGAATCTCGGTTGCGGCCACAGAAACTCCTGTCTATTCCCCTTACAATTGAGTCCCCTATCACTATAGCCCTACCACTCTTTTTCCCGCCCTGCTGTGCAGCAGAGCCAGCCATGGTGCCATGAACCTGGCTGCTGGTGCCTTCCCCTGGTATGCCATCTCCCCCAAATATAGGGATATGGGGATCGGGCAGGAAAGTGGAGTTGAGATCGAAGATCAGCCATGATCTTATTGAATTGTGGAGCAGACTCGAGTGGCCTACTCCTAATTCTTATGTATATATGGATTCTCTAAAGGCTAAGGGACAGGTGGTAGAGAGTAGCGGCCAATGAAAGGATGTTTTTCTGACTGGAGCAGTATGCAGTGGGGTCCCCCAGGGATCAGTATTAAGACCATTGCTTTTCTTATTTATAAATGACCTTGGCTTGGGTATACACAGCATAATTTCAAAGTTTGCAGATGACACCCAACCAGTGGGGACACAGTAAGCTCCTAAGGAAATTGAAAAAGAATACAAGAAGGGCAAAGAGGGATTATGAGAAAAGATTAGCGGATAATATAAAAGGCAACCCAAAACTCTTCTTTAAACATATAAATATTAAAAGCGGAGTCAAAGGAAGGGTGGGGCTGATTAGGGACCAAAGAGGAGATCTTCTTGTGGATGCAGAGGGCATGGCTGAGGCACTAAATGAGCACTTTGCATCTGTCTTCACTAGAAAAGAGGATGCTGCCAATGTAGCAGTAAAGGAGGAGACAGTAGAGATATTGGATATAGATAAAGAGGAGGTACTTAAAAGGTTGGCTGCGCTCAAAGTACAAAAGTCACCTGGTCCGGATCGGATGCATCCTAGGTTACTGAGGGAAGTAAGAGTGGAAATTGTGGAAGCTCTGGCCACAATCTTCCAGTCAGCCTACTGTCATAGAATGATACAGCACAGAAGGAGACCATTCGGATTGAGTTCTTTGAGGTGGAGACAGCGGACCTGAGAGGGAGCGAGAGCGGAGCCTGAGGATATAAAGAGCGCGGCAGAGCGAGGCCCGAGAGCGCAGGCAGCGGACCTGAGAGGGAGCGAGAGCGGAGCCTGAGGATACAAAGAGTGCGGCAGAGCGAGGCCCGAGAGCGGAGCCTGAGGATACAAAGAGCGCGGCAGAGTGAGGCCCGAGAGCGGAGGCAGTGGACCCGAGAGGGAGCGAGAGCGGAGCCTAAGGATATAAAGAGCGCGGCAGAGCGAGGCCCGAGAGCGGAGGCAGTGGACCCGAGAGGGAGCGAGAGCGGAGCCTAAGGATATAAAGAGCGCGGCAGAGCGAGGCCCGAGAGCGGAGGCAGCAGACCTGACAACAAAAACAAGGAGTGACATCACAGGAAAGCAGGGAAGTGATTGGTTGGTCAGTATTTCTCTCTTTATCTTGGGCATTGGTTTAAATTAAGAGCCGGGATTAAAAATTAAACATTCAAAAAGAGGGAGCTGATTGGTGAGTATCTGGTAAGTGTTTTTACTTGGCTTTCTTAAAGTTTTTAAGTTTATTCCAGCTAGGTTAGTAAATAGTCTGTTAATTAGAGGTATGGCAGGGCAGCTCACACCCGTGGAATGCACATCCTGTGCCATGTGGGAAGTCCTGGACACCTCCCGTGGTCTGGACGACCACATGTGCGGGAAGTGTCGCGAACTACAGCAGCTCGAGCACTGGGTTACGGAGCTTGAGCGGCGGCTGCAGTCACTGCTGTGCATCCGCGAGGCTGAGAGCTCCGTGGATAACACGTTTCGGGAGCTGGTCACCTCGCAGCTTAAGAGTGTGCAGGCACAGAGGGAATGGGTGACCGTCAGACAGAAGAGGAAGACCAGGCAGGTAGTGCAGGAGTCCCCTGAGCCCATCTTGCTCACCAACCAGTATTCGGTGCTGAGTACTGGTGAGGGCAATGGTTCCTTTGGGGAGTGCAGCCAGAGCCAAGTCCACAGCACCATGGAAGGCTCAGCTGCACAGGCGGGGGGGGGGGGGGGGGGAAGAGGAGAGGGAGAGCAATAGTGATAGGGGATTCAATAGTTAGGGGAGCAGACAGGCGTCTCTGTGGCCGCAGACGTGACTCCAGGATGGTATGTTGCCTCCCTGGTTCCAGGGTCAAAGATGTCACTGAGCAGCTGCAGGGCATTCTGAGGGGGGAGGGTGAACAGCCAGAGGTCGTGGTCCATATCGGTACCAACGACATAAGTAGAAAGAGGGATGAGGACCTGCAGGCAGAGTTTAGGGAGCTAGGAAAGAGGTTAAAGAGCAAGACCTAAAAGGTAGTAATCTCCGGATTACTAACAGTGCCATGTGCTAGTGAGTACAGAAATAGGAAGATAGAGCAGATGAATGCGTGGCTGGAGAGATGGTGTAGGAGGGAGGGCTTTAGATTCCTGAGGAATTGGAACCGTTTCTGGGAGAGGTGGGACCTCTACAAGCCAGACGGGTTGCACCTCAACGGGAACGGGACCAATATCCTCGCGGGAGGGTTTGCTAGTGCTGTTGGGGAGGGTTTAAACTAGCTTGGCAGGGGGATGGGAACCTAAGTATAGAGTCAATAGGGAGGGAAGAAAAACTGGAATTGGAAAACAAAAACGTAGAAAGTAAATTGGAAGGACAGAGGAATCAAGGGCTAGATAGTAGTTAACAAGGAGGTTTGCCTGTACTAAATGGTATATACTTCAATGCAAGGAGTATAGCGAACAAGGCAGATGAGCTGAGGGCACAGGTAGATACTTGGGACTATGATATTATAGCTATTACAGAGACATGGCTGAAAGAGGGGCAGGTATGGCAGCTCAACATTCCTGGTTACAGGATTTTCAGATGGGATAGAGAGGGAGGTAAAAAGGGAGGGGGGGTTGCAGAATTGATTAAAGAAACTATTACAGCTGTGAGGAGGGATGATATGTTGGAGGGATCATCAAATGAGGCCATATGGGTCAAATTGAAAAACAAAAAAGGGGCGATCACACTGCTGGGAGTGTACTACAGACCCCCAAACAGTGAGAGGGAGATAGAAGAACAAATATGTGGACAAATATCTGAGAAGTGCAAAAACTATAGGGCAGTAATAGTGGGGGATTTCAACTACCCCAATATTAACTGGGATAAAATTAGTGTGAAGGGTACAGAGGGTGCAGAATTCCTAAAATGCATCCAGGAGAACTTTTTTAGCCAGTATGTAGCAAGCCCAAAAAGGGAGGGGGCAGTTCTGGACTTAGTTTTAGGGAATGAAGCTGGGCAGGTAGAAGGCGTATCAGTGGGGGAGCATTTTGGTGCTAGTGACCATAATTCTGTTAGATTTCAGGTAGTTATGGAAAAGGACAAGGATAGGCCAGGAATAAAAATTCTAAATTGGGGAAAAGCAAATTTTGCTAAGCTCAGAGGGAATTTAGCCATAGTGGACTGGAAACAGCTACTTGAAGGTAAATCAGTGTCAGAGCAGTGGGAGGCATTCAAGGAGGAGATCCGGAGGGTTCAGACCAAATATGTGCCCTTAAAGAAAAAAGGTAGGACTAACAAATCTAGAGCCCCCTGGATGTCTAGGGACATACAGAGTAGAATAATGAAAAAAATGGAAGCATATGACAGATACCGAGGGCTAAATACACCAGAATCTTTAGAGGAGTACAGAAAGTGCAGGGGTGCAATTAAAAAGGATATTAAGAAAGCAAAGAGAGAGCATGAAAAATTCTTGGCAAGTAAAATCAAGGTAAACCCAAAGATGTTTTATAAATATATTAAGAGTAAGAGGATAACTAAAAAAAAGGGTAGGGCCTATTAGAGATCATGAGGGTAATCTGTGTGTGGAGGTGGGAAACGTCGGTAGGGTTCCTATAGAATACTTTGCATCTGTTTCAACAAAGGAGAGGGGCGAAGCAGACATTGCTATCGGGGGGAGGAGTGTGAAATATTAGATGAAATAAACATAGTGAGAGAGGAAGTATTAAGGGGTTTAGCAGCTTTAAAAGTGGATAAATCCCCAGGCCCAGATGAAATGTATCCCAGGCTGTTAAGCAAAGCAAAAGAGGAAATAGCAGAGGCCCTGACCATCATTTTCCAATCCTCTCTGGCTTCAGGTGTGGTGCTGGAGGACTGCTAATGTGGTACCCTTGTTTAAAAAGGAGAAAAGGATAGACCGAGTAATTACAGGCCAGTCAGCCTAACCTCAGTGGTGGGAAAATTATTGGAAAGAATTCTGAAGGACAGGATAAATCTTCGTTTAGAAAGACACGGATTAATCAAGGATAGTCAGCACGGATTTGTTAAGGGAAGGTCGTGACTGACAAACTTGATTGAATTTTTTGAGGAGGTAACAAGGAGGGTAGATGAGAGTAGTATGTTTGATGTAGTATATATGGACTTTAGCAAGGCTTTTGATAAGGTTCCATATGGCAGACTGGTCACGAAGTTAAAAGCCCATGGGATCCAGGGCAAAGTGTCAAGTTGGATTCAAAACTGGCTCGGAGACAGGAAGCAGAGGGTAATGGTTGATGGGTGTTTTTGTGACTGGAAGGCTGTTTCCAGTGGGGTTCCGCAGGGCTCAGTACTAGGTTCCTTGCTTTTTGTGGTATATATCAATGATCTAGACTTGAATATAGGGGGTATGATTAAGAAGTTTGCAGATGATACTAAAATCGGTTGTGTGGTTGATACTGAAGAAGGAAGCTGTAGACTGCAGGAAGATATCAATAAATTGGTCAGGTGGGCAGAACAGTGGCAAATGGAATTCAATCCGGAGAAGTGTGAGGTAATGCATTTGGGGAGGGCTAACAAGGAAAGGGAATACACATTAAATGGTAGGACACTGAGTAGTGTAGAGGAACAAAGGGACCTTGGAGTGCATGTACACAGATCCCTGAAGGTAGCAGGCCAGGTAGATAAGGTGGTGAAGAAGGCATACGGAATGCTTGCCTTTATTAGCCGTGGCATAGAATACAAGAGCAGGGGGGTTATGCTTCAACTGTATAAAACCCTAGTTAGGCCTCAGCTAGAGTACTGCGTGCAGTTCTGGTCACCACATTACAGGAAAGATATGATTGCACTAGAGAGGGTACAGAGGAGATTTACAAGGATGTTGCCAGGAGAAGAGAATCTTAGCTATGAGGAAAGACTGGATAGGCTGGGTTTGTTTTCCTTGGAACAGAGGAGGCTGAGGGGAGACTTTATTGAGGTGTATAAAATTATGAGGGGCATAGATAAAGTGGATAGAAAGGACCTATTTCCCTTAGCAGAGGGGTCAAAAACCAGGGGCACAGATTTAAAGTAATTGGTGGAAGGTTTAGAGGAGATTTGAGGGGAAATTTCTTCACCCAGAGGGTTGTGGGGGTCTGGAACTCACTGCCTGAAAGGGTGGTAGAGGCAGGAACCCTAACCACATTTAAAAAGTACTTGGATGTGCACTTGGGATGCTGTAACCTGCAGGGCTATGGACCAAGAGCTGGGAAGTGGGATTAGGCTGGATAGCTCTATGTTGGCCGGCGCGGACACGATGGGCCGAAATGGCCTCTTTCCGTGCTGTAACTTTCTATGATTCTATGATGAAAGGAAGACTTGCATTTCTATAGCGTCTTTCACAACCACAGGATGTCCCAAAGTGCTTTAAAACCAATTAAGTACTTTTGAAGTGTAGTCACTGGTGTAGGAAACGGAGAGGGTTGATGAGGGTAGTGTGGTTGATGTGTATATGAACTTTCATAAAGTACCACATAATAGACTTGTTAGAAAGATTAAAACCCATGGGTTTAAAGGGACAGTGGCAGCGTGGATACAAAATTGGCTAAGAGACAGAAAGCAGAGAGTAGTGGTGAATGGTTGTTTCAGACTGGGGGGAAGTACACAGTGGTGTCCCCCAGCAGTCGGTATTGGGACCACTGCTCTTTTTGATGTATATTAATGACCTGGACTTGGGTAGACATGGCATAATTTCAAAGTTTGCAGATGACACCCAACCAATGGCGGCACAGTAAGCTCCCACAAACAACAATGAAATATAGAAGATTAAGGGGTGATCTAATTGAGGTGTTTAAGATGATTAAACTATTTCATAGAATCATAGAATGGTTACAGCACAGAAGAAGGCTATTCGGCCGGTCAAGCCCGTGCCGACTCTCAGCTAGTCCCACTCCCCTGCCTTTTCCCCATATCCCTGCAAAATTTTTTCTTTCAGATACTTATCCAACTCCCTTTTGAAAGATAAGATTGAATCTGCCTCCACCACCCTTTCAGGCAGTCCATTCCAGATCTTAACCACTCACTGCGTAAAAAAGTTTTTTCTTACGTCGCCTTTGGTTCTTTTGCCAATCACCTTAAATCTGTGTCCTCTGGTTCTCGACCCTTCCACCAATGGGAACAGTTTCTCTCTATCTACTCTGTCCAGACCCCTCATGGTTTTGAACATCTCTATCAAATCTCCTCTCAATCTTCTCTGCTCTAAGGAGAACAACCCCAGCTTCTCCAGTCTATCAACATAACTGAAGTCCCTCATTCCTGGAATCATTCTCTTAAATCTTTTCTGCACCTTCTCTAAGACCTTCACATCCTTCCTAAGGTGTGGTGCCCAGAGTTGGACACAGTACTCCAGTTGGGGCCGAATCAGTGTTTTATACAGGTTCATCATAATTTCCACACTTTTGTACTCTATGGGCTGGATTTTGATACTGGGGCGGGTTGGGGTCGTGTTATCCACCCGACTGCAATTGGATGTGGGAGATTGATGCGATTTTCACCTAATTGGGCAATTGAGTTCCAGCATGTGGGAACCCATGAACCAATTAGTGTTTTCAGTCTGAAAGTCGCCTCTGATGATGTCATCATTGCTGCTGCATTGAAGATCTGCTAAGACTGCCTGGCCTTTGCTGTGAGAGGACCTGGATGCAAAATGAGCAGCAGCAGTCCTAAGTCTGCTCCCAGATATTTTTGCACCACCACCACCACTCCCAGATATGTCTATTCCTCCTCCTCCTTCTCCTACGACTACTACCTTCATCACATCTCCGTTGTAATAGTGGACCTGCAGCTGATAGCCAGCTATCCAAATGTGCTCCCGCCAGGTTTCACATTCAGGGTTCACAACAGGCGTGCTTCACGTAGAAAAAGGGTTAAAATCACAAAGGCCTTTCAAAATGGCATTATAGAGGCAATTTAATGCTTGTTAAGGGCCTTAACAGCCTTTCCCTGTCTTAGAGGCGGGACAGAGTCGGGACCAGCAGACACGATTTAATGAAAATTGTGTGGAGGCGGGATGGGGGCAGGCTTGTGGCCGCCCGCCAGTTTTTGAAATTTTAATCCCCACACGCCTCCAAACCCACCTCCACGGGTCAATGAAAATCTAGCCCTATATCTCCATCTATGAAGCCCAGGATCCCGTTAGCCTTTTTAACTGCTTTTTCAACCTACCCTGTCACCTTCAATGATCTGTGTACATATACCCCCAGGTCTCTCTGTTCATGCACTCCCTTTAGGACTGTACCATTTAGTTTATATGTCCTCTCCTCATTCTTTCTACCAAAATGTATCACTTCATACTGTTCTGTGTTAAATTTCATCCGGCACATGTCCGCCCATTTACCAGCCTGTTTATGTCTTCCTGAAGTCTATCACTCTCCTTCTCACTGTTCACTATATTTTCAAGTTTTGTGTCATCTGCAAATTTTGAAATTATGCCCTGTACACCCACATCCAAGTCATTAATATATATCAAGAAAAGCAGTGGTCCTAGAACCGATCCCTGGGGAACATCACTCTATATGTTCCTCCAGTCCGAAAAACAACCGTTCACCACTACTCTCTGTTTCCTGTCACTTAGCCAATTTCATATCCATGCTGCCACTGTCCCTTTTATCCCATGGGCTTCAACTTTGCTGGCAAGCCTATAATGTGGCAATTTGTTGAACGCCTTTTCGAAATCGATGTACACCACGCCAACCGCATTACGGGTGACCACCAGGCAGAGTAAGAGGTGCAGGCAGGTAGTGCAGGGGTCCCCTGTGGACATCCCCCTCTCAAACAGATATACCACTTTGGATACTGTTGGGGGGGATGACTTATCAGGGGAAGGCAGCAGTAGCCAACTTCCTGGCACCATGGGTGGCTCTGCTGCACAGGCTGGGAGGAAAAAGAGTGGAAGAGCTATAGTGATTGGAGACTCAATTGTAAGGGGAATAGATAGGCGTTTCTGCGGCCGCAACCGAGACTCCAGGATGGTGTGTTGCCTCCCTGGTGCAAGGGTCAAGGACGTCTCGGAGTGGCTACAGAACATTTTGGAGGGGGAGGGCAAACAGCCAGCTGTCGTGCACATCGGCACCAACGATATAGGCAAAAAAGGGGATGAGGTCCTAAAAGCAGAATATAGGGAGTTAGGAGGTAAATTAAAAAATAGGACCTCAAAGGTAGTAATCTCAGGATTGCTACCAGTGACACGTGCTAGTCAGAGTAGAAATAGGAGGATATTTCAAATGAATATGTGGCTAGAGGAATGGTGCAAGGGGGAGGGATTCAAATTCCTGGGACATTAGAACCGGTTCTGGGGGAGGTGGGACCAGTACAAACCGGACGGTCTGCACCTGGGCAGGGCCGGGACCAATGTCCTGGGGGGAGTGTTTGCTAGTGCTGTTGGGGAGGGTTTAAACTAAAGTGGCAGGGGGTTGGGCACCTGAGCAGGGAGACAGAGGAAAGCGTGTCAGGAAGGGACATAAGGTATGGAGTAAAAGGTAAAGTGTTAAAAAAGGAAAAAGCAGGAACTAAGTGTCACAAAACATATTTGAAAGTTCTTTATCTGAATGCACGTAGCATTCGTAACAAAATGGATGAGTTAACGGCACAAATAACTACGTATGGGCATGATCTTGTGGCCATTACAGAAACATGGCTGCAGGGTGACAACGACTGGGAATTAAATATGCCAGGGTATTTAACAATCAGGAAGGACAGGCAGGAAGGAAGGGGAGGTGGGGTGGCTATGTTAATAAAGGAAGGAATCACTGTAATACAGAGAAATGATATTGGGTCAAAGGATCAGGATAATGAAACAGTTTGGGTGGAGATAAGGAATAATAAGGGGAAAAAAACATAAGTGGGAGTAGTATATAGGCCTCCTAATAGTTGCAACTCTGCTGGAAGAAGTATTAATCAGGAAATAGTTGGGGCATGTAATAAGGGAACAGCTATAGTTATGGGAAATTTTAACTATCATATTAACTGGACAAATCAAATTGGGCAGGGCAGCCTTGAGGAAGAGTTTATTGAGTGTATTAGGGATGGATTTCTTGAGCAGTATGTAACTGATCCTACAAGGGGGCAAGCAACCTTGGACCTGGTCCTGTGTAATGAGTCAGGATTAATTAATAATGTCCTGGTTAAGGATCCCCTTGGAATGAGTGACCATAACATGGTTGAATTCCATATCCAATTAGAGGGTGAGAAGGTTGGTTCTCAAACAAGTGTACTGAGCTTGAATAAAGGAGACTATGATGGTATGAGAGCGGAATTGATTAAAGTGGACTGGGAAAATAGATTAAAGGGTAAGACGGAACATGAGCAGTGGTGTTCATTTAAGGAGTTATTTTACAACTTTCAAAAAATATATATTCCACTGAGGAAAAAAGGGTGTAAAAGAAATGACAGCCATCCGTGGCTAAGTAAAGAAATTAAGGATAGTATCTGACCAAAAACAAGGACATATAAGGTAGCCAAACTTAGTGGGAGGATAGAAGATTGGGAAGTCTTCAAAAGACAGCAAAAAGTAACTAAAGGATTGATTAAGAAAGGGAAGATAGATTATGAAAATAAATTAGCAAAAAATATAAAAACAGATAGCAAGAGTTTCTATAGTTATATAAAAAGAAAAAGGGTGGCTAAGGCAAACATAGGTCCCTTAGAGGATGAGACCAGGAAATTAATGGTGGGAAACATGGAGATGGCAAAAATGCTGAACAAATATTTTGTTTCAGTCTTTACGGTAGAGGACACTAAGAATATCCCAACACTGGACAAACAGGGGGTTCTAGGGGGGGAGGAGCTAAATATGATTAAAATCACTAAGGAATTGGTACTCAGTAAAATAATGGGATTCAAGGCGGATAAATCCCCTGGACCTGATGGCTTACATCCTAGGGTCTTGAGGGAAGTGGCAGTAGGGATTGTGGATGCTTTGGTAATAATTTTCCAAAATTCCCTGGACTCAGCAAAGGTCCCGGCAGATTGGAAAACTGCTAATGTAACACCCTTATTTAAAAAGGGTAGTAGGCAGAAGGCTGGAAATTATAGACCAGTTAGCCTAACATCTGTGGTGGGTAAAATTTTGGAGTCTATTATTAAGGAGACAGTAACGGAACATTTAGATAAACATAATTTAATAGGACAAAGTCAGCATGGCTTTATGAAGGGAAAGTCATGTCTGACAAATTTGCTTGAGTTCTTTGAGGACATAAAGTACAGGGTGGATAAAGGGGAACCAGTGGACGTAGTGTATTTAGACTTCCAGAAGGCATTCGACAAGGTGCCACATAAAAGATTATTGCTCAAGATAAGAAATCACTGGATTGGAGGTAATATTCTGGCATGGGTGGAGGATTGGTTATCTAACAGGTCGGCAGAGAGTTGGGATAAATGGTTCATTCTCGGACTGGCAACCAGTAGCCAGTGGTGTTCCGCAGGGGTCAGTGCTGGGTCCCCAACTCTTTACAATCTATATTAACGATTTGGAGGAGGGGACCGAGTGTAACATATCAAACTTTGCAGATGATACAAAGATGGGAGGGAAAGTAGAAAGTGTGGAAGAAATAAAAAACCTACAAGGGGATATAGACAGGCTGGGTGAGTGGGCGGAGATTTGGCAGATGCAATACAATATTGGAAAATGTGAGGTTATGCACTTTGGTAGGAAAAATCAGAGAGCAAGTTATTATCTTAATGGCGAGAAACTGGAAAGTACTGCAGTACAAAGGGATCTGGGGGTCCTAGTGCAAGAAAATCAAAAAGTTAGTATGCAGGTGCAGCAGGTGATCAAGAAGGCCAACGGAATGTTGGCTTTTATTGCTAGGGGGATAGATTATAATAACAGGGAGGTATTGCTGCAGTTATATAAGGTATTGGTGAGACCGCACCTGGAATACTGCATACAGTTTTGGTGCCCATACTTAAGAAAGGACATACTTGCTCTCGAGGCAGTACAAAGAAGGTTCACTCGGTTAATCCCGGAGATGAGGCGGTAGACATATGAGGAGATGTTGAGTAGATTGGGACTCTACTCATTGGAGTTCAGAAGAATGAGAGGCGATCTTATTGAAACATATAAGATTGTGAAGGGGCTTGATCGGGAGGATGCGGTAAGGATGTTCCCAAGGATGGGTGAAACTAGAACTAGGGGGCATAATCTTAGAATAAGGGGCTGCTCTTTCAAAACTGAGATGAGGAGAAACTTCTTCACTCAGAGGGTAGTAGGTCTGTGGAATTTGCTGCCCCAGGAAGCTGTGGAAGCTACATCATTAAATAAATTTAAAACAGAAATAGACAGTTTCCTAGAAGTAAAGGGAATTAGGGGTTACGGGGAGCGGGCAGAAAATTGGACATGAGGCTGAGTTCGGATCGGTCAAGGCCCTGTGGGTGGCGGAGCGGGCCCAGGGGCTGTGTGGCCGGGTCCTGCTCCTACTTCTTGTGTTCTTTAGATTTGATGTTAGGATCAGATCAGCCATGATCTTATTGAATGGCGGAGCAGGCTCGAGGGGCCGATTGGCCTACTCCTGCTCCTATTTCTTATGTTCTTATTACCCTCATCAACCCTCTCTGTTACCTCATCAAAAAACTCGATCAAGTTGGTTAAACACGATTTGCCTTTAACAAATCCGTGCTGGCTTTCCTTAATTAATCCACACCTATCCAAGTGACTGTTAATTTTGTCCCTGATTATCGTTTCTAAAAGCTTCCCCACTACCGAGGTTAAACTGACTGGCCTGTAGTTGCTGGGTTTATCTTTACACCCTTTTTTGAACAATGGTGTAACATTTGCAATTCTCCAGTCCTCTGGTACCACCCCCGTATCTATGGAGGATTGGAATATTGTGGCCAGTACCTCCGCGATTTCCGCCCTCAATTCCCTCAGTATCCTAGGATGCATCCCATCTACTCCTGGTGATTTATCTACTTTAAGTACAGCCAGCCTTTCCAGTACCTCCTCTTTATCAATTTTTATCCTATCAAGTGTCTCCACTACCGCCTCCTTTACTGTGTCTATGGCAGCATCCTCTTCCTTGGTGAAGACAGATGCAAAGTACTCATTTAGTACCTCAGCCATACCCTCTGCCTCCATGCATAGGTCTCCTTTTTGGTCCCTAATCGGCCTCACCCCTCCTCTTACTACCCGTTTACTATTTATATGCCTAAAGAAGACTTTTGGATTACCTTTTATGTTGGCTGCCATTCTACTCTCATACTCTCTCTTTGATTTGATAGAGTAGAGAGAGAGAAACTACTTCCTCTGGTGGAGGAGTCCAGAACAAGGGGGCAGAACCTTAAAATTAGAGCCAGGCCGTTCAGGGGTGATGTCAGGAAGCACTTCTTCACACAAAGGGCAGTGGAAATCTGGAACTCTCTCCCCCAAAAAGCTGTTGAGGCTAGGGGTCAACTGGATCTTTCAAGGCTGAGACTGATGATTATTGTTGGGGAAGGGTATTAAGGGTTACGGAACCAAGACGGAGAGATGGAGTTAAGATACAGATCAGCCGTGGTCTGACTGAATGGCGGAACAGGCTCGAAGAGCTGAATGGCCTCTTCCTGCTCCTATGGATTGGTTGCTGTTCTTCTCCTGCCCTCTGGGCACTAATGCTTCTCGATAATTCTAAAGATGCCCAAGTGGAATAAAAGTATTGCTGAGATATGCAGTGAAGTTATTCAAGAGTGAACTTGAGCTCATCCAAAACTCTGCTGCCTGTGTCCTAATTCGCACCGAGTCCTGTTCACCCATCACCCCTGTGCTCGCTGACCTACATTGTCTCGCAGTCCAGCAATGTCTCAAATTTAAAATTCTCATCCTTGTGTTCAAATCCCTCCATGGCCTTGCCCCTCCCTATCTCTATACCCTCCGCCAGCTCCACAACCCTCGAAGATCTCTGCAATCCTCTAATTCTGCCCTCTTGAGGATCCGATTATAATCGCTCAACCTTTGGTGGCCGTGCCTTCTGTTGCCTCAGCCCTAAGCTCTGGAATTCCCTCCCTAAACCTCTCTCTCCACCTCTCTCTCTGTCTCCTCCTTTAAGTCGCTCCTTAAAACTTCCCTCTTTGACCAAGCTTTTGGTCATCGGCCCTAATGTCTCCTTATGTGGCTCGGTGTCAAATTTTGTTTGATAATCGCTCCTGTGAAGCGCCTTGGGACGTTTTACTACGTTAAAGGCGCTGTATAAATACAAGTTATTGTTGAAGTGACAGAGACCAGCTCTGACCCTCTGTGACCTGGAAACTTCAGCCTGTTGTACTTTTAAAGGCAGTGCAGAAGCTTCCTGACAATTCAGCTGCTTACATCGGCTTTACACCAGTTTTACCTCAAAGCTGCATCAATGGGAATGCAAGCAGGCAGACCCAGGAAAGCCACGTGTCATTCCCTCTGAGGGACACAGGCAGGCTCGAGGGGCTGAACTCTGGGCCCGCGAGGGGCTGAACTCTGGGCCCGCGAGGGGCTGAACTCTGGGCCCGCGAGGGGCTGAACTCTGGGCCCGCGAGGGGCTGAACTCACTGAGGAAACTCTGGACAGTGCTGATGTCGTTCTGTCCCTGAACTGAATGCAATAATGGGAGTGGGAGAGACGTACCTTTCGGAGCAGTGGGCTGCTGGGTGCTGAGCTGGAGGAGACCACACTCAAACTCCTTCTGCTGGGGGATCCCTCCTGGGAATGGGGATGTGACGGATTCCCAGCTGGTTTCACCACGCACATCCCAAAGCTGTCTGGTGCCAAGTACTTCTCCTTAATTTTAAGATTGGTCCGGCCTTTCACTGTACAAATGGAGATACATCATTAACAAACTAAGAAATAATCATCAGAATTAGAATTACCCATCACTGCTCACAAGGGAAGAGATCTGAGAGACACAGAGGGCTGAATTTTGCCGGCGCTCAGAGGGCGGGTTCGGAGGTGGATCAGCTGTCAAAATAGCAAAGATTGACAGTGGGTAGGGAACCCGCCTCGACGCGAGTCTCCCAGGTGTCGGGTCTGTCGGCACTGAACAGACCCGACTCCAAGCGGCGGGGGAGGCAATTCACATCATTAAATGGGTTGTTAACAGTGAATGGAGGGCTTATGTCTCACCATTCACTACAACTCACGAAGCCACTTCCAAGAATGCAAAGTGCTGAAAATAAAGGTTTCAATGTTTGACAGCACATTACCAGAAACATCACATAAACATTGGCTAAACCACCCAAGTGCCTACCCTTGTGTGTTGTTAGTTGGTATGCTTGCAGTAGGATGGGGGTGAGTGTAAGGGGTGGTGAGTGAAATGGGGAAGTGATAATGTAGGGAGAGAGGGATGGGTGAAGGTGCAAGGTCGGTTGGTGTGAGTAAAGATGTGCAGCTGTAGGGTAGGGAAGGCAGAGTGATGTGGATGTGATGAGTGGCACAGCAGGATAAGGTCGAGTGTGACTTGGCAGTAACGTTTCGTGATCTACTGGGATCATTGGAAGGTTTGCGGCACTGCAGCCTGGTCCTCCTGATGACATCCCAGCTTGTGTCCTCCTGTGCAGTGAGCAACCAGGCTGCGTTGATCTCCTGGGGAGGTCTCTTCTGCCCATGGGAAGGGAAGAGAACCTCTGTGCGTGCTGTGACTCACTCCATAAGTATATGGAGGGAGTCATGGGAGAGCCTGAGTGCAGCCATGCATGTTTGTGCAGTGCTTGTCAGTGTTTGCAGCACCTCAATGCTGTAGAACTCTGACAACAGAACTGTTGAAATCAATTTGGACATGGCCCCTTTAAGGAAACCGGCTGATGACGCGTCATCAAATGACATCATCAGACCAGCTCCCTTTTAATAGGCCGGGAACCTCAAAGGGCGGCCTCACCAAGCCCTATTAACGTAAAATCACTTGGAGAGTGTGGGCTGCAGTAGGCAGCAGGCTGGGACCATAACACCAACCCCGGTCCCGACTCGGTCAGAGAAATCGTGGCCAGAGAATCTCACAGAGGGAGAGGGGCGTGGTCAGAGAGAGGGGGGGAACCAGGGAGAGGGGGGGGGGAGAGAGAGAGGGAGGGAGACAGGGAGAGGGGGGGACAGGGAGAGGGGACGACAGAGAGAGAGGGGGGACAGAGAGAGAGGGGGAGACAGAGAGAGAGGGGGACAGAGAGAGAGGGCGAGACAGAGTGAGGGGGGGGGACAGAGTGAGGGGACGACAGAGAGGGGGGGACGACAGAGAGGGGGGGAGAGAGAGAGAGGGCGAGACAGAGTGAGGGGGGACAGAGTGAGGGGACGACAGAGAGGGAGGGACGACAGAGAGGGGGGGCAACAGAGAAAGGGGGGGACAGAGAGAGGGGGGAGAGAGAGAGAGGGGGAGAGAGAGAGAGGGGGAGAGAGAGAGAGGGGGAGAGAGAGAGAGGGGGAGAGAGAGAGAGAGAGAGGGGGAGAGAGAGAGAGAGGGGGAGAGAGAGAGAGGGGGGGGGAGAGAGAGAGGGGGAGAGAGAGAGAGGGGGAGAGGGGGGGAGAGAGAGAGGGGGAGAGAGAGAGAGAGGGGGAGAGATAGAGGGGGGAGAGAGAGAGGGGGCAGAAAGAGAGGGGGGGAGAGAGAGAGAGGGAAACAGAGAGAGGGGGGACAGAGAGAGGGGGGACAGAGAGGGGGATCGAGAGAGAGGGAGGGGGGCGAGAGAGAGGGGGACAGAGAGAGAGGGGGGCAAGAGGGAGGGGGCGAGGGGGAGAGGGGGAGGGGGAGAGGGGGGGAGGGGAGGCGAGAGAGGGGGTGGGAGGAGGGGTAAGAGAGAGAGGGGGACACGGAGAGAAGGGGGAAACGGAGTGGGGGGGGGACCGAGAGAGGGGGGGACCGAGAGAGGGGGGGGGGGGGGGGACAGAGAGAGAGGGGGGCAGAGAGAGAGGGGGGCAGAGAGAGAGAGAGGGGACAGAGAGAGAGAGAGGGGGATCGAGAGAGAGGGAGGGGCAAGAGGGAGGGGGACAGAGAGAGAGGGGGGCAAGAGGGAGAGGGGGAGGGGGAGGGGGGGCGAGAGGGAGAGGGGGGGAGGGGAGGCGAGAGAGGGGGTGGGAGGAGGGGTAAGAGAGAGAGGGGGGACATGGAGAGAGGGGGGAAACGGAGAGGGGAGGAACGAGAGAGGGGGGGACCGAGAGAGGGGGGGGGGGAACAGAGAGAGAGGGGGACAGAGAGAGAGGGCGAGACAGAGTGAGGGGGGTGGACAGAGTGAGGGGACGACAGAGAGGGGGGTACGACAGAGAGGGGGGGGCGACAGAGAGAGAGGGGGACAGAGAGAGAGGGGAAGAGAGCGAGAGATGGGGGACAGAGAGAGGGGGGACAGAGAGAGAGGGGGGGAGAGAGAGAGAGGGGGGACAGAGAGAGGGGGGACAGAGAGAGGGGGGACAGAGAGAGGGGGGACAGAGAGAGAGGGGGAACAGAGCGGGGGATCGAGAGAGAGGGAGGGGGCGAGAGGGAGGGGGACAGAGAGAGAGGGGGGCAAGAGGGAGGGGGGTGAGGGGCAGAGGGGGAGAGGGGGGAGGGGAGAGGGGGAGAGGGGGGAGCGGAGAGGGGGAGAGGGGGTGGGAGGAGGGGTAAGGGAGAGAGGGGGGACACGGAGAGAGGGGGGAAACGGAGAGGGGGCAGGACCGAGAGAGGGGGGGACCGAGAGAGGGGGGGGGGGACAGAGAGAGAGGGGGGCTGAGAGAGAGGGGGACAGAGAGAGAGAGGGGGACAGAGAGAGAGAGGGGGGCAGAGAGAGAGGGGGGAAGAGAGAGAGGGGGACAGAGAGAGAGAGGGGACAGAGTGAGAGAGGGGACAGAGAGAGAGGGAGAACAGAGAGAGAGGGAGAACAGAGAGGGGGATCGAGAGAGAGGGAGGGGGGCGAGAGGGAGGGGGACAGAGAGAGAGGGGGGCATGAGGGAGAGGGGGAGCGGGGAGAGGGGGAGGGGGGCGAGGGGGAGAGGGGGGGAGGGGGGGAGGGGGAGAGGGGGGAGGGGAGGCGAGAGAGGGGGTGGGTGGAGGGGTAAGAGAGAGAGGGGGGACACGGAGAGAGGGGGGAAACGGAGAGGGGGGGACTGAGAGAGGGGGGGACCGAGAGAGGGGGGGGGGGACAGAGAGAGAGGGGGGCAGAGAGAGAGGGGTACAGAGAGAGAGGGGGGACAGAGAGAGAGGGGGGCAGAGAGAGAGGGGGACAGAGAGAGAGGGGGACAGAGAGAGAGGGGGACAGAGAGAGAGGGGGTCAGAGAGCGAGGCGGGACAGAGAGAGAGAGGAACAGAGAGAGAGAGGTGACAGAGAGAAAGGGGGAACAGAGAGAGGGAGGGGGGAGGGGGAGGGGGGGCGAGAGGGAGAGGGGGGGCGAGAGAGGGGGAGGCGGGCAAGATATTGGGAGGGGGGGCAAGAGAGGGGGAGGGGAGGCGAGAGAGGGGTTGGGGGCGAGAGAGGGGTGGGGGGCGAGACAGGGGTGGGGGGTGAGAGAGGGGGGGAGGAGGGGCGAGAGAGGGGGGGAGGAGGGGTAAGAGAGGGGGACGTAGCGGGAGAGAGAGAGGAATGCAGAAGGAGAGAGAGAGTGATTGCATGAACACTAAACATATCCATGCAGAGCAACAATCAACAAACCCAATCGGATATTCAAATCCAATCACCCAAATAGTAGAATATAGTCAGAGAGAGTCACCATTTAACTGGACAAAGTTCTGGTCAGACCCACCCTGAGCACTGTGTCCAGTTCTGGTCAGACCCACCCTGAGCGCTGTGACCAGTTCTGGTCAGACCCACCCTGAGCACTGTGACCAGTTCTGGTCAGACCCACCCTGAGCGCTGTGACCAGTTCTGGTCAGACCCACCCTGAGCGCTGTGACCAGTTCTGGTCAGACCCACCCTGAGCGCTGTGACCAGTTCTGGTCAGACCCACCCTGAGCGCTGTGACCAGTTCTGGTCAGACCCACCCTGAGCGCTGTGACCAGTTCTGGTCAGACCCACCCTGAGCGCGGTGTCTGGTTCTGGTCAGACCCACCCTGAGCGCGGTGTCTGGTTCTGGTCAGACCAACCCTGAGCACTGTGTCCAGCAATAATACTGTGGAGGATGAATTCCTGGAGTGTGTACGAGATGTTTTTTTTAGACCAGTACATTGAGGAGTCAACGAGGGAACAGGCTACGTTTCAGGTCAATGACCCTTCGTCTCCTGCCTTCTATCCTATCACAGACCTTCCCTTTTGTTCTTTCCTCCCCTCCCCCTTTCCCTACCTCTGCACTTGCTTAAAAATCTGTTACATCTCTAACTTTTTCCAGTTCTGACGAAGGGTCATCGACCTGAAACATTAACTCTGTTTCTCGCTCCACAGATGCTGCCTGACCTGCTGAGTATTTCCAGCATTTTCTGTTTTTATTTCAGATTTCCAGCATCTGCCATATTTTGCTTTTGTATTAGGGAACAGGCTACCCTTGATTGGGTATTGTGCAATGAGAAGGGGTTAATTAATAATCTTGTTGTGCGAGGTCCTTTAGGGAAGAGTGACCATAATATGATAGAATTCTTCATTAAGATGGAAAATGAAATAGACCAATCCGAAACTAGGGTCCTAAATCTAAACAAAGGAAACAATGAAGGTATGAGGAGTGAGTTGGCTATGATAGATTGGGGCTCTTCATTAAAAGGCATGACGGTGGAAAGGCAATGGCTAACATTTAAGGAACGAATGCATGAATTGCAACAGTTATACATTCCTTGCAGGCGCAAAAACACAAAAGGAAAAGCGGCCCAACCATGGCTAACAAAAGAAATTAAAGATAGTATTAGATCCAAAGAGGAGTCATATAAAGTTGCCAGAAAAAGTAGAAAGCCTCAGGATTGGGAGCAGTTTAGAATTCAGCAAAAAAGGACCAAGAGATTGATTAAGAGGGGAAAAATAAAGTATGAGAGTAAACTTGCAAGGAACATAAAAGCAGACTATAAAAGCTTCTACAAGTATGTAAAAATAAAAAGATTAGTGAAGACAAATGTAGGTCCCTTACAGTCAGAAACGGGAGAATTTATAATGGGGAAAAAGGAAATGGCAGAGCAATTAAACAAATAGCATCCGTGGAGAGAGAAACAGAGTTAACGTTTCAGGTCGACCTAAACGTTAACTCTCTTTCTCTCTCCACGGAAGCTGCCGGGCCTGCTGAGTGTTTCCAGCGTTTTCTGTCATTTCGGATTTCCAGCAGCCGCAGTATTTTGCTATCAATTAAACAAATACTTTGGTTCTGTCTTCACGGAAGAGGACACAAAAAACTTCCCAGAAATGCTAGGGAACCAAGGGTCTAGTGAGAAGGAGGAATTAAAGGAAATTAGTATTAGTAAAAAAATAGTGCTGGAGAAATTCATAGAATCATAGAAGATAGGAGCAGGAGTAGGCCATTCGGCCCCTCGAGCCTGTTCCGCCATTTTATGAGATCATGGCTGATCATCCAAACTCAGTACCCTGTCCCTGCTTTCTCCCCATATCCCTTGATCCCTTTAGCCTTAAGAAATATATCTAACTCCTTCTTGAATATATTTAATGAGTTGGACTCTACTGCCTTCTGTGGTAGAGAATTCCACAGGTTCACCACTCTCTGGGTGAAGAAATTTCTCCTCATCTCAGTCCTAAATGGCTTACCCCTTATCCTTAGACTGTGACCCCTGGTTCTGGACTCCCCCGCCATCGGGAACATCCTTCCTGCATCTAGTCTGTCTAGTCCTGTTAGAATTTTATAAGTTTCAATGAGATCCCTGTCCTAAATCGCAACTTCTACAAGAAGTAACTCAGGAAGTACTACTGGGCGGTCAGCTGGGGCGCTGTCCGGGGAGTATAAATACTCGGGCGTGGGCCCACCTTGGGCAGAGCCAATCTGGAAACAGGAAGCTAGTGACTGCTAACTAGACCTCCATGTTTTGTTACAAGTCGATTAAAGCCTTGCTTTATGTTCAACCAAGTGTGTAGTGAGTCTTTATTATGTCGATTTAATCGACTTGACATCATCTCCATGCTTTGGGTGATTCGGAACAACCAGCTGCACTCGAAACTCGAACCACAGAAGGGAACTAGGGCAAGACACTGATCCCTCATGGACAAACTCCTGAGACCCGCTCGTCTCGACCTGGACCCGAATGCACCTGTGGCAGCGAAGGTATGGAAGCATTGGTTTCGTACCTTTAGCAACTTTCTTGAAGAATGTGGGGCGGATGCCCCTAATAAGTTACGAATGCTTATTAACTATGTGTCCCCTCATGTGTATGATTATATTGAGGACTGTATAGACTATGACACTGCTGTCCGAATTTTACAGCAGCTTTCTGTCAAGTCCCCGAATGAAATCTTTGCTCGACACCTACTGGCCACAACTCGGCAGCACCCTGGGGAATCACTCGATGAATTCCTCCAGAAACTTTGCAGGCTCAGCAAGGATTGTAACCTTAAAGCGGTTACAGCTGAACAGTATCAAGCGGAACTAATCTGCCATTCCTTTATCAATGGGATTGCGTCCCCTTTTATACGTCAGTGCGTGCTGGAAAATAAAACCCTCAATTTACGGGCTGCTTATGACCAGGCGTGGTCCTTGGACTTGGCCAAGAAAAATGCAGACACTTATCTCCCACCACATGCACGGGCGGCGGCTATCTCCTTTAATGAGTCTTTCGGTAGGTCTCGGGCGGATGCCCCCACTGATGTTGACTCTACTCTAACGGACGACGACCCTACCCTAGAGGCCTTCGCTGATGACGACCCCGCCCTAGCAGCATCCTGGCAATCAGGAAGAAAGTGTTTCTTTTGTGGAGGGGCGTGCCATCACAGAAAATTTTGCCCGGCTCGTAATGTGACCTGCAATCATTGCAGCAAGAAAGGACACCTTTCCAAGGTATGCCAGTCACGGGCCTCTGCTAACAAGAAAGGCCGCTCCTCTAAAGTATACCGGTCGAGAGCTCCTGTTAGCTTCACAGCTGCTATCTATGGAGCTGCTCCTCCCCCAAGAACCACTGTTAAGGCTACAGCTGCCGAAGGGGAAATTGCCCCTCCTCCCATCACAGCTGTTTTTCCCCAAAGTTTGTCCCATGCAGCCACGAAGGTTTCAGTAAATGGGCACACTTTAAGCGCACTAATTGACTCCTGCAGCTCTGACAGCTTCATTAGTAAGCGGGCTGTCAGCAGGTTAAAACTGCGCATTTATCCCTCGGACAGGCTCTGACGACTCTGACCACCAATTCTTCTGGCTTCTGTCTTGTCAACCTCATCCTCAATGGCCGCACTTATCTCTCCATCCGGCTCGGAGTACTCGACTACTTATGCAGCGATGTGCTTCTGGGACAGGACTTCCAGAAGCAGCACAAGAGGCTCACTTTTGAGTTTGGAGGGTCAAGGCCGGAGCTTACCATTTCTAAGGTGCCGTTTTGTGCGCTCTCGGCGGCCTTACTCGGTGAGCCCTCCCTGTTTGCCAATCTTTCCCCCACTGTAAACCCATAGCCACCAAATCGCGGCGCTTTAGCCAAGACGATCGAGCATTTATCGAGGCAGAAATCTCTCGCCTTTTAGTCGACGGTATTATCGAGCCGTGTTCATCTCCCTGGCGGGCTCAAGTCGTCATTGTGAAAAATCCCTTAAAACATAAAAAACATCTGTGTATCGATTATTCGCAGACTATTAATCAATATACCGATCTGGATGCCTACCCGCTACCACACATAGATGACATGGTCAACAACCTTGCCAAATACAAGGTATTTTCGACCTTCGATTTGAAAAGCGCGAACCATCAGGTGCCGCTGAAAGACTCCGACAAGAAGTATACGGCCTTTGAGGCCAATGGTCGGCTTTTTCCAGTTTCGTCGCCTTCCATTCGGGGTCACCAATGGGGTGGCCGTCTTCCAACAGGCAATGGATGGCCTAGTCCGGCAAGAGAACTTGACGGATACCTTTCCGTATTTAGACAATATCACTATTGCCGGCCATGATCAAAAGGAGCATGACGCCAATCTTCAGAGACTTTTTGACGTTCTCCATCGTCGCCACTTAACGTTAAACGAATCCAAATCGGTGAAGTCGGTGCCATCAGTGAGCATTCTTGGCTACTGGGTGGGCAACGGTGTTATTAAACCGGACCCAGAGCGACTTTGTCCACTTCAGGAGCTCCCTCCCCCTACGAACCTCGGCTCTCTTCGTCGGGCACTTGGCATGTTTGCTTATTACGCAAAGTGGATACCACACTTCTCCGATAAAATACAGCCCCTGCTCATTGCGAAGTCTTTTCCATTGGAAGCTACGGCTATTTCTGCCTTCAACCTCCTCAAACGACAGCTGGAGAAAGCCACGCTTCGCTCCATTGACGAGAGCCTTCCTTTTTGTGGTCGAATGCGATGCATCGGAGGTGGCGATCTCGGCTACCTTGAATCAAGATGGCCGACCCGTGGCATTCCTATCCAGAACCTTGCAGGGTAGTGAGCTCCATTACCCCCCCCCCCCCCCCCCCATCGAGAAGGAGGCTACGGCCATCATCGAGGCTGTACGCTAATGGGGTCATTTTCTTGCTCGGCGTCATTTTACGCTTATAACTGACCAGCGCTCCGTGGCCTTCATGTTGGATAACCGGAGGCGCACGAAAATCAAAAATAATAAAATTCAACTCTGGAGGATGGGGCTGGCCGCCTTTGGATATACTATCCGTTACTGACCCGGCAAACAGAATTTGGCCCCAGATACCTTCACACGGGCATTTTGCTCCTCAATGTCAACGTCAACTCTGGTGGATTTGCATATGGACTTATGCCATCCTGGCGTGACCCGTATGTTGCACTTCGTGCGCTCCAAAAATCTACCATTCTCAACGGAGGACGTAAAGAAAACATGCTCCTCCTGTAGGATTTGTGCAGAATTGAAACCACAATTCTTTCACCCATCAGATGGCTTACTCATACATGCAATGCAGCCTATGCAGAGGCTCAGCATAGACTTTAAAGGGCCATTG
Organism: Squalus acanthias; assembly: GCA_030390025.1. Classification (NCBI taxonomy): domain Eukaryota; kingdom Metazoa; phylum Chordata; class Chondrichthyes; order Squaliformes; family Squalidae; genus Squalus; species Squalus acanthias. The sequence continues at coordinate 226,170 of JASTWF010000617.1, read as the reverse complement.
CCTTCGTCGACAAGGAACGCCTACCTACTTACGATGGTAGACGAGTATTCACGCTTTCCCTTCGCCTTCCCCTGTCCTAATATGCTTACTTCTACGGTAATTAAATGCCTCAATCAGGTCTTTTCTCTTTGGGGGACAGCCAATTTTATCCACACAGATCGGGGTCCCTCCTTTATGTCGAGTGAACTTAAAGATTATCTCTCCCAACGGGGAATCGCCTCAAGTAAGACGACACCATATCACCCAATCGGCAACAGACAGGTTGAACGATACAATCTGGAACGCTGTCGGTCTGGCACTGAGGTCACGCAACCTACCAGACCAGCAGTGGGAAACGGTGCTCCCCGACGTGTTACACTCTATCAGGTCTCTTCTCTCCACATCTACTAATGTCACGCCTCATGAGTGATTCTTCAAATTCCGGCGTCGCTCTACACATGGGACGTCTCTACCTACATGGTTGGTGGCTCCAGGCCCTGTGCTACTCCGGAGGTTCGTCCGGTCTGCCAAAAATGACCCCCTCGTTGACGAGGTGGAGTTAACGGAGGTAAACCCCATGTATGCGCACGTACGGTACCCTGATGGCCGGGAGGCCACCGTCTCGCTCAGAGATCTGGCTCCTTGCCCAACCGGTCACACGGGCCCGAATGATGAAGGATCCCACGACGATGATGCCAACACTCCACATCCCTATGAAAATGACGCCCCACTTGGGACATCGAGGGATCTGCCGGCAGCGCTACCGGATCAACTCAGGGAGCCGGACGCTCCCCGTAGGATGGCCACCCGAAGCCAGGACGCTGGACAATCTCCAGCCACGACCCGAGATGAGGCCAGCTCAGCACCTGTGGGGACCCGCACCCGGAGTCATGATATTCCCAGTCCTCCACAGGACGATCAAGACGACGCGGACTCTACCGATTTACCGGTACGGGCCAAGCGACCCAGGGACCAGGACACGGTCCGGGGAGACGTGCCTTCCGGTCACAAGCGGAGAGCTAAACGACTACGGCTATTTCTGGTCCGCCTAGTCCGTTAAAAGAAGACTGGACTTCCAAACCTTTTAGGGAGGAAGAATGTCATAAATCGCAACTTCTACAAGAAGTAACTCAGGAAGTACTACTGGGCAGCCAGCTGGGGCGCCGTCTGGGGAGTATAAATACTCGGGCGTGGGCCCACCTTGGGCAGAGACAATCTGGAAACAGGAAGCTAGTGACTGCTAACTAGACCGCCATGTTTTGTTACAAGTCGATTAAAGCCTTGCTTTATGTTCAACCAAGTGCGTAGTGAGTCTATATTACATCAATCCCCTCTCATTCTTCTAAACTCCAGCGAGTATAAGCCCAATCGACCCAATCTCTCCTCATACGTCATTCCTGCCATCCCAGGTATCAGCCTTGTGAATCTTCGCTGCACTCCCTCCATGGCAAGAACATCCTTCCTCAGATAAGGCGACCAAAACTGCACACAATACTCAAGGTGTGGTCTCACCAAAGCCCTGTACAACTGCAGCAAGACATCCTTGCTCCTGTACTCAAATCCTCTCGCTATGAAGGCCAACATACCATTTGCCTTCTTAACCGCCTGCTGCACCTGCATGCTTACCTTCAGCGACTGGTGCACAAGGACACCCAGGTCTCGTTGCACTTCCCCTTCTCCCAATCTATTGCCATTCAGATAATAATCTGCCTTCCTGTTTTTGCCACCAAAGTGGATAACCTCGCATTTATCCACATTGGGCAGAAGCATGGCAGATGCAGTACAATCACCCAACCTGTCCAAATCATCCTGGAGTTTCTCGGCATCCTCCTCACAGCACACACGCCCACCCAGCTTTGTGTCGTCTGCAAACTTGGAGATATTACATCTAGTTCCCTTGTCTAGATCATTAATATATATTGTGAATAGTTGGGGTCCTAGGACCGATCCCTGCGGTACCCCACTATTCACTGCCTGCCACTTGGAAAAAGACCCGTTTATTCCAACTCTTTGCTTCCTGTCTGCCAACCAGTTCTCTATCCAAGTCAGTACCCTGCCCCCAATCCCATGTGCCTTAACTTTAAACGCTAATCTCTTATGCGGGACCTTATTGAAAGCCTTTTGAAAGTCCAAATACACCACATCCAGTTAATGGGACTGAAAGCTGATAAATCCCCAGGGCCTGGTAATCTGCATCCCAGAGTACTAAAGTTCTGACGAAAGGTCTTCGACCTGAAACGCTAACTCTGTTTCTCTCTCCAGGGATGCTGCCTGGCCTGCTGAGTTTTTCCAGCATTTTCTGTTGTTATTTCGGATTTCCAGCATCCGCAGTATTTTGCTATCGTACTAAAAGAGGTAGCCATGCAAATAGTGGATGCATTGGTTGTCATCTTCCAAAATTCTATAGATTATGGAACAGTTCCTGCAGATTGGAGGGTGGCAAATGTAACCCCACTATTCTAAAAGGAGGGAGAGAGAAAACAGGGAACTACAGACCGGTTAGCCTAACATCAGTAGTAGGGAAAATGCTAGAGTCTATTATAAAGGATGTGATAACAGGACACTTAGAAAATATCAACGGGATTAGACAAAGTCAACATGGATTTATGAAAGGGAAATCATGTTTGACAAACCTACTGGAGTTTTTTGAGGATGTAACTGGTAGAATAGATAAGGGAGAACCAGTGGATGTGGTGTATTTGGATTTTCAGAAGGCCTTTGATAAAGTCCCACATAAGAGGATAATGTGTAAAATTAAAGCACATGGGATTGGGGGTAATATACTGGCATGGATTGAAAATTGGTTAACAGACAGGAAATTGAGTAGGAATAAATGGGGTGGCAGGCGGTGACTAGTGGGGTACCGCAGTGATCAGTGCTTGGGCCTCAGCTATTCACAATATATATCAATGATTTGGATGAGGGAACCAAATGTAATATTTCCAAGTTTGCTGATGACACAAAACTAGGTGGGATTGTGAGTTGTGAGGAGGATGCAAAGAGGCTTCAAGGCGATTTAGACAAGTTGAGTGAGTGGACAAATACATGGCCAAAAACAGAGCTCCGAGAGCGGGAGAGGCTGATTTAAACAGAGCTCCGAGAGTGGGAGAGGCTGATATAAACAGAGCTCCGAGAGTGGGAGAGGCTGATATAAACAGAGCTCCGAGAGTGGGAGAGGCTGATTTAAACAGAGCTCCGAGAGTGGGAGAGGCTGATATAAACAGAGCTCCGAGAGTGGGAGAGGCTGATATAAACAGAGCTCCGAGAGTGGGAGAGGCTGATATAAACAGAGCTCCGAGAGTGGGAGAGGCTGATTTAAACAGAGCTCCGAGAGTGGGAGAGGCTGATATAAACAGAGCTCCGAGAGTGGGAGAGGCTGATATAAACAGAGCGCTGAGAACGAGAGAGAGACTGATTTAAAAAGAGCAGAGGCTGCGGACCTGAGCGGGACCCGCGCTGGGAGCGAGAGGGAGATACAACGGACCGGTGAGTGTAAAGAAGTAAAAAGTAATCGAAGTGTGACGTCACCAGAAAGCAGGTAAGTAAAGGTTGGTGAGTATTTCTCTATTTCTCGCTTTTTCCAAACTTGGGCGTCTAAATTTAAGTACCTTGGTGTAGATTAGAAGATATACGTGTTCCAAATTTTAAAACAAATTAATTAATTAATTGAGATGGGAGACCAGGCAATGTGTTGTTGTTGTTGCATGTGGGAGCTGGTGGACACCATTGAGGTCCAAGGCGACCACATCTGCAGCAAATGTTGGCAGCTCGAGGAATTTCGGCTCAGAGTTGATGAGCTGGAGTCCAAGCTTCGGACACTGTGACACATTAGAGAGGGGAAGCGTTACCTGGACACTAAGTTCCAGGAGGCAGTCACACCCACTAGGGTAATTACTTCCAATTTAGCCCATGGTCAGGGACAGGAGGGTGTGACTACAAGCGAGGCAGGTATTGAGATCCAGGGGGTAGTGATGGAGGAGCCTCAGCTCTTCGCCTTGTCCAACAGGTACAAGATTCTTGCTCCCTGTGTGGACGAGGGCAGGGACTACAGGGAGGATGAGCAATCTGACCACAGCACCGTGGTACAGGGAGTCATTCAAAGTGGGGGGGAGTGAAAAGAAATGTTGTAGTGATAGGGGATCGTATAGTTAGGGGGATAGATACTGTTCTCTGCAGCCGAGAGCGTGAGTCCTGAAGGCTGTGTTGCCTGCCCGGTGCCAGGGTTAAGGACATCTCCTCTGGGCTGGAGAGGAACTTGGAGTGGGAGGGGGAAGATCCAGTTGTCATGGTCCACGTAGGTACTAATGACATCGGTAGGACAAAGAAAGAGGTTCTGCTGAGAGTATGAGCAGCTAGGGGCTAAATTAAAAAGCAGACCCACAAAGGTAATAATCTCTGGATTACTACCTGAGCCACGAGCGAATTTGCATAGGATAAAAAAGATCAGAGAAATGATCGGGTGGCTCAAAGACTGGTGTGGGAGAAATGGGTTTCGATTTGTGGGGCACTGGCACCAGTACTGGGATAAGAGGGAGCTGTTCCGTTTGGACGGGCTTCACTTGAACCATGCTGGGGCTAGAGTCCTGGCGAATTGAATAACTAGGGCTGTAGAGAGGGCTTTAAACAAAATAGTGGGGGGGAGGGTCCAGGTGAGTGGGAATTTAAAAAGTCAATGAGAAACGAGAAAGCAATAGAGCAGGATAGAGATGGGGGAAATAATAACCAGAGTGTGACAGGAAGGGACAGAATGTTTAAAAATAAGAGTGCAACAGAAAATGGGGCCAAAACAAGGAGAAATGGTTAAAAGACAAAGTTAAAAGCTCTATATCTGAATGCATGCAGCATTCGTAACAAGATAGATGAATTGACAGCACAAATGGATACAAATGGGTATGATCTATACTCATTGGAATTTAGAACCTATACTCATTGGAATTTAGAAGAATGAGAGGTGATCTTATCGAAACATATAAGATACTGAGGGGGCTTGACAGGGTAGATGCAGAGAGGATGTTTCTCCTCATGGGGAAATCCAGAACTCGGGGACACAGTCTCAGAATAAAGGGTCGCCCTTTTAGAACTGAGATGAGGAGGAACTTCTTCTCTCAGAGGGTCATAAATCTGTGGAATTCTCTGCCCCAGAGAGCTGTGGAGGCGGGGTCATTAAATACATTTAAAGTGGAGATAGACCAATTTTTGCAAAATAAGGGAATGAAGGGTTATGGGGAGTGGGCTGGGAAGTGGCTTTGAGCCCAAGATCAGCCATGATCTTATTGAATGGCGGAGCAGGCTTGAGGGGCCAAGTGGCCTATTCCTGCTCCTATTTCTTATGTTCTTATCTGATCGCCATTACAGAGACGTGGTTGCAAGGTGACCAGGGCTGGGAACTGAATATTCCAGGGTATTTGACAATTCGGAAGGATAGACAGAAAGGAAAGGGAGGTGGGATGGCCTTGTTGGTAAAGGATGGGATCAGTGCAGTGGTGAGAAGTGATATTGGCTCAGAAGATCAAGATGTAGAATCAGTTTGGGTGGAGATAAAAAATAATAAGGGGCAAAAGTCTCTGGTGGGCATAGTCTACAGGCACCCGAACAGTAGCAATACTGTTGGACAGATTTTAAATCAACAAATAATGGAAGCCTGTAAAAAAGGTACGATAATAATCCTGGGTGATTTTAATCTCCATATTGATTGGACATGGTAGCCTTGAGGAGGAGTTCATAGAGTGTATCCGGGATGGTTTCCTAGAATAGTATGTAATGGAACCAACCAGGGAACAGGCTATCTTGGATCTGGTACTGTGTAATGAGACAGAATTAATGAATGATCTCATAGTAAAGGATCCTCTAGGAAAGAGTGATCATAGCATGGCTGAATTTCAAATTCAGTTGGAGGGTGAGAAAGTTGTATCTCAAACCAGTGTCCTGATCTTAAACAAAGGCAATTACAATGGCATGAGGGCAGAACTGGCTAAAGTGGACTGGAAAAATAAATTAAAGGGTAAGACAGTTGAAATGCAGTGGCGCACATTTAAGGAGATATTTCATAACTCTCAACAAAAATATATTCCAGTGAGAAAGAAAGATTTTAAGAGAAGGGAGCACCATCCGTGGCTAACTAAGGAAGTAAAGGATGGTATCAAATTGAAAACGAAGGCATACAATGTTGCCAAGATTGGTGGGAGGCCAGAGGATTGGGAAATTTTTAAAAACCAGCAAAGGATGACTAAAAAAATAATAGAGATGAATTATGAGAGTAAACTGGCAAGAAATATTAAAACAGATAGTAAGAGATACTACAGGTATATGAAAAGGAAGAGAGTAGCTAATGTAAATGTTAGTCCCTGAGAGGATGAGAATGGGGAATTAATAATGGGGAATGGGGAAATGGCAGAGCCTCTGAACAAACATTTTGTATCTGTCTTCACGGTAGAAGATACTAACAACATCCCAATAATGGATAATCAAGGGGCCACAGGGAGTGGGCAACTAAAGACAATCACTATCACTAAGGAAAAAGTACTTTGTAAAATAATTGGACTAAAAGACGACAAGTCCCCTGGACCAGATGGCGTGCATCCCAGGGTCTTAAAAGAAGTGGCTGCAGAGATAGTGGTTACATTGATTGCAATATACCAAAATTCCCTGGACTCTGGAGAGGTCCCAGCAGATTGGAAAATCGCAAATGTAACACCCCTATTTAAGAAAGGAGGGAGACAGAAAGCAGGAAACTATAGACCAGTTAGCCTAACATCTGTCGTTGGGAAAATGCTGGAGTCCTTCATTAAGGAAGCAGTAGCAGGGCATTTAGAAAATCATAATGCAGTCAAGCAGAGTCAGCAAGGTTTTCGGAAAGGGAAATCATGTTTAACAAACTTGCTGGAGTTCTTTGAGGATGTAACGAGCAGGGTGGATAAAGGTGAGCCAGTGGATGTGCTGTATTTGGATTTCCAGAAGGCATTCGATAAGGTGCCACACAAAAGGTTACTGCATAAGATAAGAGTTCACGGAGTTGGGGGTAATATATTAGCATGGATAGAGAATTGGCTAACTAACAGAAAGCAGAGAGTCAGGATAAATGGGTCATTTTCAGATTGGCAAACAATAACTAGTGGGGTGCCACAAGGATCGGTGCTGGGGCCTCAACTATTTACAATCTACATTAATGACTTGGATGAAGGTACCGAGTGTAATGTAGCCAAGTTTGCGGATGATACGAAGATGGGTGGGAAAGCAAGTTATGCAGAGGACTCAAAGAATCTGCAAAGGGATATAGACAGGCTAAGTGAGTGGGCAAACATTTGGCAGATGGAGTATAATGTGGGAAAGTGCGAGGTTATCCACTTTGGCAGGAAAAATAAAAAAGCAAAATATTATTTAAATGGAGAGAGATTAAAAAATTCTACAGTTCAGAGGGACCTGGGGGTCCTTGTGCATGAAACACAAAATGTTAACATGCAGGTACAGCAAGTAATCAAAAAGGCAAATGGAATGTTGGCCTTTATTGCAAGGGGGTTGGAGTATAAAAGCAGGGAAGTCCTGCTACAACTGTACAGGGTATTGGTGAGACCACACCTTGAGTACTACGTAAAGTTTTGGTCTCCTTATTTAAGGAAAGATATACTTGCATTGGAGGCAGTTCAGAGACAATTCACTAGGTTAATTCCAGAGATGAGCGGGTTGACTTATGAGGAAAGGTTGAGCAGGTTGGGCCTATACTCATTGGAATTTAGAAGAATGAGAGGTGATCTTATTGAAACATATAAGATACTGAGGGGGCTCGACAGGGTAGATGCAGAGAGGATGCTTCCCCTCGTGGGGAAATCTAGAACTCGGGGGCATAGTTTCAGAATAAAGGGTTTCCCTTTTAGAACTGAGATGAGGAGGAATTTCTTCTCTCAGAGGGTTGTAAATCTGTGGAATTCTCTGCCCCAGAGAGCTGTGGAGGCGGGGTCATTAAATACATTTAAGGTGGAGATAGACAAATTTTTGCAAGTTAAGGGAGTGAAGGGTTATGGGGAACGGGCGGGGAAGTGGCTTTGAGCCCAAGATCAGTCATGATCTTATTGAATGGCGGAGCAGGCTCGAGGGGCCAAGGGGCCTATTCCTGCTCCTATTTCTTATGTTCATATGTTCTTATGGCAGATGCAGTATAACGTGGATAAATGTGATGTTATCCACTTCGGTAGGAAAAACAGAAAGACAGAGTATTATTTAAATGGTGATAGATTGGGAAATCTTGATGTACAGAGGGACCTGGGTGTCCTTGTACACCAGTCACTGAAAGCAAACATGCAGGTGCAGCAAGCAGTTAGGAAGGCAAATGGTATGTTGGCCTTCATTGCAAGAGGATTTGAGTACAGGAGCAAGGATGTCTTACTACAGTTATACAGGGCCTTGGTGAGACCACACCTGGAGTATGTGTGCAGTTTTGGTCTCCTTACCTAAGAAAGGATATACTTGCCATAGAGGGAGTGCAGCGAAGGTTCACCAGACTGATTCCTGGGATGGCAGGACTGTCGTATGAGGAGAGATTGAGTCGACTAGGCCTGTATTCACTAGAGTTTAGAAGAATGAGAGGGGATCTCATTGAAATGTATAAAATTCTGACAGGGCTAGACAGACTGGATGCAGGGAGGATGTTTCCCCTGGCTGGGTGGTCTAGAACGAGGGGTCACAGTCTCAGGATATGGGGTAGGACATTTAGGACTGAGATGAGGAGAAATTTCTTCACTCAGAGGGTGGTGAACCTGTGGAATTCTCTACCACAGAAGGCTGTGGAGGCCAAGTCACTGAATATATTTAAGAAGGAGATAGATAGATTTCTAGACACAAAAGGCATCAAGGGGTATGGGGAGAGAGCGGGAATATGGTATTGAGATAGAGGATCAGCCATGATCATATTGAATGACAGAGCAGGCTTGAATGGCCGAATGGCCTACTCCTGCTCCTATTTTTCTATGTTTCTGATCAGACCCACCCTGAGCACTGTGTCCAGTTCTGGTCAGACCCATCTTGAGCACTGTGTCCAGTTCTGGTCAGACCCATCTTGAACGCTGTGTCCAGTTCTGGTCAGACCCACCCTGAGCGCTGTGTCCAGTTCTGGTCAGACACACCCTGAGCACTGTGACCAGTTCTGGTCAGAGCCACCCCACAAACAGCAACGTGATAATGACCAGATAATCTGTTTTAATAATGTTGGTTGAGGAATAAATAGTGCCTCCCAAGATACAGGGGAGAACTCCCCTGTTCTTCTTTAAATAGTGCCAAGGGATCTTTTATATCCACCCAAGAGGGCAGACGGGAGCCTCGGTTTAACATCTTATCCAAAAGACGGCACCTCTGACAGAGCAGCGCTCCCTTAGTACTGCCCCACCGATAGTGCGACACTCCCTCAGTACTGCCCCTCCGACAGTGCAGCACTCCCTCAGTACTGCCCCTCCGACAGTGCAGCACTCCCTCAGTACTGCCCCTCCGACAGTGCAGCACTCCCTCAGTACTGCCCCTCCGACAGTGCAGCACTCCCTCAGTACTGTTCCTCCGACTGTGCGGCGCTCCCTCAGTACTGACCCTCCGACAGTGCGGCGCTCCCTCAGTACTGTTCCTCCGACTGTGCGGCGCTCCCTCAGTACTGACCCTCCGACTGTGCGGCGCTCCCTCAGTACTGACCCTCAGACAGTGCGGCACTCCATCAGTACTCAACATAAGAAATAGGAGCAGGAGTAGGCGATATAGCTCATCGAGCCTGCTCCACCATTCAATAAGATCATGGCTGATCTTCGACCTCAACTGCACTTTCCCGCCCGATCCCCATATCCCTTGATTCCCCTGGAGTCCAAAAATCCATCTATCTCAGACAGACAGCTGCCAGTGCAGCGCTCCCTCAGTACTGCCCCTCCGACAGGGCAGCGCTCCCTCAGTACTGCCCCTCCAACAGGGCAGCGCTCCCTCAGTGCTGCCCCTCCGACAGTGCAGCGCTCTTTCAGTACTTCCCCTCCGACAGTGGAGCGCTCCCTCAGAACAGCTCCACCAACAGTGCAGCACTCACTCAGTGCTGCCCCTCCGACAGTGCAGCACTCCCTCAAGACCCTGCTAAGAAAGCCCTATTCAGCCTGTGCCTCACAACCAACCTGACGACTCCTCGTGATTCAGAGACACAGAGAGTCCACAGCGCCTGGTCTGCACTCAAGGCCTCCATAATCAGCACCTGTGAAGAGATGCTCGGTCACTCGACCAGGAAACACCAAGACTGGTTCGACAAGAACGATCAGGAGATCCAGGAGCTAATAAGCCGCAAGCGCAAGGCATTCCTGATCTGGAAACAGCAACAGAACTTGAGAGCAAGAAAGTAGCTCTACAGACGCCTGAAGGCTGAGGTCCAACAAAAAACTCACGACCTGAAGAACAGGTGGTGGGTGGAGAAAGCGCAGGAGATCCAGCAGCTAGCCGACAACCACGACGTGCGTGGATTCTTTAGCGCAGTCAAGACCATCTATGACCCAAGCACCCAAGGTCCTACCCCACTGCGGGCCAAGAACGGAGAGGTACTCATCAAGGACAGAGAGGCAGTCAGTGCCCGCTGGAAGGAGCACTTCGAAGATCCCCTTAACCGAGACTCTGTCTTCGACGCGAGTGTCCTCAACTCCATCCCGCAGCATGCTACCCACCACCACCTCAGCACAACCCCAGCCCGGCATGAGGTTGAAAAGGCCATCCGACAACTGAAGAACAACAAGGCCTCCGGAGCAGATGGAATCCCCGCCGAGCCGCTAAAACATGGCGGAGAAGCACTATTGGCGTGAATACATGAACTCATTTCTCTTATTTGAAAGGAGGAGAGCATGCAAGGGGATCTCAGAGACGCCGTAATTGTAACCATCTTCAAGAAAGGTGACAAGTCCGATTGCGGTAATTAGAGGAGTCTCCCTGCTGTCTGCCACAGGGAAAGTCATCGCAAGAATCCTCCTCAATCGCCTTCTCCCAGTGGCTGAAGAGCTCCTCCTAGAGTCGCAATGCGGATTCCGCCCACTAAGGGGCAAAATGGACATGATCTTCACCGCGCGTCAACTACAAGAGAAATGCAGGGAACAGCACCAACCGTTGTATATGGCCTTCTTTGACCTCACAAAGGCCTTCGACACCGTCAACCATGAAGGATTATGGAGTGTCCTCCGCAAATTCGGCTGCCCTCAAAAGTTTGTCACCATCCTCCGCCTGCTTCACGACGACATGCAAGCCATGATCCTGACCAACGGATCCACCACAGACCCAATTCACGTACTGACCGGGGTCAAGCAAGGCTGCGTCATCGCACCAACGCTCTTCTTGAGCTTCCTTGCTGCAATGCTCCATCTCACCCTCAGTAAGCTCCCCGCTGGAGTGGAGCCAATTTACAGAACAAACGGGAAACTGTTCAACCTCCGTCGCCTCCAGTCCAGATCTAAGGTCGTCCCATCCTCCGTCATCGAATTACAGTATGCAGACGACGCTTGCGTCTGCGCTCACTCTAAGGCCGAACTTCAAACCATCATCAACACCTTCACCGAAGCGTACGAGAGCATGGGCCTTACACTAAACATCCGTAAGACAAAGGTCCTCTACCAACCTGCCCCCGCCACACAGTACTGCCCCCCGATTATCAAAATCCATGACGAGGCCTTGGACAGCATGGATCACTTTCCATATCTCGGGAGCCTACTGTCAACAAGGGCAGACATCGATGACGAAGTCCAACACTGCCTTCAGTGTGCCAGTGCAGCCTTCGGTCGCCTGAGGAAGAGAGTGTTTGAAGACCAGGACCTCAAACTCAGCACCGAGCTCATGGTCTACAGAGCAGTAGTGATACCCGCCCTCCTGTATGCTTCAGAGACATGGACCATGTACAGCAGGCACCTCAAAGCACTGGAGAGGTACCACCAACGCTGCCTCCGCAAGATCCTGCAAATCCATTGGCAGGATAGGCGCACCAACGTCAGTGTTCTCGCTCAGGCCAAGATCCTCAGCATCGAAGCTTTGACCACGCTCGATAAGCTCCGATGGACGGGCCACATCATCCGCATGCCTGATACGAGACTCCCAAAACAAGCGCTCTACTCGGAGCCCCGACACAGCAAGAGAGCCCCAGGTGGGCAGAGGAAACGCTTCAAGGACACCCTCAAAGCCGCCTTGAAAAAGTGCAACATCCCCACCGACACCTGGGAATCCCTGGCCCAAGACCGCACAAAGTGGAGGAGAAGCATCCGGGAAGGCGCCGAACACCTCGAGTCTCCAGTGGAAGTAGCACACATCAACCCAAGCACCCCACCCGCCCGCCCCTTCAACCACCATCTGCCCCACCTGTGACAGGGACTGTAGGTCCCGCATTGGACTCATCAGTCACCTGAGAACTCATTTTTAGTGTGGAAGCAAGTCATCCTCGGTTCCGAGGGACTGCCTAAGAGAAGAAGTTCCCTCAGTACTGCTCCTCCGACAGTGCAGCACTCCCTCAGTACTGTCCCTCCGACAGTGCAGTGTTCCCTCAGTACTGCTCCTCCGACAGTGCAGCGCTCCCTCAGTACTACCCCTCCAACAGTGCAGCGCTCCCTCAGTATTGTCCCTCTGACAGTGCAGCGCTCCCTCAGTACTACCCCTCCAACAGTGCAGCGCTCCCTCAGTACTACCCCTCCAACAGTGCAGCGCTCCCTCAGTATTGTCCCTCCGACAGTGCAGCGCTCCCTCAGTACTACCCCTCCAACAGTGCAGCGCTCCCTCAGTATTGTCCCTCCGACAGTGCAGCGCTCCCTCAGTAGAGCCCCTCCAACAGCGCAGCACTCCCTCAGTACTGCATTGCGAATGTCAGTCTAGATTATGTGCTGAAGTCTCAATACTTGATCCCAGAACTTTTTGAATCAGAGGGGACAGAGCTACCCACTGAACCATGGCTGACACTTACATAAAGTAATTGAGGCAATAACCCTAGGATCAGTTAAGAAAGAATTGGATGCTGAGGGGTTAGGATTTATCTGGATGGATGGATGGATTAAGAGGCGTCGAATGGCCTTCCTCAGCTGTAACTTTAGGATTAGCAGATTGTGAATGGTCACATCGGTGACACGCACCTACCTCTGCAAGGGTCATTCTTCACCAGGAATTCATCCAGAGCACTCCATCCTCCTCCAACTCGCACCATCACCGTACTGCGGAGGATCCTCACCAATCTCAGCTGCTGCGAGTCACCAAACTACAGGAAGAAGGCGCAGAATTCAGGGAATGCTGAATGGTCCATCACAGGAAGTGAATCCCATCAAACTCTCTGTGTGTCATCACCACTGTCGTCTGGGCAATTTGCGTGCAGAATGGTCCCACAATCAGTGAACCATCAGCTCATGACTTTTTGGTTGAGGGATAAATGTCGGCTGAGGGCATGCAAACCTGGAGTGGGCTTTAAACCCACAGCCTGCTGACCCCGAGTTGACAAATCCACCAACTGGGCCAAGCTGTCACACACCGGACAGCTCACACTGAGAAATCATGTGAAAGCTGCAGTGTAGATTCACGAGTGTGACCAGTAATACAAAGTGGGGGAAGTTATACTTCAGGTCAGAACTGAACACAGTTCTCCAGATGGGGTTTAACTCAAGCTCAAGTCAAGTGCTTCAAAGACTCGAGCACAAAAATATAGGCCGACACCCCAGTGCAGTACTGAGGGAGTGCCGCACTGTCGGAGGGGCAGTACTGAGGGAGAGCCGCACTGTCGGAGGGGCAGTACTGAGGGAGAGCCGCACTGTCGGAGGGGCAGTACTGAGGGAGTGCTGTACTGTCAGAAGGGGCAGGACTGAGGGAGCGCCGCACTGTCGGAGGGGCAGTACTGAGGGAGTGCTGTACTGTTGGAGGGGCAGTACTGAGGGTGCGCTGCACTGTCGGAGGGTCAGTACTGAGGGAGTGCTGTACTGTCGGAGGGGCAGTACTGAGGAAGCGCTGCACTGTCGGAGGGGCAGTACTGAGGGAGTGCTGTACTGTCAGGGGCAGTACTGAGGGAGCGCTGCACTGTCAGAGGGGCAGTACTGAGGGAGTGCTGTACTGTCGGAGGGGCAGTACTGAGGGGTTGCTGTACTGTGGGAGGGGCAGTACTGAGGGAGCGCTGCACTGTCGGAGGGGCAGTACTGAGGGAGTGCTGTACTGTCGGAGGGGCAGTACTGAGGGAGCGCTGCACTGTCAGAGGGGTAGTACTGAGGGAGTGCTGTACTGTCGGAGGGGCAGTACTGAGGGAGCGCTGCACTGTCAGAGGGGCAGTACTGAGGGAGTGCTGTACTGTCGGAGGGGCAGTACTGAGGGAGTGCTGCACTGTCGGAGGGGCAGTACTGAGGGGTTGCTGTACTGTGGGAGAGGCAGTATTGAGGGAGTGCTGCACTGTCGGAGGGGCAGTACTGAGGGAGTGCTGTACTGTCAGCGGGGCAGTATTGAGGGAGTGCTGTACTGTCGGAGGGGTAGTACTGAGGGAGCGCTACACTGTCGGTGGGGTAGTACTGAGGGAGTGCTGCACTGTCGGAGGGGTAGTACTGAGGGAGTGCTACACTGTCGGAGGGGTAGTACTGAGGGAGCGCTGCACTGTCGGTGGTGCCGTCTTTCCGAGGAGACATTAAACCGAGGCCCCGTCTGCTCTCTCAAATGGACGTAAAATATCCCACGGCACTATTTCGAAGTAGAGCAGGGGAGTTCTCGCCAGTGTCCTGCCCAATATTTATCCCTCAATCAACATCACTAAAACAGAATTTCTGGTCATTATCACATTGCTATCTGTGGAATCTTGCTGTGTACAAGTTGGCTGCCGCGTTTCCTACATTACAACAGTGACTACACTTCAAAAGTACTTCATTGGCTGTAAAGCGCTTTGGGAAGTCCGGTGGTTGTGAAAGGCGCTGTTAAAATGCAAGTCTGTCTTTTTTCTTTTTAGTTGTGCAGAGCTCTGGTTGGGCCCTAGCTGGACACTGCGTTCAGTTCTGGACACCACACCTCAGGAAGGATATATTGGCCTTGGAGGGGGTTCATTCCCAGCGCAGATTCACCAGAATGATGTTGAGGTTTAAAGGGTTAAATTATGAGGACAGGTTGCATAGACTAGGCTTGTATTCCCTCAAGTATAGAATTTCTTCGACAGCACCTCCCAAACCTCCACCATCTAGAAGGACAAGGGCAGCAGGAGCCTGGGAATGCCATCACCACCAAGTTCTCCTCCAAGTCACACACCATCCTGACTTGGAAATATATCGTCGTTCCCTCATCGTCGCTGGGTCAAAATCCTGGAACTCCCTCCCTAACAGCGCTGTGGGAGTACCTTCACCACACGGACTGCAGCGGTCCAAGAAGGCGGCTCACCACCACCTTCTCAAGGGCAACTAGGGATGGGCAGTAAATGCTGGCCTTGCCAGCGACGCCCACACCCCAAAAATGAATAAAAATAAGTTAAGAGGGGATCTAATTGAGGTGTTTAAAATGATAAAGAGATTTGATAGGGTAGATAGTGAAAAACTATTTCCTCTGGTGGGGGAGACCAGAACAAGGGGGAACAATCTTAAAATTAGAGCTAGGCCGTTCAGGGGTGATGTCAGGAAGCACTTCCTCAGACAAAGGGTAGTGGAAATCTGGAACTCTATCCTCCAAAAGGCTGTGGATGTTGGGGGTCAATTGAAAAATTAAAAACTGGGATCGATCGATTTTTGTTGGGTAAGGTTATTAAAGGATATGGAGCAAAGGTGGGTAAATGGAGTTAAGGTACAGATCAGCCATGATCTAATTGAATGTCAGAGCTGGCCTGACAGGCTGAAAGGCCTCTTCCTGTTCCTATGTATGAGATTATAGTCATGACTTTAATCCGTCCGAGTTACAATCGCCCTCGTAGCTTTGAAGGAATTGAGTTGTTTGGGCTTCATTGACTCGTGTTTACAAGGTCAAAGAGTGACTCCACAGACTATGAAGTATGATAAATTGTGAGAGACTGTTTCTGACAAGCAATGGTAATAAGGCACAAATTTAAAATCACAAAAATAATTAAAGGGGAGTTTTAAAAAGTTTCTTTACACAGAATGTAATCAGAATTTTCCACTTTGTCACAACCCTTGCTGAGGGCCTCACAGTGGTCACAATCTCCTCTCAATCACAATAAGCCTGGGGAGACCTGCAGTCGGCTGTCTGTCCCTCTTATGGATGAGATTATAGCCCTGGTTTTAATTAACTACATAGGAGATAAGGGGCTACTAATCTAAAACTTCAGGTAAACCGACAAGATGCTTCCTGTGTCCTGGATCACCACGTGTGCAGGAAGTGCCTCCAGTTGCTCGAACTCGAGCTCAGTGTTTCTGAGCTTGAGGAGCAGCTGGAGTCACAGCAGGACATATGGGAGGTTGAGAATTTCCTGGAGCGCATGTTCCAGGTGGTAGTCACCCCACAGCTACAGAGTCCAGGAGGAGAGTAAGTGGGTGGCCATCGGCAGGGTAGGAAGAGTTTGGCAGTGCAGGAATCCTCCCGGAGTGTGGCACTCTCAAACCGGTTTTCAGTGCTGAATACCAGTGAGGGTTACGACACCTCGGGGGAGCGCAGTCTAGAGCACATCCACGGCACTGTGGGGCAAATGACTGCACAGGGGTCACAGCAAAGTGTAGAAATCCAGTGGTCATAGGGGATTCGATAGTCAGGGGATAGACAGGCTTTTCTGAAACCCACGACCTCTACCACCTAGAAGGACAAGGGCACAGGTGCATGGGAACACCATCACCTCCAAGGACAGTGATAGACTTCAAGAAGACATAGACAGGCTGGTGGAATGGGCGGGCATGTGGCAGATGAAATTTAATGCAGAAAAGTGCAAAGTGCTACATTTTGGTAGGAAGAACGAGGAGAGGCAATATAAACTAAAGGGTACAATCCTAAAGGGGGTGCATGAACAGAGAGACCTGGGGGTATATGTGCACAAATCGTTGAAGGCTTCATAAATAGAGGCATAGAGTACAAAAGCAAGGAAGCTATGATGAACCTGTATGACACACTGGCTCGGCCTCAACTGGAGTATTGTGTTCAATTCTGGGCACCACACTTTAGGAAGGATGTGAAGGCCTTGGAGAGGGTGTAAAAAAGATTTACGAGAATGGTTCCAGGGATGAGGGACTTCAGTTACGTGGATAGACTAGAGAAGCTGGGGTTGTTCTCCTTAAAGCAGAGAAGATTGAGAGGAGATTTGATAGAGGTGTTCAAAATCATGAGGGGTCTGGACAGAGTAGATAGAGAGAAACTGTTCCCATTGACAGAAGGGTCGAGAACCAGAGGACACAAATTTAAGGTGATTGGCAAAAGAACCAAAGGCGACATGAGGCAAAACTTTTTTACTCAGTGAGTGGTTAGGATCTGGAATGCACTGCCTGAAAGGGTGGTGGAGGCAGACTCAATCATGGCTTTCAAAAGGGAGTTGGATAAGTACCTGCAGGGCTACGGGAAAGGGCGGGGAGTGGGACTAGCTGAAGTGCTTTTGCAGAGAGCCGGCACGGGCTCGATGGGCCGAATGGCCTCCTTCTGTGCTGTAACCATTCTATGATTCCAAGTTCCCCTCCAAGTCACACACCATCCTGACTTGGAAGTATATCGCCGTTCCTTCATCGTCGCTGGGTCAAAATCCTGGAACTCCCTCCTTAACAGCACTGTGGGAGTACCTTCACCACACGGACTGCAGCGGTTCAAGAAGGTGGCTCACCACCACCTTCTCGAGGGCAATTAGGGATGGGCATTAAATGCTGGCCTTGCCAGCGATGCCCACATCCCATGAATGATTAAAAAAAAGCGCTGCCTTGAGTCCCACATGGTGAGTTACCTCCCTGGTGCCAGGGTAAGGGCCATCACGGAGAGGGTGCAGAACATTCTGTGGGGGGAAGGGGAACAGCTAAAAGTCATGGTCCATTTAGGAACCAATGACAGAGGAAGGAAAAGGGTTGCGGTCTTGCAGTCAAAGTTTCAGGAGCTAGGGAGGAAGATAAAGAGCAGGACCTCGAAGATGGGAACACGGTGGCATAGTGGTTAGCACTGGTGCCTCACAGCGCCAGGGACCCGGGTTCGAATCTGACCTCGGGTGACTGTCTGTGTGGAGTTTGCACATTCTCCCCGTGTTTGCGTGGGTTTCCTCCGGGTGCTCCGGTTTCCTCCCACAGTCCAAAAATGTGCGGGTTAGGTTGATTTGGCTATGATAAATTGACCCTTAGTGTTAGGGGGGGATTAAATATGTGGGGTTATGGGGATAGGATGGGATATGTTAGGGGGAATTAAATACGTGGGGTTACGGGGGTAGGGTGGGATATGTGTACTGTGGGGATTAAAAGTAGGGACAGGGTACCTGATTTGGATGATCAGCCATGATCGTATTGAATGGTGGAGCAGGCTCGACGGGCCGAATGGCCTACTCCTGCTCCTAGTTTCTATGTTTCTATGGTAATCCCTGGATTACTTTCAGTGCCATGTGCTAGTGAGCATAGGAGCAGTAAGATAAGACAGGTTAATGCGGGGGTGGATAAATGGTGCAGGAGCGAGGGCTTCAGAGTTCTGGGGCATGGGGACCAGTTCTGGGTGAATTGGGACCTGTACAAGATAGATGGGTTGCACCTCAACAGAGCTGGGACCAATGTCCTTGTGGGAAGGTTAACTATTGCTGTGGAGAAGGATTTAAATTAATTTGGCTGGGGGAGGGGCCCAAGGATGTAGCATTACAAAGGTGATAGAAGGTGCACAGAGGACTAGGCGAATAAAGAGTAGTTCAGAAATGGGAGGGATCAGACGGGAGAAATGGGAGGCAGACTAAGATGGGTTTGGAGTGCATGTGCGTAAATGTACGGAGCGTGGTAAATAAGATTGTTGAGCTGCCGGCACAAGGTGCCACATGGGATTATGATATAGTGACAATAACGGAAACCTGAACCAAACAAGGTGAGGATTGGGAACTTCATATTCCTGGCTACAATGTATTCAGGAAAGATAGGGAAGGAACAAAAGGAGGGGGTGGCCGTATTGATCAAAGATGCTGTTACAGCACTGAAGAGGGTTGATGTAGTTGAGGGTTCAAAGACAGAATCTATTTGGTTAGAATTAAGGAATATCAGAGGAGCTGTTACACTGCTGGGTGTAAACTATTGTTCACCTCCAAGTTACACACCAGCCTGACTTGGAAATATAACGCCGATCCTTCATTGTCGCTGGGTCAAATCCTGTACAAATCCCAAACTAATTCCACTGCCCCTTAGCCCAATTTTTTCCCCTTAAAAGAGGGAGCAGGCGATGGAGACAGAGAATGTAGAGTGGGAGAGAGACAGACAGTAAAAAGCCTCAGGAACACACCGCACCCCCGATGATGCTGCCCCTACCCGGTATCTGTTGGCAGTGATCTGTTCCACTTGGAATCTCTGGGCACAGTTACACTCAGCGACCTGGCGACAGACCTGAAAGAGAAGGAGATGGCATAAGCACCAGAGAATGGAGCGGGGCCTGGGGGACAGGCCGAGCTCAGGCCAGGGGGCCTGGGGGACAGGCCGAGCACAGCGGGGGGCCTGGGGGACAGGCCGAGCTCAGGCCAGGGGGCCTGGGGGACAGGCCGAGCACAGCGGGGGGCCTGGGGTACAGGCCGAGCTCAGGCCAGGGGGCCTGGGGGACAGGCCGAGCTCAGGCCAGGGGGCCTGGGGGACAGGCCGAGCACAGGGGGGGGCCTGGGGGACAGGCCGAGCACAGCGGGGGGCCTGGGGGACAGGCCGAGCTCAGGCCTGGGGGACAGGCCGAGCTCAGGCCTGGGGGACATGCCGAGCTCAGGCCGGGGCCTGGGGGATAGGCCGAGCACAGTGGGGTGCCTGGGGGTCAGGCCGAGCTCAGGCAGGGGCCTGGGGGACAGGCTGAGCACAGCGGGGGGCCTGGGGGACAGGCCAAGCTCAGGCCGGTGCCTAGGGGACAGGCCGAGCACAGCGGGGGGCCTGGGGGACAGGCCGAGCTCAGCGGGGGGCCTGGGGGACAGGCCGAGCTCAGGCTGGGGCCTGGGGGACAGGCCGAGCACAGCGGGGGGCCTGGGGGACAAGCCGAGCTCAGGCCGGGGCCTGGGGGACAGGCCGAGCTCAGGTCGGGGTCTGGGGGACAGGCCGAGCACAGCGGGGGGCCTGGGGGACAGGCCGAGCTCAGGCCGGGGCCTGGGGGACAGGCCAAGCACAGGCCGGGGGGCCTGGGGGACAGTCCGAGCTCAGGCTGGGGCCTGGGGGACAAGCCGAGCACAGCGGGGAGCCTGGGGGACAGGCCGAGCTCAGCGGGGGGCCTGGGGGACAGGCCGAGCTCAGGCTGGGGCCTGGGGGACAGGCCGAGCACAGCGGGGGGCCTGGGGGACAAGCCGAGCTCAGGCCGGGGCCTGGGGGACAGGCCGAGCTCAGGTCGGGGTCTGGGGGACAGGCCGAGCACAGCGGGGGGCCTGGGGGACAGGCCGAGCTCAGGCCGGGGCCTGGGGGACAGGCCAAGCACAGGCCGGGGGGCCTGGGGGACAGTCCGAGCTCAGGCTGGGGCCTGGGGGACAAGCCGAGCACAGCGGGGAGCCTGGGGGACAGGCCGAGCACAGCGGGGGGCCTGGGGGACAGGCCAAGCATAGCGGGGGGCCTGGGGGACAGGCCGAGCTCAGGCCGGGGGGCTTGGGGGACAGGCCGAGCACAGCGGGGGGCCTGGGGGACAGGCCGAGCACAGGCCGGGGGGCCTGGCTGACAGGCCGAGCACAGGCCGGGGGGCCTGGGGGACAGGCCGAGCACAGCGGGGGGCCTGGGGGACAGGCCGAGCACAGGCTGGGGGGCCTGGGGGACAGGCCGAGCACAGCGGGGGGCCTGGGGGACAGGCCGAGCACAGCGGGGAGCCTGGGGGACAGGCCGAGCATAGCGGGGGGCCTGGGGGACAGGCCGAGCTCAGGCCTGGGGGACAGGCCAAGCACAGCGGGGGGCCTGGGGGACAGGCCGAGCTCAGGCCGGGGGGCCTGGGGGACAGGCCGAGCACAGGTCGGGGTGCCTGGGGGACAGGCCAAGCACAGCGGGGGGCCTGGGGGACAGGGCGAGCTCAGGCCGGGGGGCCTGGGGGACAGGGCGAGCACAGGCCGGGGGGCCTGGGGGACAGGCCGAGCTCAGGCTGGGGCCTGGGGGACAAGCCGAGCACAGCGGGGAGCCTGGGGGACAGGCCGAGCATAACGGAGGTCCTGGGGGACAGGCCGAGCTCAGGCCGGGGGGCCTGGGGGACAGGCCGAGCACAGCGGGGGGCCTGGGGGACAGGCCGAGCACCGGCCGGGGGGCCTGGGGGACAGGCCGAGCACAGGCCGGGGGGCCTGGGGGACAGGCCGAGCTCAGGCCGGGGGGCCTGGGGGACAGGCCGAGCTCAGGCCGGGGGGCCTGGGGGACAGGCTAATCATTGTGACCAATTGTCTGAGAAATTTTCACAAGGTGCCAAGAAACTAAACATCGTCTCTGACCTCATCTTCGATTCGGTCTCCATCCTCACTGTGCCGGAGACTGTCTCTGCTCGGATGCAGTGCGTTGGCAAACTCGTAGTAATCAATGAATCCGTCCCCATTCAGGTCAAAGACTCCAGCAACTGCTGCCATCTCCAGGGAGCTGGTGGGGAATTCTGGCCAAGAGCAGGATTAGATGTTTAGGGCCCTGCTCGAGAGCCTTGTGTTTACACATCTCCCAAAATGAACCTCAAACACAAACCTCACTTGCAACCAATGCTCCTCCAAATTCAATCCCTTATGTAGAAAACATGACCTCCATTTTGCACTCAAGATGAACAGCAATGAGGTGAATGACCAGGGAAGCTCACCCTGGTGCCAGTGGTTTTTCTAACAAAGGAACCGGCCATTTGGCCTCAGTGCCATTCCCGAGGGAGGGGGAGTTGGCCTCAGTGCCATTCCCGGGGGAGGGGGAGTTGGTCTCAGTGCCATTCCCGGGGAGGGGGAGTTGACCTCAGTGCCATTCCCGGGGGAGGGGGAGTTGGTCTCAGTGCCATTCCCGGGGGAGTTGGTCTCAGTGCCATTCCCGGGGAGGGGGAGTTGGCCTCAGTGCCATTCCCGGGGGAGGGGGAGTTGGCCTCAGTGCCATTCCCAGGGGAGGGGGAGTTGGTCTCAGTGCCATTCCCGGGAGGGGAAGTTGGCCTCAGTGCCATTCCCGGGGGAGGGGGAGTTGGCCTCGGTGCGTTCCTGGGGGAAGGGCAGTTAACCTCAGTGCCGATCCTGGGGGAATGGGAGAGGCAGTTGGCCTCAGTGCCGTTTCAGGGGGAGGAGGAGGGGCAGTTGGCCTCAGTGCCATTCCTGGGGGAGGGGCAGTTAGGACTATTTACCGTAACTCGGCTCTGGGAGTTATCTGGAGATTATTAACCTCTCGTGGTCATGGAAACATCTTCAGTGTTGGCACTTCGGTGAATCGAATAACTAGGGAGGTAGATAGGGCTTTAAACAAAATAAGTGTGGGCGGGGGGGCGGGTCCCAGTGGAGAGAAATCTAGAATGCTAAAGAGAAAAGACAAGGAAGCAGTGCAGGAAAGTGATTGGGGCAAGGATAACCAGATTGTGTCAGGAAGGGACAGAGCGTACAAACAAAGGAGTGCACTAACAAATAGGGTCCGGGTAAGAAAAAATGGTAATAAGACAAATAGGGCCATAGTACAAAAAAATGTTAAGATGTCTAAAAATGCTAAAAAGACAAATCTAAAGGCACTATATCTGAATGCACGAAGTATTCGTAATAAGGTAGACGAATTAACAGCGCAAATAGATGTAAACGGATACGAGATAATTGCGAATCCGGAGACATGGCTGCAGGGTGACCAAGGCTGGGAGCTGAATATCCAAGGATATTCGATATTTAGGAAGGACAGGTGAAAAGGAAGTGGGTGGCCCTTGTTAGTAAAGGATGAAATCAGAGCAATAATGAGAAAGGATATTGGCTCAGAAAATCAAGATGTAGAATCAGTCTGGGTGGAGCTAAGAGGCACCAAGGGGCAGAAAACATTGGTGGGAGTTGTCTATAGGCCTCCAAACAGTAGTGGTAATGTAGGGGATGGCATCAAACAGGAAATTAGAGATGCATGTAACAAGGGTACTACAGTAACCATAGGTGACTTTAATCTACATATAGACTGGCCAAACCAAATTAGCAATAATACTGTGGAGGATGAATTCCTGGAGTGTGTACGAGATGGTTTTTTAGACCAATACGTTGAGGAGCCAACTAGGGAACAGGCTATCCTAGATTGGGTATTGTGCAATGAGAAGGGATTAATTAATAATCTTGTTGTGCGGGGTCCTTTAGGGAAGAGTGACCATAACATGATAGAATTCTTCATTAAGATGGAAAGTGAAGTAGTCCAATTCGAAACTAGGGCCCTAAATCTAAACAAAGGAAACTACAATGGTATGAGTGAGTTGACTATGATAGATTGGGGAGCTTCATTAAAAGGCATGATGGTGGATAGGCAATGGCTAACATTTAAGGAACAAATGCATGAATTGCAACAGTTATACATTCCTTGCTGGCGCAAAAACATAAAAGGAAAAGCGGCCCAACCATGGCTAACAAAAGAAATTAAGGATAGCTTTAGATCCAAAGAGGAGTCATATAAAGTTGCCAGAAAAAATAGTAAGCCTGAGGATTGGGAGCAGTTTAGAGTTCAGCAAAAAAGGATCAAGAAATTGATTAAGAGGGGAAAAATAGAGTATGAGAGTAAACTTGCAAGGAACATAAAAGCAGATTGTAAAAGCTTCTACAAGTATGTAAAAAAAATTAGTGAAGACAAATGTAGGTCCTTACAGTCAGAAACGGGAGAATTTATAATGGGGAACAAGGAAATGGCTGAGCAATTAAACAAATACTTTGGTTCTGTCTTCATGGAAAACATAGAAACATAGAAGATAGGAGCAGGAGTAGGCCATTCGGCCCCTCGAGCCTGCTCTGCCATTCAATGCAATCATGGCTGATAATCCAAATTCAGTACCCTGTCCCCGCTTTCTCCCCATATCCCTTGATCCCCTTAGCCTTAAGAAATATAACTAACTCCTCCTTGAATATATTTAATGAATTGGACTCAACTGTCTTCTGTGGTAGAGAATTCCACAGGTTCACCACTCTCTGGGTGAAGAAAATCCTCCTCATCTCAGTCCTAAATCGCTTACCCCTTATCCTTAGACTGTGACCCCTGGTTCTGGACTCCCCTGCCATCGGGAACATCCTTCCTGCATCTAGTCTGTCTAGCCCTGTTAGAATTTTATAAGTTTCAATGAGATCCCCTCTCATTCTTCTAAACTCTAGCGAATACAGGCCTAGTCGACCCAATCCCTCCTCACACGACAGTCCTGCCATCCCAGGAATCAGTCTGGTGAAACTTCGCTGCACTCCTTCTATGGCAAGTATATCCTTTCTTAGGTAAGGAGACCAAAAGTGCACACTGTACTCCAGGTGTGGTCTCACCAAGGCCCTATATAACCGTAGTAAGACATCCTTGCACCTGTACTCAAACCCTCCTACAATGAAGGCCAACATACCATTTGCCTTCCTACCAGTTTCCTCCTCTTCGCTAGCACCCTCGCCTCTGATTCAGATGGTTCTGGGTTGAAGTCCCACTCCAGAGACTTCTGCACAAAATCTAAGCTGACACTCAAGTGCAGTACTGTTGGCGTGCCGCAGTGTCGGAGGGGCAGTACTGAGGGAGTGCTGCACTGTCGGAGGGGCAGTGCTGAGGGAGCACCGCACTGTCGGAGGGGCAGTACGGAGGGAGCACCGCACTGTCGGAGGGGCAGTTCACAGAATCACAGAATCACAGAATCCCCACAGTGCAGATAGAGGCCATTTCGGCACATCGAGCCTGCACCAACACATATCCCACCCTATCCCCGTAACTCCACGTATTTAATCCCCCCTAACACTAAGGGTCAATTTATCATAGCCAAATCAACCTAACCCGCACATCTTTGGACTGTGGGAGGAAACCAGAGCACCCGGAGGAAACCCACGCAGACACGGGGAGAATGTGCAAACTCCACACAGACAGTCACCCGAGTTCTGAGGGAGTGCTGCACTGTCGGAGGGGCAGTACTGTTGGCGCGCCGCAGTGTCGGAGGGGCAGTACTGAGGGAGCACCGCACTGTTGGAGGGGCAGTTCTGAGGGAGTGTTGCACTGTCGGAGGGGCAGTACTGTTGGCGCGCCGCAGTGTCGGAGGGGCAGTACTGAGGGAGCACCGCACTGTTGGAGGGGCAGTTCTGAGGGAGCACCGCACTGTTGGAGGGGCAGTTCTGAGGGAGTGCTGCACTGTTGGAGGTGCAGTGCTGAGCTGCACTGTCGGAGGGGCAGTGCTGAGGGAGCACCGCACTGTTGGAGGGGCAGTACTGAGGCAGCGCTGCACTGTTGGAGGGGCAGTACTGAGGGAGTGCTGCACTGTTGGTGGGGCAGTACGGAGGGAGCACCGCACTGTTGGAGGGGCAGTGCTGAGGGAGCACCGCACTGTTGGAGGGGCAGTGCTGAGGGAGCGCTGCACTGTCGGAGGGGCAGTACTGAGGGAGCACCGCACTGTTGGAGGGGCAGTACATAGAACATAGAACATAGAACAGTACAGCACAGTACAGGCCCTTCGGCCCTCGATGTTGTGCCGAGCATTGTCCGAGACCAAGATCAAGCTATCACACTCCCTATCACTCTGGTGTGCTCCATGTGCTTATCCAATAACCGCTTGAAAGTTCCTAAAGTGTCCGACTCCACTATCACAGCAGGCAGTCCATTCCACACCCCAACCACTCTCTGAGTAAAGAATCTACCTCGGAAATCCCTTCTATATCTCCCCCCATGCACCTTATAGTTATGCCCCCTTGTAACAGCTGCCTCTACCCGAGGAAATAGTCTCTGAACATCCACTCTATCTATCCCCCTCATCATCTTATAAACCTCTATTAAGTCGCCTCTCATCCTCCTCCGCTCTAAAGAGAAAAGCCCCAACTCCCTCAATCTTTCCTCATAAGACCTCCCCCCCAAACCAGGCAGCATCCTGGTAAATCTCCTTTGCACTCTTTCCAATGCTTCCACGTCCTTCCTATAGTGAGGTGACCAGAACTGCACACAATATTCCAAATGTGGTCTCACCAAGGTCCTGTACAGTTGCAGCATAACCTCACGGTTCTTAAACTCAAACCCTCTGTTAATAAACGCCAACACACCATAGGCCTTCTTTACTGCTCTATCCACTTGAGTGGCAACCTTCAGAGATCTGTGGATATGAACCCCCAGATCCCTCTGCTCCTCCACGTTCCTCAGAACCCTGCCGTTGACCCTGTAATCCTTATTCAAATTTGCCCTACCAAAATGAATCACCTCGCACTTATCAGGGTTAAATTCCATCTGCCATTTTTCGGCCCAGCTCTGCATCCTATCAATGTCTCTTTGCAGCCTACAACTGCCCTCCACCTCATCCACTGCTCCACCAATCTTGGTGTCATCAGCAAATTTACTGATCCACCCTTCAGTCCCCTCCTCCAAGTCATTGATAAAAATCACAAACAGCAAAGGACCCAGCACCGACCTCTGTGGCACACCGCTGGTAACTGGTCTCCAGTCCGAAAATGTTCCATCCACCACCACTTATCCAATCGGCCAAATTTCCCTCTATCCCACAACTCCTTACTTTCTTCATGAGACGACCATGGGGAACCTTATCAAACGCCTTACTAAAATCCATGTATACGACATCAACTGCTCTACCTTCATCTACACACTTAGTTACCTCCTCAAAGAATTCAATCAAATTTGTTAGGCAAGACTTACCCTTCACGAATCCGTGTTGACTATCCCTGATTAAGTTGCCCCTTTCCAAATGGTCATAAATCCTATCCCTCAGGACCTTTTCCATTATCTTACCAACCACTGAAGTAAGACTAACCGGCCTATAATTACCAGGGTCATTCCTATTTCCTTTCTTGAAGAGAGGAACAACATTCACCACTCTCCAGTCCTCTGGCACCATCCCCGTGGACAGTGAGGACCCAAAGATCAAAGCCAGAGGCTCTGCAATCTCCTCCCTTGCCTCTCAAAGAATCCTAGGATATATCCCATCTGGCCCAGGGGACTTATCGACCCTCAGGTTCTTCAAAATTGCTAAAACATCTTCCCTCAGAACATCTACCACCTCCAGCCTATCCACCTTTATCACACTCTCATCCTCAAGAACATGGCCCCTCTCCTCGGTGAACACTGACGAAAAGTATTCATTCATCACCTCTCCTATCTCTTCTGACTCCATGCACAAGTTCCCACTACTGTCCTTGACCGGCCCTACCCTCACCCTGGTCATTCTTTTATTTCTCACATAAGAGTAAAAAGCCTTGGGGTTTTTCTTGATCCGACCCGCCAAGGACTTCTCATGCCCCCTCCTAGCTCTCCTAAGCTCTTTTTTTAGCTCATTCCTTGCTACCTTGTACCCCTCAATCGACCCAACTGAACCTTGTTTTCTCATCCTTACATACGCTTCCTTTTTCCTCTTGACTAGACATTCAACCTCTTTTGTGAACCATGGTTCTCTCACTCGGCCATTTCCTCCCTGCCTGACAGGGACATACCTATCAAGGACACGCAGTAATTGCTCCATGAAAAAGCTCCACTTTTCGTTTGTGCCTTTCCCTGATAGTTTCTGTTCCCATCTTATACTCCCTAATTCTTGCCTAATCGCATCATAATTACCCCTCCCCCAATTATAAACCCTGCCCTGCCGTATGACCCTATCCCTCTCCATTGCAATAGTGAAAGTTACCGAATTGTGGTCACTATCTCCAAAGTGCTCTCCCACATACAAATCAAACACTTGGCCCGGTTCATTACCCAGTACCAAATCCAACGTGGCCCCACCTCTTGTCGGCCTATCCACATATTGTGTCAGGAAACCCTCCTGCACACACTGTGCAAAAACTATCCCATCCGAACTGTTTGACCTATAAAGGTTCCAATCAATATTTGGAAAGTTGAAGTCACCCATGACAACTACTCTGTGACCTCCACACCTATTCATAATCTGCTTTGCAATTTCTTCCTCCACATCTTTATTACTATTTGGGGGCCTGTAGAAAACTCCTAACAACGTGACCGCTCCTTTCCTATTTCTAACTTCAGCCCATATTACTTCAGACGGCAGATCCCCCTCGAATTGCCTTTCTGCCGCTGTTAAACTATCCTTGATTAACAATGCTACTCCTCCACCTTTCTTACCAACTTCCCTACTCTTACTGAAACATCTATACCCCGGAACTTCCAACAGCCATTCCTGTCCCAGTGCTGCACTGTTGGAGGGTCAGTGCTGAGGGAGCACCGCACTGTTGGAGGGGCAGTGCTGAGGGAGCGCTGCACTGTCGGAGGGGCAGTACTGAGGGAGTACCGCACTGTTGGAGGGGCAGTACTGAGGGAGCGCTGCACTGTCGGAGGGTCAGTGCTGAGGGAGCGCTGCACTGTCGGAGGGGCAGTACGGAGGGAGCGCCGCACTGTCGGAGGGGCAGTGCTGAGGGAGTGCTGCACTGTCGGAGGGGCAGTACGGAGGGAGTGCTGCACTGTCGGAAGTGCCGTCCTTCGGATGAGACGTTAAACCGAAGCCCCGTCTGCTCGCTCAGGTAAAAGATCCCATGGCACTATTTTGGCAGAAAGCAGAGAGTGGGTGTAAGAGGTAACTATTCACAGTGGCAGAAGGTGGGTAGTGGTGTTCCACAAGGATCAGTGCTGGGACCACTGCTGTTCACAATTTAGACTTTGGAATTTCTAAATTTGTGGATGATACCAAATTGGGGGGTAGTCAATACTGAGGAGGACTGCAACAAATTACAGGAGGACGTTAATAAACTTGCAGAATGGGCAAATAATTGGCAGATGAAGTTCAACACAGACAAATGTGAGGTATTGCATTTTGGTATGAAGAATAGAGAGGTCACTTATCACTAAAAGTTGCGTCACAGGTTAGCAATGCCATTAAAAATGCAATCCAAGCACTAGGGTTTATTTCTAGAGGTATAGAATTGAAAAGTAGGGAAGTTATGCTAAATTTGTATCGAACCTCGGTTAGACCACACTAAGGGGAGAATTCAGTTGATTTGCGCCTCCCATTAGCACCCTAAGAGGGCGCTAACA
This sequence comes from Squalus acanthias, assembly GCA_030390025.1. NCBI lineage: Eukaryota > Metazoa > Chordata > Chondrichthyes > Squaliformes > Squalidae > Squalus > Squalus acanthias. The sequence goes on along the minus strand of JASTWF010000617.1, from coordinate 197,035 downwards.
GGGCACAAAGCAACTAGCGCCTGGGCGCGGCGCCGCTAACACCTCCTGCAAAATGCAGCGGGAGGCGTTAGCGGCGCCGGTAACTGTTAGCGCCCCGCGGCCCTGCGCCACCAGCGATAAAGTCATCGCCGTGCGCAGCATCCCACTCGCGCCCCAGCTGCGATCTTCATAGAAACATAGAAAAATAGGAGCAGGAGTCGGCCATTCGATCCTGCTCCGCCATTCAATATGATCATGGCTGATCCTCTAGCTCAATACCATATTCCTGCTCTCTCTGATGCTATGTCCGACGGGATCAGGGGGCCTACCTGCGGCTGGGCGGCGCAAATTAAAGGGAAGGTGCCGGGCGGCCATTTTTGTTGCTGGCCGCTTGCCAGCACCTGCCCGCTTTGCTGTCCCCGGTCTCTGTGAAGCTCCCCTGCGGAGTGCCGGCTGCGCTCCGTGAGCCCGGTACTTCTCGAGTGCCGGGCTCTTTTGCCGACACTCTGATCCTTGGTGGGCCAGCTGGGCCCCGGCGCTAGGCCCCTCCCCTTTAATAAGGGGAGGAAGGCCTGCAGTACCGCGGCAGGTAGCGCCGTGTTATTCACTCGCAGCGCCCCAAGAGGGAGGCGGGGCACTTCCAGTCGTGCCCCGCCTCCCTCTTGGTGCGCTACCGGTGAATTTCAGGGCGCGGGGGCGCTAACTTTTTTGGGGCACTGAAAGTAGCGCCCCGGCGAAGTTAGCGCCCCAAAGGGGGTGCAACCCAATTTTTCCCCTTTAGATTACTGCGTGCAGTTCTGGTCGCCATATTATAAAAAGGATATAGAGGCACTGGAGAGGGTGCAGAGAAGATTTACAAGGACGATACCAGAAATGCGAGGTTATATATATCAGGAAAGGATGAACAGGCTGGGTCTCTTTTCCCTTGAAAAAAGGCTGAGGGGTGACCTAATAGGTCTTTAAAATTATTCAAGGTTTTGATAGAGTGGATACAGAGAGAATGTTTCCACTTGTGGGGAAGAGCAAAACTAGAGGCCATCAATATCAGATAGTCACCAAGAAATCCAATGGGGAATTCAGAAGAAACGTCTTTACCCAGAGAGTGGTGAGAATGTGGAACTCGCTGCCACAGGGAGTGGTTGAGGCGAATAGTATCGATGTATTTAAGGGGAGGCTGGACATATGAGGGAGAAGGGAATAGAGGGTTATGGTGATAGAGTTAGATGAGGAAAGACGGGAGGAGGCTCGAGTGGAGCATAAACGCTGGCATGGACTGGTTGGGCCGAATGTCCTGTTTCTGTGCCGTATATCTTATGTAAGAAGAGTAGGGGAGTTCTCCCTGTGTCCTGGGGCCAATATTTATCCCTCAACCAGCATCACTAAAACAGATTATCTGGTCATTATCACATTGCTGTTTGTGGGTCCTTGCTGTGCGTAATTGGCTGCCACGTTTCCTACATTGACCCGAAAATTAGACCTAATACGCGAGAGTACGCACTGTGTGAACACTCACTGTTTAATTTCTGGGCCATTACAACAGTGACTACACTGCTTTGGGACATCCTGAGGTCATGAAAGGCACAATAGAAATGCAAGTCTTTCTTTCTTTCTCTCACTCCTTGCAACCTTGTGGTTTCCCTGGGATTATCAATAATAAAATCGCTGATCGAATTTGGATGTTGATGGTGACATTAGACTTGTATTTCTAACTTTGTCCCCATCACCTTCAGGGATAGAATCATAGAATCTTACAACACAGAAGGAGGCCATTCTACCCATCGTGCCTGTTCTGGCTTTTTGAAAGAGCTCTCCCGTTAGTCCCACTATCCCGCTATTTCCCCATAATGCTTTGAAATTCTCCTTTTCAAGTTTTTATCCAATACCAGACTCCATCAGGCACAGACGGCACACACACACCCTCGGGCACAGACTGTACACACACACACCCTCGGGCACAGACTGTACACACACACACCCTCAGGCACAGACTGTACACACACACCCTTAGGCACAGACTGTACACACACACTCCCTCGGGCACAGACTGTACACACACACACCCTCGGGCACAGACTGTACACACACACTCCCTCGGGCACAGACTGTACACACACACACCCTCGGGCACAGACTGTACACACACACTCCCTCGGGCACAGACTGTACACACACACTCCATCAGGCACAGACGGCACACACACACCCTCGGGCACAGACTGTACACACACACTCCCTCGGGCACAGACTGTACACACACACTCCATCAGGCACAGACGGCACACACACACCCTCGGGCACAGACTGTACACACACTCCATCAGGCACAGACGGCACACACACACCTTCGGGCACAGACTGTACACACACACACCCTCGGGCACAGACTGTACACACACACACCCTCGGGCACAGACTGTACACACACACCCTCGGGCACAGACTGTACACACACACACCCTCGGGCACAGACTGTACACACACACACCCTCAGGCACAGACTGTACACACACACCCTCGGGCACAGACTGTACACACACACCCTCGGGCACAGACTGTAGACACACACTCCCTCGGGCACAGACTGTACACACACACACCCTCGGGCACAGACTGTACACACACACACCATCAGGCACAGACTGTACACACACACTCCCTCGGGCACAGACTGTACACACACTCCCTCGGGCACAGACTGTACACACACTCCCTCGGACACAGACTGTACACACACTCCCTCGGGCACAGACTGTACACACACACCCTCGGGCACAGACTGTACACGCACTCCCTCGGGCACAGACTGTACACACACACACCCTCGGGCACAGACTGTACACACACACTCCCTCGGGCACAGACTGTACACACACACTCCCTCGGGCACAGACTGTACACACACACTCCCTCGGGCACAGACTGTACACACACACTCCCTCGGGCACAGACTGTACACACACACACCCTCGGGCACAGACTGTACACACACTCCCTCGGGCACAGACGGCATACACACACACCCTCGGGCACAGACTGTACACACACTCCCTCGGGCACAGACTGTACACACACTCCCTTGGGCACAGACTGTACACACACACACCCTCGGGCTCAGACGGCACACACACACTCTCGGGCACAGACTGTACACACACACCCTCGGGCACAGACTGTAGACACACACTCCCTCGGGCACAGACTGTACACACACTCCCTCGGGCACAGACTGTACACACACACTCCCTCGGGCACAGACTGTACACACACACACCCTCGGGCACAGACTGTACACACACACTCCCTCGGGCACAGACTGTACACACACTCCCTCGGGCACAGACTGTACACACACTCCCTCGGGCACAGACGGCACACACACTCCCTCTGGCACAGACTGTACACACACTCCCTCGGGCACAGACGGCACACACACTCCCTCGGGCACAGACGGCACACACACTCCCTCGGGCACAGACTGTACACACACACCCTCGGGCACAGACTGTACACACACACACCCTCGGGCACAGACTGTACACACACTCCCTCAGGCACAGACGGCACACACACACTCTCGGGCACAGACTGTACACACACACTCCCTCGGGCACAGACTGTACACACACACCCTCGGGCACAGACTGTACACACACACTCCCTCGGGCACAGACTGTACACACACTCCCTCGGGCACAGACTGTACACACACACCCTCGGGCACAGACGGCACACACACTCCCTCGGGCACAGACGGCACACACACTCCCTCGGGCACAGACTGTACACACACACCCTCGGGCACAGACTGTACACACACACTCCCTCAGGCACAGACTGTACACACACACACCCTCGGGCACAGACTGTACACACACACTCCCTCGGGCACAGACTGTACACACACACCCTCGGGCACAGACTGTACACACACACACCCTCGGGCACAGACTGTACACACACACTCCCTCGGGCACAGACTGTACACACACACACCCTCGGGCACAGACTGTACACACACACTCCCTCGGGCACAGACTGTACACACACACTCTCGGGTACAGACTGTACACACACACACCCTCGGGCACAGACTGTACACACACTCGCTCGGGCACAGACTGTACACACACACTCCCTCGGGCACAGACTGTACACACACACACTCGGGCACAGACTGTACACACACACTCCCTCGGGCACAAACTGTACACACACACACCCTCGGGCACAGACGGCACACACACACTCTCGGGCACAGACTGTACACACACACCCTCGGGCACAGACTGTACACACACTCCCTCGGGCACAGACGGCACACACACACTCTCGGGCACAGACGGCACACACACACTCTCGGGCACAGACTGTACACACACTCCCTCAGGCACAGACTGTACACACGCACTCCCTCAGGCACAGACGGCACACGCACACTCTCGGGCACAGACGACACATACACTCTCGGGCACAGACAGCACACACACACTCCCTCGGGCACAGACGGCACACACACACTCTCGGGCACAGACTGTACACACACACTCCCTCGGGCACAGACGGCACACACACACTCTCGGGCACAGACGGCACACACACACTCTCGGGCACAGACGGCACACACACACACTCGGGCACAGACGGCACACACACACACCCTCGGGCACAGATGGTACACACACACCCTCGGGCACAGACGGCACACACACACTCTCGGGCAAAGACGGCACACACACACTCTCGGGCACAGACGGCACACACACACTCTCGGGCACAGACGGCACACACACACACTCGGGCACAGACGGCACACACACACACCCTCGGGCACAGACGGCACACACACACCCTCGGGCACAGACGGCACACACACACCCTCGGGCACAGACGGCACACACACACACCCTCGGGCACAGACGGCACACACACACTCTCGGGCACAGACGGCACACACACTCCCTCGGGAGACAGTGTCAGTGGGACTCACTGGAGGAAAGCACACTCTGCATAAACTCCTGTTGGCTGATTCGTCCATCTTGATCCTTGTCGATACATCGGAAAACATCCAAGACACGAGACTTCTTGCTGCTGATCCACTGCATGTACCGCTTCCTCCATGTGTTGAAGTTAAAGTTCTTGAAAGCTTGGAGCTGAAATGAACAGGAGAAAGCCATGAGATGCTGGCTGACTGACACCAGGATTTACTGCCCACTGCACAACAATGTGCCAGCAACTGGCGTCACTGACACCTTTCGCACAACAGACACTCTCACTGGGATACAGTTCCACAGACACTGACTCTCAGTGGGGTACAGTTCCACAGACACTGACTCTCAGTGGGGTACAGTTCCACAGACACTGACTCTCACTGGGGTACAGTTCCACAGACACTGACACTCACTGGGGTACAGTTCCACAGACACTGACTCTCACTGGGGTACAGTTCCACAGACACTGACTCTCACTGGGGTACAGTTCCACAGACACTGACTCTCACTGGGGTACAGTTCCACAGACATGGACTCTCACTGGGGTACAGTTCCACAGACACTGACTCTCACTGGGGTACAGTTCCACAGACACTGACTCTCACTGGGGTACAGTTCCACGGGCACTGACTCTCACTGGGGTATAGTTCCACAGGCACTGACTCACACTGGGGTACAGTTCCACAGGAACTGACTCTCCCTGGGGTACAGTTATACAGGAACTGACTATCACTGGGGTCCAGTTCCACAGGCACTGAATCTCACTTGGGTACAGTTCCACAGATACTGACTCTCACTGGGGTACAGTTCCACAGACACTGACTCTCACTGGGGTACAGTTCCACAGACACTGACTCTCACTGGGGTACAGTTCCACAGACACTGACTCTCACTGGGGTCCAGTTATACAGGAACTGACTGTCACTGGGGTCCAGTTCCACAGGCACTGAATCTCACTGGGGTACAGTTCCACAGACACTGACTCTCACTGGGGTACAGTTCCACAGACACTGACTCTCACTGGGTTACAGTTATACAGGAACTGACTGTCACTGGGGTTCAGTTCCACAGACACTGACTCTCACTGGGGTACGGGTTCCACAGACACTGACTCTCACTGGGGTACAGTTCCACAGACACTGACTCTCACTGGGATACAGATCCACAGACACTGACTCTCACTGGGGTTCAGTTCCACAGACACTGACTCTCACTGGGGTACAGTTCCACAGACACTGACTCTCACTGGGATACAGATCCACAGACACTGACTCTCACTGGGGTTCAGTTCCACAGACACTGACTCTCACTGGGGTACAGTTCCACAGACACTGACTCTCACTGGGGTACAGTTCCACAGACACTGACTCTCACTGGGATACAGATCCACAGTCACTGACTCTCACTGGGTTACAGTTCCACGGGACTCAAAGAACCTGCAATGGGATATAGACAGGGTAAGTGAGTGGGCAAACATTTGTCAGATGGAGTATAATGTGGGAAAGTGCGAGGTTATCCACTTTGGCAGGAAAAATAAAAAAGCAAAGTATTATTTAAATGGAGAATGATTACAAAATGCTACAGTTCAGAGGGACCTGGGGTTCCTTGTGCATGAAACACAAAAAGTTAGCATGCAGGTACAGCAAGTAATCAAACAGGCAAATGGAATGTTGGTCTTTATTTGAAAGGGGTTGGAGTATAAAAGCAGGGAAGTCCTGCTACAACTGTGCAGGGTATTGGTGAAACCACACCTTGAGTACTGCGTACAGTTTTGGTCTCCTTATTTAAGGAAGGATATACTTGCATTGGAGGCAGTTCAGAGACGATTCACTCGGTTAATTCCAGAGATGAGGGGGTTGACTTATGAGGAAATGTTGAGCAGGCTGGGCCTATACTCATTGGAGATTAGAAGAATGAGAGGTGATCTTATTGAAGCATATAAGATACTGAGGGGTCACGACAAGGTAGATGCAGAGAGGATGTTTCCCCTCGCGGGGAAATGTAGAACGCGGGGGCACAGTTTTAGAATAAAGGGCCGTCCTTTTAGAACTGAGATGAGGAGGAATTTCTTCTCTCAGAGGGTCGTAAATCTGTGGAATTCTCTGCCCCAGAGAGCTGTGGAGGCTGGGTCATTAAATACATTTAAGGTGTAGGTAGACAAATTTTTGCAAGATAAGGGAGTGAAGGGTTATGGGGAGCGGGTGGGGAAGTGGCTTTGAGCCCAAGATCGAGGGGCCAAGTGATCTATTCCTGCTCCTTTTTCTTATGTTCTTATGGATACAGCGGACCTATTTCCCTTAGCAGAGGGGTCAAAAACCAGGGGGCACAGATTTAAAGTAATTGGTGGAAGGTTTAGAGGGGATTTGTAGGCTTCGCAAAATCCCCCAGAAACTCGAACAGAACCCTAAAGGGAGTGATTTTTGGACTTTTCATACAAACTTGGGATGATGGGGCCTAAGTGAAGTGATTTGATGTAAAAACCTAAAGATCAGGGAAGAAAAAAACCTGAGGAAACTGACTTTTTTGAATCTTACTTTTGGGAGAGACACCTTTCACAGACACAAGCTGCGAGGGGCGTGGCCGGGCAGTGAACAGATCAAGCTGTCTGGGAATTGTTTACACTACAAATCCTACCCAGGTGCAAGAGACAAAGCAAAAACTCACAAACACATTCAAATATGAATCCCCAGGGGCAAACAAGATGCTGGAAATCTAAAAATGTTTCAATGACAATAAAACTTCGATCACACAGTTTCATAGCCATTATCCCATCAAAAAAACCAATCAACCAGGTATCCACAGAACAGATTTAAAAGCCCGCCAACAGACCTAGGACAATAGGGTGGAGATTTGGCGCGTAGATAAGGCTGTATTTAAATCGGAAAACGATCAAGACATGTTTAACACTGAGCAAAAGCCATCGGAACTGGCAAGCCCGCCAAAACTAAACAATTGGACTAAGCAAGGTTCATTTGCAACCAAAAGGTATTCATTTTAGTAAGGGTTTTTTGGGCGCAAAAAAGAAACAGTATAATTTGAAAGCCTGTGCCATAATCTCTCTCTCTTTCGGACTGGCTGACGACGCGGACACAGCTCTCTCCCTGCTCCAGCAAAACCTACCACAAGCCACGAGGAAGAAGGCCAGAAGACCAGCACGCAAGAAGAAACCAGAGCGACTGCCTCAGTGACCATCGGACACCTCGCAGCAACAAGGGCCTTACGGAGTCTTTTTAAACAAAAGACTCTAATATCCTGTCAAAGATTTGTTGGTGAGCATTATCCCTGATCTCCTGAAACCAAAAACCTAGCCAGATAGTGGGATCTTTGGGAGGAATAAGGTTTTGTTTGATATATTGTCATTTCCCTCGCTTGTACCGTGTGCTCCCCAAATCTGTGTTTAAGTAATAAGTGTGTTTCAAGTTTGTTACCCTTTTCTTTTAATAAAGTAAAATTCTTTCATCAGAACCTGTTTATTGCAATTTTGTTCACAACCCCTAAATAAGTCCAAAGTCTAGGAACCGGAGGGGTGTGGGAGCGATTAAGATACCCCTTACATAAATGGCAACCGCGGCAGGACTTTGGCGAAAGGGTTGTGAAGCAGTAAATGCTGGTTTTGAGGAGAGAACAAAAATGGAAGAGAGGATGTCATCCTATGTATATAAAAAAGTAAATATCACCAAGAAAGAGGGCCTCAGGCTGTTGCATGCTGAACGTCCTATACATAGATACATAGATACATAGAAGATAGGAGCAGGAGTAGGCCATCCGGCCCTTTGAGCCTGCTCCGCCATTTAATGAGATCATGGCTGATCCTCCAATTCAGTATCCCGTCCCCGCCTTTTCTCCGTAACCCTTAACCCCTTTTGCCTGTAGAAATATATTTAATTCCCTCTTAAATATATTTAATGAGCTGGCGTACACTGCCCTCTGTGGCAATGAGTTCCACAGGTTCACCACCCTCTGAGTGAAGAAATTCCCCCTCATTTCTGTCCTAAATGGTTTAGCCCTTATCCTTAAATTATGTCCTCTAGTTCTGTTCTCACCCGCCAAGGGAAACATTCCTTCTGCATCTAGTCTGTCTAGACCTGTCAGAATTTTATACACTTCTATGAGGTCCCCTCTCAATCTTCTAAACTCCAGTGTGTACATCCCTAAACTACATAGTCTCTCCTCATAGGTCAATCCCGCCATTCCTGGTATCAGTCTGGTGAATCGCCGCTGCACCCCCTCCATGGCAAGAACATCTTTCCTCAGATGAGGCGACCAAAACTGTACACAGTACTCGAGGTGTGGTCTCACCAGTGCCCTGTACAGCTGCAGCAAGGTATCCCTGTTCCTGTATTCCAACCCTTTTGCTATGAAGGCCAGCATACCGTTTGCCTTCTTGACCGCCTGTTGCACCTGCATGCTCGCCTTCAGTGACTGGTGTACAAGAACACCCAGGTCTCTCTGTACTTCCCCCTCTCCCAATTTATTGCCATTTAAATAATAATTTGCCCTCCCGTTCCTGCACCCAAGGTGGATAACTTCGCACTTGTCCACATTATAGTGCATCTGCCATTTATCCGCCCAATCACCCAATGGATGCTGCAGGTGCATGGACTGAGAGCAAGGAATACAATAAGTCTGTGGAGAAAGCCATATGGTTGGTTTGCTCCCAGAAACAAATGCAGCTTATGGGGAAGCGCATTCAGGCTCTCACAGAAGAGCTAAAGGAAGAAAGCCAACTGTCCCGTGCCAGAGCTATAGCAGGGGATAGGTTGTTAGCAGAGCTCGGCACAAAAAATCAGGAACAGTCACAGATGCTGGAGGAACACCGTGCCAGTAAGGGATACCTCCAGTGTCAGGCCACCGAGGCCAAAAGTAGTGAACTGGCATTGCGGGAAGAGAACACCCGCCTTGCCAAGCAATTAAGGGAACTCACAGAGAAGTTAAACGATGTTCAGGCAGCCTATAGAGTAGCTAGTACAAGGGAGTTTGAGGTAGGGGACCACAGCCCCTGTCAGAAGCAGATTGAGAGTCTGAACCTTGCTCTGTCCAAGACAAAAGGCATGCTGTGCCTGATAAGTCCGGGTGCGGCCCAGGCAGACCTGGAAGAGCAGGGGGAGACTGTTCGACCACCACCTGTGGCACCAAGGAGAAGCTTCGTTAGGCAGCAGGAGGGGCAGACAATCTGTGAGGCTGACAGGGAGTGCACACCAGCACCTGTGGCGCCGAGTTTTGACTCAGTCTGGCAGCAGGGAGAGGGGGGCGAATCGATGCAGGAGAAGTCGGAGCCAGGGCCAATGTGCCCAGCACGACAGCAAAAACTCGGCCCGCCCGCTGGTGGTGGAGGTCAGGGACCCCTTGAAAGTCAATTCTTGGCTCCCCACAGTACACAACAGCTTAGGGCTATGGTAAGCCACCTGAGTAAACTTACCCAAAAGGAAGACCCCTCAGTCCACTTCATGGAGGTGGAACAATCAGCAGCCATTAACGATTGTGACGATGCCGAAATGGCAAAATTGCTACTGTTCTCATTAGATGGCAAATTGTACCAGTCCCTCTCCACTGAGAGCAAGAGAGGACAGACCGAGTATGCGTCCATCAGGGTGGAAGTTTTAGAGGCCATGGGAATGAATGAGGGAAGTCCTTTCTCCTGGGTGGAGAAAACAGTGCAGCTCGCAGGGGAGACCCCACAGGCTTTCGCAGACAGGCTGCGGCCGGTGTACAGGGGTGCTTGTAATGGGGCTCTTGACAGGGCTAACCTGAACAGGGACGAGCTGGCATACTGGCTCCGTAGCCTAGTGGCAAACAGCTTGCCATGAGTAAAAGCCAAGGCTGAGCTTTGGTTTGACCCAAGAGATCCCCGGGTCACCGAGGAGGCAGTGGTCAGGCAACTGACCCTAGCCTACCGGAACGGTCGGGGAGCTGAAGACACCCCACTGAAAGGGAAGGTGCTTGAGATAAAGCCCAGTCAGGATAAGAAGGAGTGGCACCAGGAAGGTGGTAAACCTTCCGACACGAAGCGTAACTGCTTCGGGTACGGGAAGAGGGGGCACTGGAGAAAGGACTGTAGAAATCCCTGGAAGGATATGCTAACAATGAATTCCCCAGTTTTTGCCCCAAAAGTAGAGGCACCGACCTCTTCCCCCACACTGGACACAATAGTAGCGGCCATCAGAGTCCTGTTTGGTGGCCCAGGGAAGGTAGCTACTGGTGCATTAATCCCATCTGCCCCCCCTAATGCAGACCTATGACTGGAACCAGTGCAGCCTGTCTACCTGTGTTCCCCGGGATATGATGTTAAGAAGGGGGTGGAGAATGTGCAGGGGAGATGTTTGGTGGACACCGGAGCTGCCAGCATGGTGGTCCATTCGGTAGACCTGACCAATTCACCCAGGTCTAACGGGGTCCCCGACAGTTTAATGGGAATCACAGGGAATGAGCAGGCTGGGGCAATGTCCAAACCTTTGGACATAGATTTAGGATCCCTCCATACCACGTTGGAGGGTAACCAAAATGCCGACAAGTTGGCCAAGCAGGGGGCCAGTGAAGGAGAGTTATGGGATCCCTATAAAGCAGGTCCGGTAGCTGCAATCCGGGACAAGGCAGGCACACAGGGGGTAGCTTTGCCCCCGGACTTAAAGCAGGTCCAAGCCCAGAATCCCGTCTTTAAGGCCGTCCTGGTAGAGAGAGAGAGTGGGGAATCCCTAGAAGGTCCGTTCAGGGCAGAGGACGAGATTTTTAAACAGGTTCACTGGCAAGCAGCCAGTAACCTGGGGAGCCAGTACCAGAAAAATCGGCTGCTGTTAGAACCCCAGAGAAATTTTGCCCGGGTAGGGAGTTTCAATCCATTGTACATGGGGCCCTACAACATTGTAGACAAGGCAAGCCCCATGGTCTATGCCATAAAGATGTCCCGCCGTACAAAGTGGTTTCACATCAACCAATGCAAACTGTTTAAACCTAAAAGGGAACAGCCGGCAAAGCTGGATGGCCCCCAAGTTAGAAATCCGCAGCCAGCCGCAACTGTGGCAGACGCACAAGCTGCAGCGGGAGGAACAGTGTGTTGTCTCACAGGAGAGGTCACTCCACCGATTATGTGGGACTCAAGCACACCCCCAGTGGCCAGAGCCCTAAGAAGGTCTCCCCGCACACCACAGCAAAGGCTACTGTGGCCACAGGTGTATCTGTTTAGAGGGTCCCACCCAAAGAGGGTTGCAACCCGAAGAAGAGCGCCCAAGAGCAGGGAGCGTTCTAAAGTTGGGGATTCCCAGCCTACAGCCTCCAACAGTGAGGGTTTCACAGGAGAGGTAGTACTGGGAGAAGAGAGAGTGAGGGCAACATGGTGGCATAGTGGTTAGCACTGTTACCTCACAGCGCCAGGGACCCAGGTTCGAATCCGGCCACGGGTGACTGTCTGTGTGGAGTTTGCACATTCTCCCCGTGTCTGCGTGGGTTTCCTCCGGGTGCTCCGGTTTCCTCCCACAGTCCAAAGATGTGCGGGTTAGGTTGATTTGGCTATGATAAATTGACCCTTAGTGTTAGGGGGGATTAAATACGTGGGGTTACGGGGATAGGGTGGGATATGTGTCGGTGCAGGCTCGATGGGCCGAAATGGCCTCTATCTGCACTGTGGGGATTCTGTGATTCTGTGAGAAGGGTCCCCCGCCTGCAGCCTCAGGCTGGGAGGAGCCCACAGATATGAACGAGGGCGCTGCAGCCACACCAAAGGGGGTAGTGTGCTGCAGCACAGGACGCAGCTGGGATGTTAAGATACCCCCAGCGGTTTTGAGGAAGGCCTTCTGGGTCCGGCGGTACAGGCCGCACTACACCCAGGTGTACAAGCCATCCAGAGGCCACTTTAGGCAGAGACTAAACAGGATTTAACCTGGCCGTCCGGAGACGGGCGGCAAATGTACAGAATTTTCGGTTTTAAGTAATTGCAGTTTTGGTGGTTATGGGTTATCATTAGTTTAGTTGTTTGTAGAGTTTTTTTAAGTTTAAGGGCTTGATTAATTATCCAGCCAGAGAACCTTTCTGGGACATGGATATATGTTTTGTGTGTGCCCCTACAGAAAGGACTTCGGAATGACAAGGTTTCTGCTCCTGCTCGCCCTGGTAGGGGTGAGCATCGGTGACCGAGGTGACGTGGAGGACTCCCACATCTATGGGTGCTCAGGAGTGAGAGCACCAGTCATCACCGCAGAGGGTGGCGAGTGGGGAGTGGAGGAGCTCGCCAACTACTTCCACGAGGGAAGGTGGCCAGGGTGGCTGGGGTCCAACTCTACTAAATACTCCAACCAGCCCGGGTTCGCGTACGGGGAGGCCTCCCTCCCATGTCCCAGAATACAGGTCGTTGCCACAAGGGTCAGTGTCACCGAGGGGAAGCGTGTGTGCCTTACCTGTAAGGGACGAATTCCCCTGAATAGGTGGTGGTGGCTCAGGAAGCTGAGGAGGGATGCAGGGGACCATACAGCCGACTGGGAAAGATTAGGGAACGACACCCACCGGACAATCACAGGGACCCAAGGAGGAGTGAGTGTTTGTTGGGATAAGTGGTGGGAGTCGGTACAGGGAGTCTATGTTTGTATGTGGGGATCAGAGGAAGCCTGCCCCACAGGGGTATCCATCATCTTCTCCAGCCAATGGCAAGATGCCGGGGAGGGGATAGGGTGGGATTCTAGCCTGCATGGGTGCGTGGTCCCACACATTCCGGTCCCAGTTAATGCCACTGAACTCGTGGCACACACCCGAAAGCCCCTACCCACGACCCAGGTACCGAAAACCCTGGAAGAAAAGTGCCCTACCACCACCAAGGGACCAGGGAATGGGTTAGTCCTAGTACCAACCGAAAAGGTACTATACCAGGGGGTACACTATGCAGTAGCTTCAGTAATATTAAACCTTACCGAGGTATACTTACCTGAGTGGTGTCCTAAGGAGACGGAGCAGCTGTACCAGGCCCTGCTAAAGGAAATGTTTGGGAAATTTTACGAATTTGATTTTGCCAATATAGACAAGGTAGAGCTATACAGAATACACCCTGAGAACCCTATGGGCACGGGTAGACAAAGAAGGGGAGCCTGGAATGATGTCTTCACTGCCTATAGTACAGGGTCCTCTGTAATAAATAGCCTGGATGACATGGAATTACAGACACAGATAAATGGTTTAAAAACCCAGTTAAGAAAGATCCTGAAGGATGGGAACACAGTGGTAGGCTCAGAGCTACATGAGGACCAAGCTATGACGGTTTATTTAAAGGAAATTATTGCAGAATTGGAAAGGCATGCCAAAACAGTAAATGCACTCATACGGGAGGATAGGAATGCATCGGATCAGGCTGCACAGAATGAGGTGTGTGTGCTATACGGGGCATGGTTGCTGGGCGAGGGCCGTAGCAACCTGGAGGATTTAAAGCAAGGTTTAGTCCCCTCCTGGATCAGCAACAAGCACCTCGCAGCCCTCCACCCGTTTAGTAATTCGCTGAGCCCATGCCAATTTCATCTAGCCTCTGAAGCCTACCCTGTCCCAATAGATTGTGGGCGTTCAAATCACACTATCATGGGGATAGTAGTGAGGATGCCGGTCATGAGTGGGACAGCCCGACCCGTACCGGTATACCGGGTGGAGAACATTGGAGTCATTCAAGGGGGTGCACACATCCGTTTTACAGCGGTCCCACCTTATGTCATAAAGTGGGAGCACGCCATGACAGGTACTGACCTCTCTGGGTGCCGGAGCTGGGTCCCCAGCACTTGAACGCCTATTCGAAACCACAGTGCGGGTTTAAAGCTGCTGGCGCACGACGTATCAATTGTACCATGGAGGTGATGGCACACGGCCATGTTTTCCCACAGGTAGCATATATAGGGGGTGGGACATATTCTGTCACCACAGGTGCGTCCCACTACCAGCATGGACACTTCTGGTGTCCGGTAAGTGACAGCAGTTTCTGCTTTAAACCCGAGGCAGAAGTTCAAGTGGCCCAGGAACGGATTGTCCCCATTCCTGAACCCTCCACTGTTCACCTCACTGTAACAGAAAACATCACCAACCTGCAAAAGTATGTGACTTACTTTGGATATAAAATTCCCCCTCTATCCGAACATCTTACCATCCTACTTAAAGCTGTAGAGATTTCACAAAAACATTTCTACACCCTGGAACAGAAAACAGTTTAAATAGGGGCAGAGATTTTGGATATAGTAGTTCCACCCTGGTGGGATATTTTCGAGAATATAGAGGTGCCTTCCTGGATCAGGATGGCTTCCCATCTTTTGGTGGTCTGCCAGCTCGGGATAGTTCTCTACCTACTGTGTACAAAGTGCAGGGGAAGGGACGGGGAGCTCCGCTCCAGACACGAAGGGACTTCGGAAGTGCATCAAAATAAAGGCTATGGCCAGAGATGGAACGAACCTTGAATTTTGTCTTTTAATAAAAAAAATTTGTATGTGTGTTGTGTCATTTTTATGATGTGTATGATGTGTTTTTTCCAAGCAGTGCAGGGGTGTCGGACCCTCTCCGTGCTTGGATGTGAAATAAAGATTGATTCTTACCTGTATGTACCTGAAACACCACTTTCAAAAGGGGAATGAATGTTTGGGTTTTTAGTTTAGGTAATACAGAGGAAGGTTGGTTTTCGGGGATCGGAAATTTTACTCACCTGTTAATGATACTAATTCAGTTTTAGTATCAAAGTGGGGGATGTAGGCCTACGCAAAATCCCCCAGAAACTCGAACAGAGCCCTAAAGGGAGTGATTTTTGGACTTTTCATACAAACTTGGGATGATGGGGCCTAAGTGAAGTGATTTGATGTAAAAACCTAAAGATCAGGGAAGAAAAAAACCTGAGGAAACTGACTTTTTTGAATCTTACTTTTGGGAGAGACACCTTTCACAGACACAAACTGCAAGGGGCGTGGCCGGGCAGTGAACAGATCAAGCTGTCTGGGAATTGTTTACACTACAAATCCTACCCAGGTGCAAGAGACAAAGCAAAAACTCACAAACACATTCAAATATGAATCCCCAGGGGCAAACAAGATGCTGGAAATCTAAAAATGTTTCAATGACAATAAAACTTCGATCACACAGTTTCATAGCCATTATCCCATCAAAAAAACCAATTAACCAGGTATCCACAGAACAGATTTAAAAGCCCGCCAACAGACCTAGGACAATAGGGTGGAGATTTGGCGCGTAGATAAGGCTGTATTTAAATCGGAAAACGATCAAGATATGTTTAACACTGAGCAAAAGCCATCGGAACTGGCAAGCCCGCCAAAACTAGACAATTGGACTAAGCAAGGTTCATTTGCAACCAAAAGGTATTCGTTTTAGTAAGGGTTTTTTGGGCGCAAAAAAGAAACAGTATAATTTGAAAGCCTGTGCCACAATCTCTCTCTCTTTCGGACTGGCTGACGACGCGGACACAGCTCTCTCCCTGCTCCAGCAAAACCTACCACAAGCCACGAGGAAGAAGGCCAGAAAACAGACCAGCACGCAAGAAGAAACCAGAGCGACTGCCTCAGTGACCATCAGACACCTCGCAGCAACAAGGGCCTTACGGAGTCTTTTAAACAAAAGACTCTAATATCCTGTCAAGGATTTGTTGGTGAGCATTATCCCTGATCTCCTGAAACCAAAAACCTAGCCAGATAGTGGGATCTTTGGGAGGGATAAGGTTTTGTTTGATATATTGTCATTTCCCTCGCTTGTACCGTGTGCTCCCCAATCTGTGTTTAAGTAATAAGTGTGTTTCAAGTTTGTTACCCTTTTCTTTTAATAAAGTAAAATTCTTTCATCAGAACCTGTTTACTGCAATTTTGTTCACAACCCCTAAATAAGTCCAAAGTCTAGGAACCGGAGGGGTGTGGGAGCGATTAAGATACCCCATACAGATTTGAGGGGAAATTTCTTCACCCAGAGGGTTGTGGGGGTCTGGAACTCACTGCCTGAAAGGGTGGTAGAGGCAGGAACCCTAACCACATTTAAAAAGTACTTGGATGCGCACTTGGGATACTCTAACCTGCAGGGCTGCGGACCAAAAGCTGGGAAGTGGGATTAGGCTGGATAGCTCTTTGGTGGCTTGCGCGGACACGATGGGCTGAAATGGCTTCTTTCCGTGCTGTAACTTTCTATGAATCTATGATTCTACAGTACCACAGACACTGACTCTCACTGGGATACAGTTCCGCGGGCACTGACTCTCACTGGGGTTCAGTTCCACAGACACGGAATCTCACTGGGGTACAATTCCGCGGGCACTGACTCTCACTGGGGTACCGTTCCACAGACACTGACCCTCACTGGGGTACAATTCCGCGGGCACTGACTCTCACTGGGGTACAGTTCCACAGACACTGACTCTCACTGGGGTACAGTTCTGCGGGCACTGACTCTCACTGGGGTACCGTTCCACAGACTCTCACTCTCACTGGGGTTCAGTTCCACAGACACGGAATCCCACTGGGTGCAGTTCCACAGACACTGAGGGCTGGATTTTGATACTGGGGCGGGCTGGGGTCGTGTAATCCGCATTTCGTGTTAGCCACCTGATTCTAAATCGATGTGGGAGAATGATGCCATTTTAACCTAATTGGCCAATTGAGTTCCAACGTGTGCGAACCCATGGCCAGTGAGTTTTTCCAGTCTGAAAGTCGCCTCCGATTACGTCATCATTGCTGCTGCATTTAAGGTCTGCAACAAGTCTTTCTTCTTCTGCAGACTGCCAAGCTTTTGCCCTTGCATGTTAGAGGCACCTGCAGGAAGAATGGCCAGCCAGAGACCTAGGTCTGCACCCCGCTTTGATGACGTTGCTCCCTCTACTAAAGCCTGCAGGGCAAAAGCAAACAGAGAGGTGCTCTTCCCTTCTTCAGGGAGGAAGAAGCCTCCCCAGCAAACCAAGGCTGTGTGGATCCAGGTGGCAGAGGAGGTCAACTCTTTGTCAATAACCCGCAGAACCTGGCTTCAGTGCAGGAAGAGGTTTCATGACCTTCTGCGCACTGGAAAAGTGAGTATGAATTTCCCATCACCCTCAATCTGATCCCCATTGCCTCTCCTCACCAGCACTCAGCTTTAGCAATCTCTTCCTCCACATCCACTTGACACTGACATCCATGCACCCTTACATATTCCCTCTCTCTCTGTGGTCACATTCACCTAACTATTCGACTATGCAGCCCTCACACTCTCTATCACTGTGATGCAATTACAACTTACAACACACAGGGAGGGCCCTTGGTCTAGCCACCTCACTCCATCTTTGTCTCCTTCTAAGCATCTATGCTATGGATTCTCTACACTCACTCCTTCATTCTCACTCAAACTCCACTTGTCTCCCTCATTGCAGGAAAAGAGAGCTCACAATAAGAGGGAAAGAGTGAGGACAGGAGGAGGGCCACCCTCAGTAACCCAGCTCACCACCTGGGAGGAGGCGGTCCTGGAGATGGTGGGAGTGGAGGAAGATTCCCAAGTGGGGGACGGACAGACGGGCGCATCACAGCAAGCTGGTGACAGAATAGTTTTCCATCTCTCTCAATGACATTGCATGAGTCGCTGATAATGATTCTGAAGCTCTAACAGATGGACTTATGATCATCTGCAATATGCAATGTGCATGTAACCTTGGCCTCACATCTCTGACTCTTTCCTTTACTCCTCCCCAGGACTATCGCAAGCACCCGTCCCCACTATCCAGGAGGAAGAGCATGAGCCTCAAGACTCCTCAGAGGAAGTTGCAACCACTGAGGGTGCAGCGTCAGCAGAATTCAGCGCACCCAGCACCAGCGCAGACACTCACACCTCGGAGGGAACATCGCGAGATAGAGTAGTGTTGTCACCTGGTGTATCACAGCTCACAAGTGAGCATCAGCAGATAGTGGAGACAGGGACAGCAGGGGAGAGTCCTAGTCGGAGGGCGCAGGACTCTCCTAGCTCGGCTCAGCTGCATGTCGTCCCTCTGCCTCTGGGTCCATCCATAAGATCAGCGGTGCTGGAACTCCAGGAACAGATGCAGGAGTCTCTGGCAGGTTTTGTCTCCAGGGTCGCTGCGAGTGTGGAGCGAATGGAGGAGTCCATTACGAACATGAGCAGAGCCTTTGTGGAGTCATTGGCGCATGAACGCATCACCATGGAAAGGATGGCAACCTCCGTGCAAATGATGGCAACCTTCGTCGAAAGGATGGCTACAGTAGACGAGAGGATGGCTACAGTAGACGAGAAGATGGCTGCGGCCATGGAGGAGATAAGTCACCAGAGTGCAGAAAACATGGTGAGTGTTCAGAATAGAATGACATCTCTGGAGGAGCGATGGTCATCTATTGAACACAGAAACCAGACCTTCATGGAAGTCCTTCTGAGTAGGACTTCCAGTGCAGATACGGGTCCCCATGGCCCCCCTGATGTGCAGCAAGGTGCTCTCAATCCACTTGCAAGCGCTGAGGTGGACCTGACCCATGAGAGGGATGTTGTTTGCAGAGAACAAGGAAGTGGGGGCTCCTCTCCAAGCGCTCACATGACCAAGCCACTGACAAGTCCTCGGTCAAAGCCCCACCAGAGTCCGCACCCAACTGAGATGGGTGTCTCATCCCCTGCACAGCCGCAGGAGCAGCAGACTGTTGGCGAGCCCTCACAGGCTCGCAACCCCAGAGGACGTCCGCCAAAGTTGTCGAGACAGGAGCAGCAAGAAAGTGAGCAAGGGGCCTCCACATCTGCTGAAGCCACAGGGGAAGCACCACATAGGAGCACGCGTAAGAGAAAGATAGTGCACAAATAGTCACAAGGGTAGTCACTTGGGTGATTTTGATGTTTTATGTTAAAAAGCCATCAGATGATTACTGTAAATAAAAAATCTGATGGCTGCTGCTGTAGTTGTGGCGTGTGTCATTTCGCGAATGGGACTTCCACATTGAGGGCTTAGGATTACTTGCAATTGTCAGTATGGTGGTCAAATTGCTAGGAATCCGCTGGTTCTTGGCCATTGTTGATGCTCAGGTAAGAAGCTGTGAGGCAAAAGTGCTTGATTGGCTAGGCTAAGCAAATCTGGCCAAGATGAGTGCGTTCCTTGCATCCCGGGCAGCAATGTTCTTGCGTACTGCTGCCGCTGGTTGATGGGCCTCTGCAAGATATTCATTTTCGCTCTCCTCCTCCTCCTCATCTGAGGAGGATATGTGATGAGCCACTTGGTCCTCAGGAATCTGCAAGCCACGACGCTGTGCCATGTTGTGAAGTGCACAGCAAACCACAACGATTCTGGAGACCCTGGCTGCTGAGTACTGCAGGGCTCCACCTGATCTATCCAGGCATCTGAAGCGCATCTTCAGCAAACTGATGGTTTGCTCGATTATGGCTCTGGTGGACATGTGGCTGGAGTTGTAGCTCTCCTCAGCTGCGTTGGATGGGCTCCTCAATGGCGTCATTAGCCACGTCTTCAGGGGATAGCCCTTGTCTCCAAGTAGCCATCCGTTAAGTTGGTCTGGCGGACTGAATAGCGGAGGCACACTAGACTGGCGCAGGATGAAGGAGTCATGGCAACTGCCAGGGTACTTGGTGCAAACATGCAAAATTTCCTTCTTGTGGTCACACACCAGCTGAACGTTAAGGGAGTGGCAGCCCTTGCGGTTGACAAAAATACCTGGATTGCGATGGGGTGCCTTAAGGGCCACATGTGTGCAGTCAACGACGCCCTGCACCCTTGGAAAGCCTGCCAGATTAGCTAATCCAAACACACGCGCCGTGACACTTACTTGATCCTTGGTGAAATGGATGTGATTGTGCGCGATGGCAAAGAAGGCATCGGTTACCTGTGTAATGCAAGTGTGTGCAGCCGCCTGAGAGATGCCACTAATGATCCCTGGAATGAGCCTGAGGCAAAAAAGTTGAGTGCGGTGGTGACTTTGACGGCCACTGGTAAGGGTTGTCCACCTGGTCCTCTGGGCTCCAGGTCTTGTTGCAGCATTGCGCAGATGTCACCCACTACCTCTCGCGAAAGTCGGAGCCGCCTTTGGCACTGCTGCTCAGACATGTTGAGGTAGCTGACCCTGTGTCTGTAGACCCTGTTTGGGGGATATCTCCTGCGCCGACGGGCTTCCATGCGCTGGCCCCTTCTGGCCTGTGCAGCTTCAGGCGGGTGAGCAGCAGCTTGGTGCTCCTGTTGTTGCTGCTCCTGTTGTTGCTGCTGCTGTTGGTGCTGCTGCTGTTGGTGCTGCTGCTGTTCATGGTTTTGCTGGTGCCGTGGCTGGTCTTCGTCCTCATCTGATGTCCAGAAGGGAAGGAAATAAATGGCACCCATGCTTCTGGTATATGCCTCAGTTGAGGAAGCGCTCAGTCAAGGTGGCGAGAGGGGTTTCCCAGGAGGTCACATTGGAGATGGGTGTCAGGCTCCAAACTTCCACAGCTGTGGTTATGCCTTCTAAAAGTTCCCCCAGACCTGAGACAGCAAGGTCCTGCCACCTGCAAATGATGGCTGATCAAATCTCCTATTTAATGGTTGAGCTGCAGCTGATAGTCAGCAATCCAATTGTGCTACCGCCAGGTTTCACTGGCGTGTTTCAGAACAGGCGTGCTTCACATGGGAAAAGGGTTAAAATCACAAAGGCCTATCAAAATGGCATTATAGAGGCAATTTAGTGCTTGTTAAGGGCCTTAACAGCCTATCGTGTCTACTGGTCTCTTGGAGGCGGGACGGAGACGGGACCAGTAGACACGATTTAAAGAAAATTGCTTGGAGGCGGGACGGAGGCGGGGTTGGGCCCGCCCGCCAGTTTTCGCAATTTTAACCACCCACACGCCTCCAATCCCGCCTCAACGGCCCGATGAAATTCGAGCCCTGACTCTCACTGGGGTACAGTTCCACAGACACTGACTCTCACTGGGGTACAGGTCCATAGACACTGACTCTCACTGGTGTACGAGTTCCACGGGCACTGACTCTCACTGGGGTACAGTTCCATAGACACTGACTCTCACTGGGGTACAGTTCCACAGACACTGACTCTCACTGGGGTACAGTTCCATAGACACTGACTCTCACTGGGGTACAGTTCCACAGACGCTGACTCTCACTGGGGTACAGTTCCACAGACGCTGACTCTCACTGGGGTACAGTTCCACAGACACTGATTCTCACTGGGTTACAGGTCCATAGACAGTGACTCTCACTGGGGTACAGTTCCACAGACACAGACTCTCACTGGGGTATGGGTTCCACAGACACTGACTCTCACTGGAGTACGGGTTCCACAGACACTGACTCTCACTGGGTACAGTTCCACAGACACTGACTCTCACTGGGGTACGGGTTCCACAGACATTGACTCTCACTGGGGTACAGTTACACAGATGCTGACTCTCACTGGGGTACAGTTCCATAGACAGTGACTCTCACTGGGGTACAGTTCCACAGACATTGACTCTCACTGGGGTACAGTTCCACAGACACTGACTCTCACTGGGGTACAGTTACACAGATGCTGACTCTCACTGGGGTACAGTTCCTTAGACAGTGACTCTCACTGGGGTACAGTTCCACAGACACGGACTCTCACTGGGGTACGGGTTCCACAGACACTGACTCTCACTGGGGTACAGTTCCACAGACACTGATTCTCACTGGGGTACAGTTCCACAGACACTGATTCTCACTGGGGTACAGGTCCATAGACAGTGACTCTCACTGGGGTACAGTTCCACAGACACAGACTCTCACTGGGGTATGGGTTCCACTGACACTGACTCTCACTGGAGTACGGGTTCCACAGACACTGACTCTCACTGGGTACAGTTCCACAGACACTGACTCTCACTGGGGTACGGGTTCCACAGACATTGACTCTCACTGAGGTATAGTTCCATAGACACTGACTCTCACTGGGGAACAATTCCACAGACACTGACTCTCACTGGGGTACAGTTCCACAGACACTGATTCTCAATGGGGTACGGGTTCCACAGACACTGACTCTCACTGGGGTACTGTTCCACAGACACTGACTTTCACTGGGGTACGGGATCCACAGACATTGACTCTCACTGGGGTACGGGTTCCACAGACACTGACTCTGACTGCTTACAGTTCCACAGACACTGATCTAACTGGGGTACAGTTCCACAGACACTGACTCTCACTGGTGTACGGGTTCCACAGACACTGACTCTCCCTAGGTACAGTTCCACAGACACTGACTCTCACTGGGGTAAAGTTCCACAGACACTGATTCTCGCTGAGGTAAAGTTCCACAGACACTGACTCTCGCTGGGGTACAGTTCCATAGACACTGACTCTCACTGGGGTACAGTTACACAGATGCTGACTCTCACTGGGGTACAGTTCCTTAGACAGTGACTCTCACTGGGGTACAGTTCCACAGACACGGACTCTCACTGGGGTACGGGTTCCACAGACACTGACTCTCACTGGGGTACAGTTCCACAGACACTGATTCTCACTGGGGTACAGTTCCACAGACACTGATTCTCACTGGGGTACAGGTCCATAGACAGTGACTCTCACTGGGGTACAGTTCCACAGACACAGACTCTCACTGGGGTATGGGTTCCACTGACACTGACTCTCACTGCAGTACGGGTTCCACAGACACTGACTCTCACTGGGTACAGTTCCACAGACACTGACTCTCACTGGGGTACGGGTTCCACAGACATTGACTCTCACTGAGGTATAGTTCCATAGACACTGACTCTCACTGGGGAACAATTCCACAGACACTGACTCTCACTGGGGTACAGTTCCACAGACACTGATTCTCAATGGGGTACGGGTTCCACAGACACTGACTCTCACTGGGGTACTGTTCCACAGACACTGACTTTCACTGGGGTACGGGATCCACAGACACTGACTCTCACTGGGGTAAAGTTCCACAGACACTGATTCTCGCTGAGGTAAAGTTCCACAGACACTGACTCTCGCTGGGGTACAGTTCCATAGACAGTGACTCTCACTGGGGTACAGTTCCACAGACACTGACTCTCACTGGGGTATAGTTCCATAGACAGTGACTCTCACTGGGGTTCAGTTCCACAGATATTGACTCTCACTGTGGTACAGTTCCACAGACACTGATTTTCACTGGGGTACGGGTTCCACAGACACTGACTCTCACTGGGGTACAGTTCCATAGACAGTGACTTTCACTGGGGTACAGTTCCACAGACACTGACTTTCACTGGGGTACAGTTCCACAGACACTGATTCTCACTGGGGTACGGTTTCCACAGATACTGACTCTCACTGGGGTACAGTTCCATAGACAGTGACTCTCACTGGGGTACAGTTCCACAGACACTGACTCTCACTGGGGTACAGTTCCACAGACACTGACTCTCACTGGGGTTCAGTTCCACAGACACTGACTCTCACTGGGGTACAGACCCTCCGGAGTCCATCACACCCCCGCCCCCCCCCCCCCCCCCCCCCCCCGAGTCCCACAGTCTCCTGCCCCTACTAACACTGCTTGATGAAGTCGTTCTGTACAGACTTTAGGAATTCCATTCCATTTCCTCCTGGTCTGTCCCAGTCGATAGACAGATAATTCAAATCTCGCAGACCAATAATTGTCTTTTTCCTGCTGCTCTTTATAAACTGCCTGTAAATTGAAGGTCTGTAATACACCGAATAATGGAACAAGCCCCTGTTTATCTTTGAGCACCAACCATACTGACTCTGTCTGCCCTTTCCCTACATCACCCTTCACAGCACGAGTTCCCTCTGTAATCAACATTGCCAGTCTACATAGGAACAGGAAGACACAAAAGCAAAATACTGCGTATGCTGGAAATCTGAAATAAAACGCAGAAAATGCTGCATGTACTCAGCAGGTCAGGCAGCATCTGTGGAGAGAGAAAGTGTTAACTTTAGGAACAGGAGGAGGCCATTCAGCCACTCGAGCCTGTTCCACCATTCAATAAGATCATGGCTGATGTGTATCCTAACTCCATTTACCCGCCTTTGCTCCATATCCCTTGACTGAAGCAGGATTGGTCCCCTGGCTAATGAGGAATGTAGAAGATCATGCCAAGAGCAGCACCAGGCATACCAAAGAGTGAGGTGACAACTTGGTGAAGCTACAACACAAGACTACCAGCATGCTAAAAGCTGGTTCAGCAGTTGTAACTTGTTTGACTCTCAAAAGGTATATATTAGGCACTAGTTTGCAAAAGAACAGAGCTTGAGTGTAGAGCTTGGAGACTAAGCTGGGTAAATCGCAATCTGAGTGGAACACAAGCAGTGTAGAAGGATGTTTGAGTGCATTGGATACAGCAAAGGCTATGGGCCCTGACAACATCTTGGCTGTTGTGCTGAAGACTTGTGCTCCAGAACTAGCCGCGCCTCTAGCCAAGCTGTTCCAGTACAGCTACAACACTGGCATCTATCCGACAATGTGGAAAACTGCCCAGGTATGTCCTGTCCACAAAAAGAAGGACAAATCCAACCCGGCCAATTACCGCCCCATCAGCCTACTCTCAATCATCAGCAAAGTGATGGAAGGTGTTGTCAACAGTGCTATCAAGCAGCACTTATTCACCAATTACCTGCTCACCGATGCTCAGTTTCAGTTCCGCCAGGACCACTCAGCTCCAGACCTCATTACAGCCTTGGTCCAAACATGGACAAAAGAGCTGAATTCCAGAGGTGAGGTGAAACATAGAAACATGGAAACATAGAAGATAGGAGCAGGAGTAGGCCATTCGGCCCCTCGAGCCTGCTCCGCCATTCGATGCGATCATGGCTGATCATCCAAACTCAGTACCCAATACCTGCCTTCTCCCCATATCCCTTGATACCTTTAGCTTTAAGAAATATATCTAACTCATTCTTGAATATATTTAATGACTTGGCCTCAACTACCTTCTGTGGTAGAGAATTCCACAGGTTCACCACTCTCTGGGTGAAGAAATTCCTCCTCATTTCTGTCCTAAATGGCTTACCCCTTATCCTTAGATTATGACCCCTGGTTCTGGACTCTCCGACCATCGGGAACATTCATCTAATTTGTCCAGACCTGTCAGAATTTTATATGTTTCGATGAGATCCCCTTTCATTCTTCTATACTCCAGTAAGTATAAGCCCAATCGACCCAATCTCTCCTCATATGTCATTCCTGCCATCCCAGGTATCAGCCTTGTGAATCTTCGCTGAACTCCTTCCATGGCAAGAACCTCCTTCCTCAGATAAGGCAACCAAAACTGCACACAGTACTCAAGGTGTGGTCTCACCAAGGCCCTGTACAACTGCAGCAGGACATCCCTGTTCCTATACTCAAACCCTTTCGCTATGAAGGCCAACATACCATTTGCCTTCTTCACCGCCTGCTGCACCTGCATGCTTACCTTCAGCGACTGGTGCACAAGGACACCCAGGTCTCGTTGCACTTCCCCTTCTCCCAATCTATTGCCATTCAGATAATAGTATGCCTTTCTGTTTTTGACACCAAAGTGGATAACCTCGCATTTATCCACGTTATATTGCATCTGCCATGCTTCTGCCCACTCACCAAACCTCTCTAAATCATCCTGGAGTTTCTCAGTATCCTCCTCGGAGCACACACGCCCACCCAGCTTTGTGTCATCTGCAAACTTGGAGATATTACATTTAGTTCCCTTATCCAGATCATTAATGTATATTGTGAATAGCTGGGGTCCAAGGACCGATCCCTGTGGTACCCCACTAGTCACTGCCTGCCACTCGGAAAAAGACCCATTAATTCCTACTCTCTGCTTTCTGTCCGCCAACCAGTTCTCTATCCAAGTCAATACCTTGCCCCCAATCCCATGTGCCTTAACTTTACACGCTAATCTCTTATGCGGGACCTTATCGAAATCCTTTTGAAAGTCCAAATACACCACATCTACTGGTTCTCCCTTATCTATTTTCCCAGTTACGTCCTCAAAAAATTCCAGCAGATTAGTCAAGCACGATTTACCTTTTGTAAATCCATGTTGACTTTGTCCGATCCTGTCACTGTTTTTCAAGTGCTCAGCTATTACATCCTTTAGAATGGACTCTAGCATTTTCCCCACTACCAATGTCAGGCTTACCGGTCTGTAATTCCCCGCTTTCTCTCTACCACCTTTTTTGAATAGTGGGGTAACATTAGCAACCCTCCAATCCCTGGGTACAGTTCCAGATTCCATCGAATTTTGGAAGATGATCAGCAATGCATCTACTATCTACTTCCTTAAGTACCCTAGGATGTAGATTATCAGGCCCTGGGGATTTATCGGCCTTCAATCCCGTCAATTTCCCTAACACCATTTCCCTGCAAATACTGATTTCTTTGAGTTCCTCCATTTCATCAGACCGTATGTTCTCCAACATCTCTGGGAGGTTATTTGTGTCCTCCTTTGTGAAGACAGAACCAAAATATGCATTTAATTGGTCTGCCATTTCTTTGTTCCCCATCATATTGCCACACGGCTAATTGTGCTTGTAGCTCACCAACCTTATTCACCACACTTTGTGCATTTACGTACATGCATTCTAAACCCATTTTTGAATTTTTTGTAGCCTTTCTTAATCTGCTCCTATCTAATATGGTGCTACTTCCATGCAGGAGGAAGACACAAAAAACCTCCCAGAAATACGAGAAAACCAAGGGTGTGGCGAGAATGAGGAACTTAAAGAAATTATTATTAGTAAAAAAACAGTACTCGCAAAATTATATTTAACTGTAGTGTAATTGGTGGGATTGATTTGATTTAATTTAATTTGAATTAATTAAACGGTAAGTCATGGCAGGAGAGCTCGGCCCCGTGGTATGCTCCTCCTGCGCTATGTGGGAACTCAGGGACACTTCCTGTGCCCCTGACAACCATGTGTGCAGGAAGTGTATCCAGCTACAGCTACTGGCAGACCGCATTACGGCACTGGAGCTGCGATTGGATACATACTGGAGCATTCGCGATGCTGAGGACATCATGGATATCACGTTTGAGCAGTTGGTCACACCGCAGGCAAAGGATGCATAGGCAGAAAGGGAATGGGTGACCATCAGGCAGAGTAGTAGGTGCAGGCAGGTAGTGCAGGAGTCCCCTGTCGACATCCCCCTCTCAAACAGATATACCACTTTGAATACTGTTGGGGGGGATGGCTTATCAGAGGAAGGCAGCAGCAGCCAACTTCCTGGCACCAGGGGTGGCTCTGCTGCACAGGACGGGAGGAAAAAGAGGGCTAGAACTATAGTGATAGGGGATTCTATTGTAAGGGGAATAGATAGGCATTTCTGCGGCCGCAAACGAGACTCCAGGATGGTGTGTTGCCTCCCTGGTGCAAGGGTCAAGGATGTCTCAGAGCGGCTGCAGAACATTTTGGAAAAGGAGGGTGAACAGCCAGTTGTCGTGGTGCATATAGGTACCAACGATATAGGTAAAAAAGGGGATGAGGTCCTAAAAGCTGAATATAGGGAGTTAGGAGGTAAATTAAAAAATAGGACCTCAAAGGTAGTAATCTCCGGATTGCTACCAGTGCCACGTGCTAGTCAGAGTAGAAATAGAAGGATATTTCAGCTGAATACGTGGCTAGAGGAATGGTGCAAGGGGGAGGGATTCAAATTCCTGGGACATTGGAACCGGTTCTGGGGGAGGTGGGACCAGTACAAACGGGATGGTCTGCACCTGGGCAGGGCCGGGACCGATGTCCTTGTGGGGAGTGTTTGCTAGTACTCTGGGGGAGGGTTTAAACTAAAGTGGCAGGGGGTTGGGAACCTGAGCAGGGAGACAGAGGAAAGGGAAACAAGGATAAAAGCAAAAGATAGGAAGGAGAAAAACAAAAGTGGCAGTCAGAGAAATCAACGGTTTAAATCAAACATGGCCACAGTAAATAATAATTCTAATAGGTCTAAGAGCATTAAAAAAACAAGCCTGAAGGCTTTGTGTATTAATGCGAGGAGCATTCGGAATAAGGTGGATTAATTAGCTGCGCAAATAGAGGTAAACGAATATGATTTGATTGGGATTACGGAAACATGGCTCCAGGGTGGCCAAGGCTGGGAACTCAACATCCAGGGGTATTCAATATTCAGGAAAGATAGGCAAAAAGGAAAGGGAGGTGGCGTAGCATTGCTGGTTAAAGAGGGGATTAACACAATTGTAAGGAAGGATATTAGCTCTGATGATGTGGAATCTGTATGGGTAGAACTGAGAAATACCAAGGGGCAGAAAACGTTAGTGGGAGTGGTATATAGACCTCCAAACAGTAATGCGGAGGTTGGGGATGGCATTAAAAGGGAAATTGGAGAAGCGTGCAATAAGGGTACAGCAGTCATCATGGGTGACTTTAATCTACATATAGATTGGGCTAACCTAATTAGTAACAATACTGTGGAGGAGGAATTCTTGGAGTGTTTACGGGATGGTTTCCTGGACCAATATGTCGAGGAACCAACCAAAGAGCAGGCCATCTTAGACTGGGTATTATGTAATGAGAAAGGTTTAATTAGCAATCTTGTTGTGCGAGGCCCCTTGGGTCGGAGCGATCATAATATGATAGAATTCTTCATTAAGATGGAGAGTGAAGTAGTTGACTCAGAGACTACGGTCCTGAATTTAAATAAAGGAAACTACGATGGTATGAGGCGCGAGTTGGGTAGGATTGATTGGGGAATGTCACTCAAAGGGTTGACGGTGGATAGGCAATGGCAAACGTTCAAAGACCGCATGGATGAACTACAGAATTTGTTCATCCCAGTTTGGCATAAGAATAAAACAAAAAAGGTGACTCAACCGTGGCTAACAAGGGAAATTAGGGATAGCATAAGATCCAAGGAGAGGACATATAAATTGGCCAGAAAAAGCAGTAAACCTGAGGATTGGGAGCAGTTTAGGATTCAACAAAGGAGGACAAAGGGATTAATTAAGAAGGGGAAAATAGAATATGAGAGGAAGCTTTCAGGGAACATAAAAACTGACTGTAAAAGCTTTTATCGATATGTGAAAAGAAAAAGATTGGTGAAGTCAAGCGTATGTCCCTTGCAGTCAGAATCAGGGGAACTTATAATGGGGAACAAAGAAATGACAGACCAATTAAATGCATATTTTGGTTCTGTCTTCACAAAGGAGGACACAAATAACCTCTCAGAGATGTCGGGGAACATAGGGTCTGATGAAAGGGAGGAACTGAAAGAAATCAGTAGTTGTAGGGAAATGGTGTTCGGGAAGTTGGCGGGACTGAAGGCCGATAAATCCCCAGGGCCTGATAATCTACATCCTAGGGTACTTAAGGAAGTGGCCCGAGAAATAGTCGATGCATTGCTGATCATCTTCTAACATTCAATGGAATCTGGAACAATACCCATGGATTGGAGGGTAGCTAATGTTACCCCACTATTCAAAAAAGGTGGTAGAGAGAAAACGGGGAATTACAGACCGGTAAGCCTGACATCGGTAGTGGGGAAAATGCTAGAGTCCATTATAAAAGATGTAATAGCAGAGCACTTGGAAAACAACGACAGGATCGGACAAAGTCAACATGGATTTACAAAAGGTAAATCGTGCTTGACTAATCTACTGGAATTTTTTGAGGATGTAACTGGGAAAATAGATAAGGGAGAACCAGTGGATGTGGTGTATTTGGACTTTCAAAAGGCTTTCGATAAGGTCCCGCATAAGAGGTTAGCGTGTAAAGTTAAGGCACATGGGTTTGGGGGCAAGGTATTGACTTGGATAGAGAACTGGTTGGTAGACAGAAAGCAAAGAATTGGAATTAACAGGTCTTCTTCCGAGAGGCAGGCAGTGACTAGTGGGGTACTGCAGGGATCGGTCCTTGGACCCCAGCTATTCACAATATATATTAATGATCTAGACAAGGGAACTAAATGTAATATCTCCAAGTTTGCAGATGACACAAAGCTGGGTGGGCATGTGTGCTGTGAGGAGGATGCCGAGAAACTCCAAGATGATTTGGACAGGTTAGGTGATTGGGCAGAAGCATGGCAGATGCAATATAACGTGGATAAATGCGAGGTTATCCACTTTGGTGTCAAAAACAGGAAGGCAGATTATTTTCTGAATGGCAATAGATTGGGAGAAGGGGAAGTGCAACGAGACCTGGGTGTCCTTGTGCACCAGTCGCTGAAGGTAAGCATGCAGGTGCAGCAGGCGGTGAAGAAGGCAAATGGTATGTTGGCCTTCGTAGCGAGAGGGTTTGAGTACAGGAACAAGGATGTCTTGCTGCAGTTGTACAGGGCCTTGGTGAGACCACATCTTGAGTTTTGTGTGCAGTTTTGGTCGCCTTATCTGAGGAAGGAGGTTCTTGCCATGGAGGGAGTGCAGCGAAGATTCACCAGGCTGATACCTGGGATGACAGGAATGATGTATGAAGAGAGATTGGGTCGATTAGGCTTATACTAGCTGGAGTTTAGAAGAATGAGAGGGGATCTCATTGAAACTTATAAAATTCTGAAAGGACTGGACAGACCAGATGCAGGAAGGATGTTCCCGATGGCCGGGGAGTCCAGAACCAGGGGTCACAGTCTAAGGATAAGGGGTAAGCCATTTAGGACAGAAATGAGGAGGAATTTCTTTACCCAGAGAGTGGTGAACCTGTGGAATTCTCTACCACAGAAGGCAGCAGAGGCCAATTCATTAAATATATTCAAGAAGGAGTTAGATATATTTCTTAAGGCTAAAGGGATCAAGGGATATGGGGAGAAAACAGGGACAGGGTTCTGAATTTGGATGATCAGCCATGATCGCATTGAATGGCGGAGCAGGCTAGAGAGGCTGAATGGCCTACTCCTGCTCCTATCTTCTATGTTTCTATGTTTCTATGCTGGCCTTCATTACAAGAGGATTTGAGTACAGGAGTAAAGAAGTCTTACTCCAATTATATAGGGCCTTGGAGAGACCACACCTGGAGTACTGTGTACAATTTTGGTCTCCTTACCCAAGGAAGGATATACTTGCCATAGAGGAAGTGCAACGAAGGTTCACGAGATTGATTCCTGGGATGGCAGGACTGTCGTATGAGAAGAGATTGAGTAAACTAGGCCTGTATTCTCTTGAATTCAGAAGAATGAGGGGATCTCATTGAAGCATACAAAATGATTACAGGGCTTGATAGGGTGGATGCTGGGAGAATGTTTCCCTTGGCTGGGGAGTCTAGAACCAGGGGCCACAGCCTCAGGATAAAGGGTCGGCCATTCAGGACTGAGATGAGAAGAAATTTCTTCACACAGAGGGTGGTGAATCTTTGGAATTCTCTACCCCAGAGGGCTATGGAGGCTCAGTCATTGGGTATATTCAAAACAGAAGTCGATAGATTTCTGACTAGTAAAGGCATCAAGGGATATGGCGATAGGGCCGGTGAATGGAATTGAGGCAGAAGATCAGCCATGATCTCATTGAACGGCGGTGCAGGCTCGAAGGGCCGAATGGCCGACTCCTGCTCCTATTTCTTATGTTCTTATGTCCCTCTGTCCCTGCACACTCTTTAAAACTGTGCCATTAAGTCTATATTGCCTCTCCCTATCCCTTCTGCCAAAATGCATCACCTCACAATTCTCTGTATGAAATTCCATCTGCCACTTGTGCCATTCTGCTCGCCTATCTATGTCCTGTTGTAGTCGATTGGTATCATCATCACTGTTTGCCACACCTCCAAGTTTGGTATCATCTGCAAATTTTGAAATTTTACTCTGTATTCCAATATCCAAGTCATTTATATATATCAAAAAAAGCAGTGGTCCCAGCACTGACCCTTGGGGAACAGGAGCTGACACTAGAACCCACTCTGCAAGTTAACAGGCATTAGTTAGATTAAAACCTCAGTCAAATTACCAGACGGAGGATTAAATGGATATTCACCAGTTAACATCAGCCACAGTCACCACCCGGCGACAGTCACTGGCAGTCCACTGGAGCTGGTGCATCAGCCATGTGTGTACATGTGTCGGGAATGATGTGTGTTCTGTGGTGTTTGCACATGTAGCGTGCCTGTACGTGTAGCGTGCCTGTACATGTAGCGTGCCTGTACATGTAGCGTGCCTGTACGTGTAGCGTGCCTGTACATGTAGCGTGCCTGTACGTGTAGCGTGCCTGTACATGTG
Source organism: Squalus acanthias (assembly GCA_030390025.1). NCBI lineage: Eukaryota > Metazoa > Chordata > Chondrichthyes > Squaliformes > Squalidae > Squalus > Squalus acanthias. Next base: position 164,016 of record JASTWF010000617.1, on the reverse strand, counting down.
TCGGGAATGATGTGTGTTCTGTGGTGTTTGTGCGTGCAACATGCCTGTACGTGTAGCGTGTCTGGGCATGGCTGCAATGCAGACGGTTCTCACCTCTCGAAGCTCCCTGAGTCTGTCCTGTAGCCGGCTCTGTCTGTCCGATGCCTGGATCCACAACTGGTTCCACTTACCCAGGAGCTGGCTGGCCTGGGGAGTCAGGGCATCTAAGGAGTCAGCAGGTAGAGGCAGAGGGTGCTGAGATCTCACAGAGCTAGCCTTCCCTGGAATAAAACAGAAAACATCATCAAGGACAGTCCTGAATCACCCCCCAATCAGACCAGGCCAGAATCCCCCCCCCCAATCAGACAAGGCCTGAATCACCCCCCAATCAGACCAGGCCTGAATCACCCCCCAATCAGACCAGGCCAGAATCCCCCCCCCCAATCAGACAAGGCCTGAATCACCCCAGTCACACCAGGATTGAATCACCCCACAGTCAGACCTGGACTGAATCACCCCCCCAATCAGACCAGGAGCAGGCCTGAATCACCCCCCCACAGTCAGACCTGGACTGAATCACTCCCCAATCAGACCAGGCCTGAATCACTCCCCAATCAGACCAGGCCTGAATCACCCACCCCCAATCAGACCAGGCCTGATTCACCCCCCCCCCCCAATCAGACCAGGCCTGAATCACCCCCCAGTCAGACCAGGAGCAGGCCTGAATCACCCCCCCCAATCAGACCAGGACTGAATCACTCCCCAATCAGACCAGGCCTGAATCACCCCCAATCAGACCAGGCCTGATTCACCCCCCCCCCCCAATCAGACCAGGCCAGAATCCCCCCCCCCAATCAGACAAGGCCTGAATCACCCCAGTCACACCAGGATTGAATCACCCCACAGTCAGACCTGGACTGAATCACCCCCCCAATCAGACCAGGAGCAGGCCTGAATCACCCCCCCCAATCAGACCAGGCCTGAATCACCCACCCCCCAATCAGACCAGGCCTGAATCACCCACCCCCCAATCAGACCAGGCCTGATTCACCCCCCCCCCCCAATCAGACCAGGCCTGAATCACCCCCCAATCAGACCAGGCCTGAATCACCCCCCAGTCAGACCAGGAGCAGGAACCGGACTGAATCACTGCCACATTAGTTTAAATGGAGCTGAGATACAGATAGCCATGATTTACTATCATAAACAGTAAAAAGATAGTCGAAGGAAGGTGAGCCGATTAGGGACCAAAAAGGAGATCTTCTTGTGGAGGCAGAGGGCATGGCTGAGGCACTAAATGAGGACTTTGCATCTGTTTTCACTAGAGAAGAGGATGCTGCCAATGTAGCAGTAAAGGAGGAGGAAGTAACGATATTGGACAGGATAAAAATAGATAACGAGGAGGAATTTAAACGGTTGGCAGTCCTCAAAGTAGAAAAGTCACCCGGTCCGGTTGGGATGCATCCTAGAGGGAAGTAAGGGTGGAAATTGCAGAGGCTTTGGCCACAATCTTCTAATCCTCCTTGGATATGGGAATGGTGCCAGAGGACTGGAGGATTTAAAATGTTACAACCCTTGTTCAAAAAAAGGGGAGAGGAATAAACCCGACAACTACAGTCCAGTCAGTCAAACATCGGTGGTGGGGAAACTTTTAGAGGTAATAATCCGGGACAAAATTAATTGGCATTTAGAAAAGCATGGCCTAATAAATGAAATTCAGCATGGATTTGTTTAAGGCAAATCGTGTTTGACTAACTTGATTGAGTTCTTTGATGAAGTAAAGGAGAGGATTGATGAGGGCAGTGCAGTTGACGTGGTGTATATGGACTTTCAAAAGGCATTTGATAAAGTGCCACGTAATATACTTGTTAGCAAGATTAAAGCCCATGGGTTTAAAGGGACAGTGGCAGCGTGGATACAAAATTGGCTAAGAGACAGAAAGCAGAGAGTAGTGGTGAACGGTTGTTTTTCAGACTGGGGGAAAGTATACAGTGGTGTCCCCCAGGGGTCGGTATTGGGACCACTGCTCTTTTTGATATATATTAATGACCTGGACTTGGGTAGGCAGGGCATCATTTCAAAGTCTGCAGATGATACGAAACTCAGACATGTAGTAACGGTGAGGAGAACAGTAACAGGCTTTAGGAGGACATAGACAGACTGGTGAAATGGGCAGACACATGGCAGATGAAATTTAACACAGAGAAGTGTGATAGGAACATAAGAGCAGGAGCAGGTCATTCAGCCCCTCGAGCCAGTTCAATGAGGTCATGGCTGATCTGTATCTTCGCTCCATCTACCCGCCTTGGCTCCTTATCCCTTTATACCCTTGTTCAGCAAAAATCTATTGATCTCAGATTTAAAATTATTAATTGAGCCCCAGCATCTACTGCTTTTTGTGGGAGCGAGTTCCACACTTCTACCACCCTTTGTGTGAAGAAGTGTTTCCTAACTTCTCTCCTGAATGGCCTGGCTCTGATTTTAAGGTTATGTCCCCTTGTCCTCGACTCCCCCACCAGCGGAAAAAGTTTCTCTCCATCTACCCTATCAATTCCTTTCAAAATCCTAAAAAATCAATCAAATCACCCCTTAACCTTCTATATTCCTGGGATACAAGCCTAGTTTGAGTAATAAGAACACAAGAACATAAGAAATAGGAGCAGGAGTCAGCCATTCAGCCCTTTGAGCCTGCTCCGCCATTCAATAAGATCATGGCTGATCTTCAACCTCAACTCCACTTTCCTGCACCATCTCCATATCCCTTGATTCCCTTAATATTCAAAAATCTATCAATCTCGGTCTTGAATATACTCAACAACTGAGCCTCCACAGCCCTCTGGGGTGGAGAATTCCAAAGATTCACCACCCTCTGACTCAAGAAATTTCTCCTCATCGCAGTCCTAAATGACCGACCCCTTATTCTGAGACTGTGACCCCTGGTTCTAGACTCCCCAGCCAGGGGAAACATCCTCCCTGCATCTACCCTGTCAAGCCCTGTGCTTGGGCCTCAGCTATTCACAATCTATATCAATGATTCAGATGAGGGGACCAAATGTAATATATTCAAGCTTGCTGATGATACAAAGCTAGGTGGGAATGTAAGTTGTGAGGAGGATGCAAAGAGGCTTCAAGGGGCTATCGACAGGTTGAATGGGATCAGTAGCATAGTGGTAATGTTACTGGACTAGTAATCCAGAGGCCTGGACTAATGATGCAGAGACATGAGATCAAATCCCACCATGGTAGCTGGGGAATTTAAATTCAGTTAATTAAATAAATCTGGAATAAAAAGCTAGTATCAGTAATGGTGACCATGAAACTATCGGATTGTCATAAAAACCCATCTGGTTCACTATAGTGGAAGGAAATCTGCCGTTCTTACCTGGTCTATATGTGACTCCTGACCCACAGCAATGTGGTTGACTGTTAACTGCCCTCTGAAATGGCCAAGCAAGCCACTCAGTTGTACACAACCGCTACAAAAAGCAATAATAATAAAACCGGACAGACCTTCACCACACGGACTGCAGCAGTTCAAGAAGGCGGCTCACCACCACCTTCTCAAGGGCAATTAGGGATGGGCAATAAATGCTGGCCTTGCCAGCGATGCCCACATCCCATGAACGAATAAAAAAAAGTCAGGTTAAGTGAGAGGGCAAGAACACGGCAAATGGAATATAATGTGGAGAAGTGTGAAGTTATCCACTTTGGTTAGAAAAGCAGAATATTTCTTAAATGGTGAGAGATTGGGAAATGTTGGTGTTCAAAGGGACCTGGGTGTCCTTGTACACGAATCACTGAAAGTTAATATGCAGGTACAGCAAGCAATTAGGAAAGCAAATGGTACATTGGCCTTTATTACAAAAGGATTTGAGTACAAGAGTAAAGACATCTTACTGCAATTATATAGGGCCCTGGTGACACCACACCTGGAGTAATGCTTTAGAGGGAGTGCAACGAAGGTTCACCAGACTGGTTCCTGGGATGGGGGGATTGTCCTATGAGGAGAGATTGAGTAGACTAGACCTACATTCTCTCGAGTTTAGAAGAATGAGAGGTGATCTCATTGAAACATACAAAATTCTTACAGGGCTTGACAGGGTAGATGCAGGGAGGATGTTTCCCCTGGCTGGGGAGTCTAGAACCAGGGGTCACAGTCTCAGAATAAGGGGTCGGTCATTTAGGACTGTGATGAGGAGAAATTTCTTCACTCAGAGGGTGGTGAATATTTGGAATTCTCTACCCCAGAAGGCTGAGGAGGCTCAGTCGTTGAGTATATTCAAGGCAGAGATCGATAGATGTTTGGATATTAAGGAAATCAAGGGATATGGGGATAGTGTAGGAAAGTGGAGTTGAGGTAGAAGATCAGCCATAATCTTATTGAATGGTGGAGCAGGCTCGAGGGGCTGAATGGCCGACTCCTGCTCCTATTTCTTATTTTATGTTCTTAAGAAGTTGCTGCCAAAGTCATCGTGAAAGAGGAGGTAATTGAGATACTGGATGGGATAAAAATTGATAAAGAGGAGGTACTAGAAAGGCTGGCTGTACTTAAAGTAGATAAGTTGCCAGGACCGGATGGGATGCATCCTAGGGAGCTGAGGGAAGTAAAAGTGGAAATTGCAGAGGTCCTGGCCATAATCTTTCAATCATCCATAGATATGGGGGTGGTGCCAGAGGACTGGAGAATTGCAAATGTTATACCCTTGTTCAAAAAAGGGTGTAAGGATAAACCCAGCAACTACAGGCCAGTCAGTTTGACCTCGGTAGAGGGGAAGCTTTTAGAAATGATAATCCAGGACAAAATTAACAGTCACTTGGATAGGTGTGCATTAATTAAGGAAAGTCAGCATGGATTTGTTAAAGGCAAATCGTGTTTAACCAACCTCGAGTTTTTTGGTGAGGTAACAGAGAGGGTTGATGAGGGCATTGCGGTTGATGTGGTGTACATGAACTTCCAAAAGGCGTTTGATAACGAGCCACATAATAGGCTTGCCAGCAAAGTTGAAGCCCATGGAATAACAGGGACAGTGGCAGCATGGATACTAAATTGGCTAAGTGACAGGAAACAGAGAATAGTGGTGAACGGTTGTTTTTCAGACTGGAGGAAGGTACACAGTGGTGTTCCCCAGGGGTCGGTTCTAGGACCACTGCTTTTCTTGATATATATTAATGACTTGGACATGGGTGTACAGGGCACAATTTCAAAATTTGCAGATGGCACAAAACTTGAAAGTACAGTGAACAGTGAGGAGGAGAGTGATAGACTTCAGGAAGACATAGACAGGCTGGTGAAATGGGCGGACACGTGGCAGATGAAATTTAACGCAGAAAAGTGGCTTTCAAAAGGGAATTGGATAAGTACCTGAATGAAAAAAAATTGCAGGGCTATGGGGAAAGGGCAGGGGGAGTGGGACTAGCTGAAGTGCTCTTGCAGAGAGCCGGCATGGGCTCGACAGGCCGAATGGCCTCCTTCTGTGCTGTAACCACTCTATGGGGGAGAAATTCAGTATCGCCCCATTTGGGGCGCAATTATCGGCCGGGCGCAAAGATTAGCGCCTGGCGCTAATTATCGTCTCCGACTGCAAACTTGACTTTTATCGCCCCTGGAGGTGATTGGAGTGCTAAATCAGGCACTTCACACCTGTCTTAAGGCGCAAAGGCCGAGGAGCAAGGCGCTACCTCAGAGCACTGGCGAAGCTCATGTGATGTCAGTCAGCAATGGAACACACACACAATGGCACGGGCCAATTCTTAAAGGGGATGGTTGATCTTGCTTTCCATCCACATCCTGCTCATTGCAGCCTTGAATCTCGGCCTGGAGAGACCTGCACATCAAATCTGCTGGATAGAACAATGGAGAGTACCAGGGAAAGAGCTTAGAGTGCAGCCCCCACATTCTCTTCTAAATCGATACAAGGAATGGCAAATCAAAATGAACCTGCAAAGTGCTGCTCAGTACCCAAAACTCCTTCACACAGCGTTGAATCTCTCCAGAAGTCTCTCTCTCTCTCAGAATGAGTGGTTCAAAAATGGCACCAACAATAAAAGGCAGGAAGCGGTCACCTTTAAATAGCGCTCCCCAGTCCCTTCATGACTGCAAAACACTCCCCTCAACCTGTCGTTGCTAGCTGCAGGTGGTAAGGCAGGGGGCGCCACTCAATATCTGCTCCGGGACGATACCGGGGCGTTGCGCACTCGACTGACGTCACGATCTGCCGGCGCAGGAGATCGTGGCGGAAGTGTTTAGCGCCGCCGCAAAATGTCTAGTTAATTTCGCGAGCGGCGCAAACATCGCCGCGCCCGGGCACTAGATGCTTTGCGCCCCATTAGCGCCCTCTTAAGGTGCTAACGGGAGGCGCAACCAACTGAATTTTTCCCCCTATGATTCTAGAGTCGGAGCTGGGAGTTAGGGATTGTAACGGAGGGTTGGAACCGGGAGTTGAGATAGAAATTGGGGGTTAGTGCTGGGAAGTGAGGCCCCACACACTGTGCTCGGTACCATAGGAAAAGGAGGAGGCCATTCAGCCCCTCGAGCCTGTACCTCAGCTCAGTGATGAGCTCCTTTGTTCTGTTTCGCACTCTTAGGCTACAGAAGCACAGGCTAGAACTCTAACCTTTCACAGAGGCGCGGAATCGCTGAGAGACGTGACGCTGATTGGCCAGATTTTGGGGACATGATTTTGTCCTTTTCTCCACTTCCGGTTTCTTCCTCGTCAATTCGTCCAAGAAAACCTGAAAGAGAAAAACGTCAGCAATCCCAGCTGGCCAATGAGGAGAGCAGCAATCCCAGCTGGCCAATGAGGAGAGCAGCAATCCCAGCTGGCCAATGAGGAGAGCAGCAATCCCAGCTGGCCAATGAGGAGAGCAGCAATCCCAGCTGGCCAATGAGGAGAGCATTTCAGATTTCACGAATAAAATATAACATCAGGAATAAACAAGTGATGATAAATTCATACAGAACACTGGTTTGGCCACAGTTAGAGACTGAGGGCAGTTTTGGGCCCCATTATAGAAAGGACATTAAATCCACGGAGAGCAGAGAGTGTAGATTCACCAGGATGATGCCAGGGAACGGGAGACTAGAGTGATGAGGAGAGACTGGAACTGTTCCCACTGGAGCACAGAAGGTGAAGAGGAGATTTAATAGAGGTTTTAAAACTATGAAGAGCTTTGATAGCGTGAATAGGGAAAGACTATCTCCTCTGGTTGGGGAATCAGTGATGAGGGATCCTTAATTTGAAATGGTCACTGAGAGAGTGAGGAGAGAGATTAGGAGAAATGATTTACACAGAGGGGTATCAGAGCTTGGAAGCCTTGGCCACAGGGAGTGGGTGAGGAAGAACCATTGCAACTTTTAAGAGAAAATTGGATTATTTATTGAAGCAGTGGAAGATACAGGGCTATGGGGAGAGAGCAGGGCAGTGGGATTAGTTAAGGATTGATACAGGGCTATGGGGAGAGTGGGGCAGTGGGATTAGTTTGGGATTGATACAGGGCTATGGGGAGAGAGCGGGGCAGTGGGATTAGTTAAGGATTGATACAGGGCTATGGGGAGAGTGGGGCAGTGGGATTAGTTTGGGATTGATACAGGGCTATGGGGAGAGTGGGGCAGTGGGATTAGTTTGGGATTGATACAGGGCTATGGGGAGAGAGCGGGGCAGTGGGATTAGTTTGGGATTGATACAGGGCTATGGGGAGACAGTGGGGCAGTGGGATTAGTTTGGGATTGATACAGGGCTATGGGGTAAGAGTGGGGCAGTGGGATTAGTTTGGGATTGATACAGGGCTATGGGGAGAGAGTGGGGCAGTGGGATTAGTTTGGGATTGATACAGGGCTATGGGGTAAAAGTGGGGCAGTGGGGTTAGTTTGGGATTGATACAGGGCTATGGGGAGAGAGTGGGGCAGTGGGATTAGTTTGGGATTGATACAGGGCTATGGGGAGAGTGGGGCAGTGGGATTAGTTTGGGATTGATACAGGGCTATGGGGTAAGAGTGGGGCAGTGGGATTAGTTTGGGATTGATACAGGGCTATGGGGAGAGTGGGGCAGTGGGATTAGGTTGGGATTGATACAGGGCTATGGGGAGAGAGTGGGGCAGTGGGATTAGTTTGGGATTGATACAGGGCTATGGGGTAAGAGTGGGGCAGTGGGATTAGTTTGGGATTGATACAGGGCTATGGGGAGAGTGGGGCAGTGGGATTAGGTTGGGATTGATACAGGGCTATGGGGAGAGAGCGAGGCAGTGGGATTAGTTTGGGATTGATACAGGGCTATGGGGAGAGTGGGGCAGTGGGATTACTGGAGTCACTTTGCGGCCAATGTGGAAGGTTAGGGTCTTACTGTCCTTCTCACACAGGATGAGAGCCGGTGGGTTATTCCTGCGGCTGCAGTGTCTGTGAAGCTGAGACTCAGTCTTCAGAAGAGGAAATCCGCAAGATTGAGCTGCATGATGACACTACAGGGTCAGTGTAACCAACAGGTAGTCCCAGCACAGGGCCCCGCACCTGGGGGTGTTCCCAGCACAGAGCCCCGCCCCTGGGGGTTCCCAGCAAAGAGCCCTGCCCCCTGGGGGCTTCCCAGCACAGAGCCCCATCCCCTGCTGGTCCCAGCAGAGCCCCGCCCCCTGCTGGTCGCAGCACAGAGCCCCCACCCCCGCTGGTCCCAGCAGAGCCCCGTCCCCACTGGTCCCAGCAGAGCCCCGCCCCCTGCTGGTCCCAGCACAGAGCCCCACCCCCTACTGGTCCCAGCAGAGCCCCGCCCCCTACTGGTCCCAGCACAGAGCCCCCGCCCTCTGCTGGTCCCAGCAGAGCCCCGCCACCTGCAGTCCCAGCACAGAGCCCCACCCCCTACTGGTCCCAGCACAGAGCCCCCGCCCTCTGCTGGTCCCATCAGAGCCCTGCCGCCTGCGGTCAGTCTGGGAGGTTGTGGCTGGAAGCTGTGCTCGGGACAGGGCCTTGTGCATCAGACGTGGAATGAGCAATCCTTACTGTGTGCTGTGATACCAGCTCCTCGAGCTGCACAATCTCATCCGGGAGGGGCTCTTCATCTCTCAGAGTCAATGACTCTGCTGCTGCCGATACCCAGTCCCGCAGACGCTCCATCTCCTCGCGCTCCGATGCCAGGGTCAGCAGAGCCGTCTCAATTCGATCTCCCTGCCGACTGGCCCAACTCATCACCTGGAATCATAAAAACATGAGGCTCTCGCCGGCCATCTCCAATGTCTCTCCTCATAACAAGACAGATACTGCCTGATAGGGTCCAGTCTGATCCCACTCTCCCCCTCACTCCCCACACCCTTTAATACCGCCCCGACCCCTGCTCCCCCCGACTCGACTCTTACCCCTGCTCCGCGCCCCCCCCCCCCCCCCCGCGACCCGGGGTGTGGTTGCCGCTGGTAACCCTGCTGAGTTCAACTGGACCATTGCTTGAGTGACCCTCGACCAATGGTCAAACAATTTCTTTAAGCTTAAATTTTGAGCTAGGCTGTGACCTCTGGCGGGTGCCTGCTGGGACAAGGTCACTCCAGGGGCACCCCAGCCTGCATTGTTAGGTGGGTTCAGGGTTCACGAATGGGGTCAGGGGCCACACATTCTCTAATCTCACACTGCGACCCCGACTCACCTCTTCCCATCGCCGCTGGACGATGCTGATCCAGGATCGGACAGTATTGACAGACTCCGGGTGACAGGAAATCAGGATCTCGTCCCCCAGTGACATGACACAGTCCAGCGCCAATCGTTCGCACTCCAGGCTCTTCACATTCTCCTGGGACAGGAATCAGGAGAAAGTCAGGAAACTCGTTACCGCCTCCCTCCCCCTCCCCCCCTCCCCCTCCACCACCCTCACCCCCCCCAACACCCCCCCAACACCCCCCCAACTCCTCCCTCCCCAACCCCCCAACACCCTCCCCCCCTCCCCCTCCACCACCCTCACCCCCCCCAACACCTCCCCAACACCCCCCCAACTCCTCCCTCCCCAACCCCCCAACACCCTCCCCCCCCACCACCCTCCCCCTCCACCACCCTCACCACCACAACACCCCCCCACAACACCCCCCCAACTCCTCCCTCCCCAACCCCCCAACACCCTCCCCCCCTCCCCCTCCCCCTCCACCACCCTCCCCCACCCCCCTCCCCCCCAACACCCCCCTCCCCCCCAACACCCCCCTCCCCCTCCCCCTCCACCACCCTCCCCCCTCCCCCACCCCCCTCCCCCCCAACACCCCCCTAACTCCTCCCTCCCCCCCTCCCCCTCCCCCTCCACCACCCCCCTCCCCCCCCAACATCCCCCAACTCCTCCCTCCCCAACCCCCCCAACACCCTCCCCCCCTCCACCACCCTCCCTCCACCACCCCCACTCTCCCCCAACTCCTCCCTCCCCAACCCCCTCCCCCCTCCCCCTCCACCACCCCCCTCCCCCCGCAACATCCCCCCTCCCCCTCCTCCCTCCCTTCCCCCTCCCCTCGCCCTCCACTCCTCCCTCCCCCCACTCCCTCCTCCTCCCCACCCCCACCCTCCCTCCCTCGCCCCTCCTCCTCCCTCCCCATCCCCCTCTCTTCCCGCTCCCCTCCCTCCCCCCACCCCCTCCCCATCCCCCTCTCTTCCTCCCCCCCCTCCAAATTCCCCTCTCTCCCCGCCCTCTTCCCTCCCATCCCCCCTCCCCCCCCCCCCCCTTCCCCCCCCCCCTTCCCCCCACCCCCAGCCTCACCTGGTGCTGCTGGTGAAAAGCCAGCAGAGCCTCCTCGTCCTCTGGGATGAGTCCAAACTTCAGTTTCCTCTCCATCTCCATCAGGTGACCCAAGAAAGCCTGAACCAGAGAGTGAAACTCATCGGCCTGGCGGGGGGGCGGGGGGGGGGGGGGGAAAGAGAGTGGAGTCAGACTTGGGGTGAGGAGCTGCGGAGACTCGGGGGCCACGGACTCGGCAGAGCGATTACGACAGCGACAAAGACCTTAAACACGACAGCGGAAATCAAACTTGAATCTCGTCTCCCCTCCATCACCGGGCCCCTCCGTTCCCCCCCCCTTGCCTCTCCGTCCCCCCCCGGGCCCCTCCGTCACCCACCCCCCCCGGGGCCCTCTGTCACCCACCCCCCCCGGGCCCTCCGTTACTGCCCCCCCCTCCCCCGGGCCTCTCCGTCTCCCCCCCCCCCCGGGCCCCTCCATCCCCCCCCCCCGGGCCCCTCCATCCCCCCCCGGGCCCCTCCCCGGGCCCCTCCGTTCCCCCCCACCGGTCCCCTCCGTACCCCCCCCGGGCCCCTCCGTCCCCCCCCCCCCGGGCCCCTCTGTCCATCTCCACCCACAGTCCGAATTTCAGTGCAGTGATGTTAATGTGCCAGATCCTCAGCCGTGGCGCAGTTGCTGATGTGGGAGGAGGATACGCTGGAAAGGTGATGGATTGAGTCTCTGATCCTACCTGACGCAGGGCAGCCTCCAGCAGAGACTGCTTCGATACAGAGAGACGGCACACCTCCTCCCATTGTTTACTGAGTTCCTCCATCTCAGCTTGGAGCCAGAGAGAATCAACACATCTGTTCTTGCTCAGGTCCTTGAAAGCACGTTTCAGTGCCTTAACACAACTCGCACGCTTACCCAACTCCTTCTGAAAGACCTGCAGTGGAGTAAATCACACAGATAAGCGACAGTGCAACACAGGACGGTTACCTTACTGAGGTCACTACACTGCATTAATGTTCACATCACTAACCTCATACTTCACTACAAATCTTGCCAGCAATTGGTACAGTAACAGATTCACACAGAGTAATAAAACTAACACGGACAGTATGTCAGGCAAGTTTACATTTATCTCCGACTGATATCTTGGCTCAGTTGGTAATATTCTCGCCCTAGTTGTGCCACACTCCAAGATCCGACACTCCAGTGCTGTGCTGAGGGGGTGCTGTTTTGTTAAAGGTGCTCACTTTTCCATGAGCTTCCCCTCAGAATGTAAGAACATAAGAATTAGGAGCAGGAGTCGGCCATATAGCCCCTCGAGCCTGCTCCACCATTCAATAAGATCATGGCAGATCATCGACCTCAACTCCACTTTCCTGCCCGATCTCCATATCCCTCGATTCCCCTAGAGTCCAAAATTCTATCAATCTCAGCCTTGAATATACTCAAAGACTCATCATCCACAGCCCTCTGGGGCAGAGAATTCCAAAGATTCACAACCCTCTGAGTAAAGAAATTCTTCCTTATCTCAGTCTTAAATGGCCGACCCCTTATCCTGAGACTGTGACCCCTGGTTCTAGACACTCCAGCCAGGGGAAACAACCTCTCAGCATCTACCCTGTCAATCCCCTTCAGAATCTTGTATGTTTCAATGAGATCACCTCTCATTCTTCTAAACTCCAGAGAGTATAGGCCCAATCTACTTAATCTCTCCTCAGAGGACAGCCCTCTCATCCCCGGGATCAATCGAGTGAACCTTCGTTGCACCGCCTCTAAGACAAGTATATCCTTCCTTAGATAAGGAGACCAAAACTGTGCACAGTACTCCAGGTGTGGTCTCACCAAGGCCCTGTACAATTGTAGCAAGACTTCCTTACTCTTGTATTCCAACCCCCTTGCAATAAAGGCCAACATGCCATTTGCCTTCCTAATTGCTTGCTGTACCTGCATGCTAACTGTTTCCTGTACGAGGACACCTAAATCTCTCTGAACACCAACATTTAATAGTTTCTCACCATTTAAAAAAATATTCTGTTTTTCTATTCTTCCTGCCAAAGTGAATAACCTCACGTTTCCCCACATTATACTCCAGGTGGGTGTTTAGGATTCCACAGCATCATTCGAATTTCTCCCGGTGTCTTGGCCTAACATCACCAGAAACTCATTAACCGGCCATTCGCCTCATTGCTATTCATGAGATCTTGCTGTGCACAAAATGGCTGGTGCCTTTCCTAAATAACAACAGCCATTGCACTTCAATGTGATTCACCCTCTGGGTGTTGCTGCAACACGCGATAAGGCGAAGCCCTCTAGCTGTGCTGAGTAAATACCTCATGCTTTGCATCGCCACCCATCAGCACAAGTATCTCTGCAGTCCCCATCTTTGGTGCTCTCTACTTCCTTTCCAATTTCTTTATCACTCGGACTCAGAACGTGTATACTGTGCTTTCAAGTTCCCGACAAAACTTGGAACAGTAGTGATCGAGGGTGTTTGTGAGTGAACTACTGATCAACATAAAAATAGACCATGGGGTCTCCATCCTTGAGCTGTCTTCGATGCAGTGAATCAGTGTCACGCACTGCCCAGTCAATCCCATATATAAGGAGCGCCTCCCCGAGTCCCGTATATCAGGAGCTACTCCCCGACTCCCGTATATCAGGAGCTACTCCCAGTGTCCCGCATATCAGGAGCTAATCCCCGAGTCCTGTATATCAGGAGCTAATCCCCGAGTCCTGTATATCAGGAGCTAATCCCCGAGTCCTGCATATCAGGAGCTACTCCCAGTGTCCCGTATATCAGGAGCTACTCCCAGTGTCCCGTATATCAGGAGCTACTCCCCGAGTCCCGTATATCAGGAGCTACTCCCCGAGTCCCGTATATCAGGAGCTAATCCCCGAGTCCTGTATATCAGGAGCTACTCCCAGTGTCCCATATATCAGGAGCTAATCCCCGAGTCCTGTATATCAGGAGCTACTCCCCGAGTCCCGTATATCAGGAGCTACTCCCCGAGTCCCGTATATCAGGAGCTACTCCCAGTGACCCGTATATCAGGAGCTAATCCCCGAGTCCTGTATATCAGGAGCTACTCCCAGTGTCCCGTATATCAGGAGCTACTCCCAGTGTCCCGTATATCAGGAGCTACTCCCCGATTCCCGTATATCAGGAGCTACTCCCCGAGTCCCGTATATCAGGAGCTAATCCCCGAGTCCTGTATATCAGGAGCTACTCCCAGTGTCCCATATATCAGGAGCTAATCCCCGAGTCCTGTATATCAGGAGCTACTCCCCGAGTCCCGTATATCAGGAGCTACTCCCCGAGTCCCGTATATCAGGAGCTACTCCCAGTGACCCGTATATCAGGAGCTAATCCCCGAGTCCTGTATATCAGGAGCTACTCCCCGAGTCCCGTATATCAGGAGCTACTCCCAGTGTCCCATATATCAGGAGCTAATCCCCGAGTCCTGTATATCAGGAGCTACTCCCCGAGTCCCGTATATCAGGAGCTAATCCCCGAGTCCTGTATATCAGGAGCTACTCCCAGTGTCCCATATATCAGGAGCTAATCCCCGAGTCCTGTATATCAGGAGCTACTCCCCGAGTCCCGTAAATCAGGAGCTACTCCCCGAGTCCCGTATATCAGGAGCTACTCCCCGAGTCCCGTATATCAGGAGCTACTCCCAGTGACCCGTATATCAGGAGCTAATCCCCGAGTCCTGTATATCAGGAGCTACTCCCAGTGTCCCGTATATCAGGAGCTACTCCCAGTGTCCCGTATATCAGGAGCTACTCCCCGAGTCCCGTATATCAGGAGCTACTCCCCGAGTCCCGTATATCAGGAGCTAATCCCCGAGTCCTGTATATCAGGAGCTACTCCCAGTGTCCCATATATCAGGAGCTAATCCCCGAGTCCTGTATATCAGGAGCTACTCCCCGAGTCCCGTATATCAGGAGCTACTCCCCGAGTCCCGTATATCAGGAGCTACTCCCAGTGACCCGTATATCAGGAGCTAATCCCCGAGTCCTGTATATCAGGAGCTACTCCCCGAGTCCCGTATATCAGGAGCTACTCCCAGTGTCCCATATATCAGGAGCTAATCCCCGAGTCCTGTATATCAGGAGCTACTCCCCGAGTCCCGTATATCAGGAGCTATTCCCAGTGTCCCGCATATCAGGAGCTAATCCCCGAGTCCTGTATATCAGGAGCTAATCCCCGAGTCCTGTATATCAGGAGCTAATCCCCGAGTCCTGTATATCAGGAGCTACTCCCCGAGTCCCGTATATCAGGAGCTACTCCCCGAGTCCCGTATATCAGGAGCTAATCCCCGAGTCCTGTATATCAGGAGCTACTCCCAGTGTCCCATATATCAGGAGCTAATCCCCGAGTCCTGTATATCAGGAGCTACTCCCCAAGTCCCGTATATCAGGAGCTACTCCCCGAGTCCCGTATATCAGGAGCTACTCCCAGTGACCCGTATATCAGGAGCTAATCCCCGAGTCCTGTATATCAGGAGCTACTCCCAGTGTCCCATATATCAGGAGCTAATCCCCGAGTCCTGTATATCAGGAGCTACTCCCAGTGTCCCGTATATCAGGAGCTACTCCCAGTGTCCCGTATATCAGGAGCTACTCCCCGAGTCCCGTATATCAGGAGCTACTCCCAGTGTCCCATATATCAGGAGCTACTCCCCGTGTCCCGTATATCAGGAGCTACTCCCCGAGTCCCGTATATCAGGAGCTACTCCCAGTGTCCCATATATCAGGAGCTACTCCCCGAGTCCTGTATATCAGGAGCTACTCCCCGAGTCCCGTATATCAGGAGCTACTCCCAGTGTCCCGTATATCAGGAGCTACTCCCCGAGTCCAGTATATCAGGAACTACTCCCCGAGTCCCGTATATCAGGAGCTAATCCCCGAGTCCTGTATATCAGGAGCTACTCCCAGTGTCCCATATATCAGGAGCTAATCCCCGAGTCCTGTATATCAGGAGCTACTCCCCGAGTCCCGTATATCAGGAGCTACTCCCCGAGTCCCGTATATCAGGAGCTACTCCCAGTGACCCGTATATCAGGAGCTAATCCCCGAGTCCTGTATATCAGGAGCTACTCCCAGTGTCCCGTATATCAGGAGCTACTCCCAGTGTCCCGTATATCAGGAGCTACTCCCCGAGTCCCGTATATGAGGAGCTACTCCCCAAGTCCCGTATATCAGGAGCTAATCCCCGAGTCCTGTATATCAGGAGCTACTCCCAGTGTCCCATATATCAGGAGCTAATCCCCGAGTCCTGTATATCAGGAGCTACTCTCCGAGTCCCGTATATCAGGAGCTACTCCCCGAGTCCCGTATATCAGGAGCTACTCCCAGTGACCCGTATATCAGGAGTTAATCCCCGAGTCCTGTATATCAGGAGCTACTCCCAGTGTCCCATATATCAGGAGCTAATCCCCGAGTCCTATATATCAGGAGCTACTCCCCGAGTCCCGTATATCAGGAGCTACTCCCAGTGTCCCATATATCAGGAGCTACTCCCCGTGTCCCGTATATCAGGAGCTACTCCCCGAGTCCCGCATATCAGGAGCTACTCCCAGTGTCCCATATATCAGGAGCTACTCCCCGAGTCCTGTATATCAGGAGCTACTCCCCGAGTCCCGTATATCAGGAGCTACTCCCAGTGTCCCATATATCAGGAGCTAATCCCCGAGTCCTGTATATCAGGAGCTACTCCCCGAGTCCCGTATATCAGGAGCTACTCCCAGTGTCCCGCATATCAGGAGCTAATCCCCGAGTCCTGTATATCAGGAGCTAATCCCCGAGTCCTGTATATCAGGAGCTAATCCCCGAGTCCTGTATATCAGGAGCTACTCCCCGAGTCCCGTATATCAGGAGCTACTCCCCGAGTCCCGTATATCAGGAGCTAATCCCCGAGTCCTGTATATCAGGAGCTACTCCCAGTGTCCCATATATCAGGAGCTAATCCCCGAGTCCTGTATATCAGGAGCTACTCCCCGAGTGCCGTATATCAGGAGCTACTCCCCGAGTCCCGTATATCAGGAGCTACTCCCAGTGACCCGTACATCAGGAGCTAATCCCCGAGTCCTGTATATCAGGAGCTACTCCCAGTGTCCCATATATCAGGAGCTAATCCCCGAGTCCTGTATATCAGGAGCTACTCCCAGTGTCCCGTATATCAGGAGCTACTCCCAGTGTCCCGTATATCAGGAGCTACTCCCCGAGTCCCGTATATCAGGAGCTACTCCCAGTGTCCCATATATCAGGAGCTACTCCCCGTGTCCCGTATATCAGGAGCTACTCCCCGAGTCCCGTATATCAGGAGCTACTCCCAGTGTCCAATATATCAGGAGCTACTCCCCGAGTCCTGTATATCAGGAGCTACACCCGAGTCCCGTATATCAGGAGCTACTCCCAGTGTCCCATATATCAGGAGCTAATCCCCGAGTCCTGTATATCAGGAGCTACGCCCCGAGTCCCGTATATCAGGAGCTACTCCCAGTGTCCCATATATCAGGAGCTACTCCCCGTGTCCCGTATATCAGGAGCTACTCCCCGAGTCCCGTATATCAGGAGCTACTCCCAGTGTCCCATATATCAGGAGCTACTCCCCGAGTCCCGTATATCAGGAGCTACTCCCAGTGTCCCGTATATCAGGAGCTAATCCCCGAGTCCTGTATATCAGGAGCTACTCCCAGTGTCCCGTATATCAGGAGCTAATCCCCAAGTCCTGTATATCAGGAGCTAATCCCCGAGTCTTGTATATCAGGAGCTACTCCCACTGTCTCGTATATCAGGAGCTACTCCCAGTGTCCCGCATATCAGGAGCTAATCCCCGAGTCCTGTATATCAGGAGCTAATCCCCGAGTCCTGTATATCAGGAGCTAATCCCCGAGTCCTGTATATCAGGAGCTACTCCCAGTGTCCCGTATATCAGGAGCTACTCCCAGTGTCCCGTATATCAGGAGCTACTCCCCGAGTCCCGTATATCAGGAGCTACTCCCCGAGTCCCGTATATCAGGAGCTAATCCCCGAGTCCTGTATATCAGGAGCTACTCCCAGTGTCCCATATATCAGGAGCTAATCCCCGAGTCCTGTATATCAGGAGCTACTCCCAGTGTCTGATATATCAGGAGCTAATCCCCGAGTCCTGTATATCAGGAGCTACTCCCCGAGTCCCGTATATCAGGAGCTACTCCCAGTGTCCCATATATCAGGAGCTACTCCCCGTGTCCCGTATATCAGGAGCTGCTCACCGAGTCCCGTATATCAGGAGCTACTCCCAGTGTCCCATATATCAGGAGCTACTCCCCGCGTCCCGTATATCAGGAGCTACTCCCAGTGTCCCGTATATCAGGAGCTAATCCCCGAGTCCTGTATATCAGGAGCTACTCCCAGTGTCCCGTATATCAGGAGCTACTCCCAGTGTCCCGTATATCAGGAACTACTCCAAGTGTCCCGTATATCAGGAGCTAATCCCCGAGTCCTGTATATCAGGAGCTACTCCCAGTGTCCCGTATATCAGGAGCTAATCCCCGAGTCCTGTATATCAGGAGCTAATCCCCGAGTCTTGTATATCAGGAGCTACTCCCAGTGTCCCGTATATCAGGAACTACTCCCAGTGTCCCGTATATCAGGAGCTACTCCCCGAGTCCCGTATATCAGGAGCTAATCACCGAGTCCTGTATATCAGGAGCTACTCCCAGTGTCCCGTATATTGAGGACACCATTAGATTACCCTGTGATATTCTGAGTGCTCCTTAAAGCCTTTACCTTGTGTTTGTCGATGAGGCAACTGACGGATTGCCGATCACCATTGACCGTCGTCTCCTCACCCAGGAGCACCTCCGCCCGGTACAGCCAGTCCATGAGCGCCTGAAGAGCATCGGTGAACCTACCCGAACACAGCAAGGCCTGTTCCGTCCTGTGCTGCCTGAAAACATGGGTAAGATAACCAGCGGTCAATAGAAACAGAGGCTTAAGAAGGTGTTCGTTAAAACTGTCGGAGGGTCAGTACTGAGGGAGTGCTGCACTGTCGGAGGGGCAGTACTGAGGGAGCGTCGGAGGGGCAGTACTGAGGGAGTGCTGCACTGTCGGAGGGGCAGTACTGAGGGAGTGCCGCACTGTCGGAGGAGCAGTACTGAGGGAGTGCCGCACTGTCGGAGGAGCAGTACTGAGGGAGTGCCGCACTGTTGGAGGGGCAGTACTGAGGGAGTGCCGCACTGTCGGAGGAGCAGTACTGAGGGAGTGCCGCACTGTCGGAGGGGCAGTACTGAGGGAGTGCCGCACTGTCGTAGGAGCAGTACTGAGGGAGTGCCGCACTGTCGGAGGGGCAGTACTGAGGGAGTGCTGCACTGTCGGAGGGGCAGTACTGAGGGAGTGCTGCACTTTTGGAGGGTCAGAACTCAGGAAGCGTTGCACTTTCGGAGGGGGCAGATCTGAGGGATTGCTGCACTTTCGGAGGGTCAGAACTGAGGGATCGTTGCACTTTCAATGGGTCAGTACTGAGGGAGTGCTGCACTGTCAGAGGGGCAGTACTGAGGGAGCACTGCACTGTTGGACAGGCAGAACTAAGGGAGTGCTACACTGTCGGAGGGGCAGTACTGAGGCTGCGCTGCATTGTCGGAGGGACAGTACTGAGGGAGCGCTGCACTGTCGGATAGGCAGTACTGAGATAGTGTTGCACTGTTGGAGGAGCAGTACTGAGGGAGTGCCGCACTGTCGTAGGAGCAGTACTGAGGGAGTGCCGCACTGTCGGAGGGGCAGTACTGAGGGAGTGCTGCACTGTCGGAGGGGCAGTACTGAGGGAGTGCTGCACTTTTGGAGGGTCAGAACTCAGGAAGCGTTGCACTTTCGGAGGGGGCAGATCTGAGGGATTGCTGCACTTTCGGAGGGTCAGAACTGAGGGATCGTTGCACTTTCAATGGGTCAGTACTGAGGGAGTGCTGCACTGTCAGAGGGGCAGTACTGAGGGAGCACTGCACTGTTGGACAGGCAGAACTAAGGGAGTGCTACACTGTCGGAGGGGCAGTACTGAGGCTGCGCTGCATTGTCGGAGGGACAGTACTGAGGGAGCGCTGCACTGTCGGATAGGCAGTACTGAGATAGTGTTGCACTGTTGGAGGAGCAGTACTGAGGGAGTGCTGCACTGTTGGAGGGTCAGTACTGAGGGAGCGCTGCACTGTCAGAGGGTCAGTACTGAGGGAGTGCTGTACTGTTGGAGGAGCAGTACTGAGGGAGTGCTGCACTATCGGAGGGGCAGTACTGAGGGAGCGCTGCACTGTCAATGGGTCAGTACTGGGGGAGTGCTGCACTGTCGGAGGGGCAGTACTGAGGTAGCGCCGCACTGTTGGAGGGTTAGTACTGAGGTAGTGCTACACTGTCAGATAGGCAGTACTGAGCGAGTACTGCACTGTCGGAGGGGCAGTACTGAGGGAGCGCTACACTGTTGGAGGATCAGTACTGAGGGAGCGCTGCACTGTCGGAGGGTCTGTCCTGAGGGAGCGCTGCACTATCGGGTAGGCAGTACTGAGCGAGTGTTGCATTTTTAAAAAAATCATTTGTGGGATGTGGGCGTCACTGGCAAGGCCAACATTTATTGCCCATCCCTAGTTGCCTTTAAGAAGGTGGTGGTGAGCTGCCTTCTTGAACGGCTGCAGTCCGTGTGGTGTAAGGGAGGGAGTTCCAGGATTTTGACCCAACGACGAAGGATCGGCGATCTACTTCTAAGTCAGGATGGTGTGTGACTTGGAGGGGAACTTAGAGGTGGTGGTGTTCCCATGCGCCTGCTGCCCTTGTCCTTCTAGGTGGAAGAGGTCGCGGCTCTGGGAGGTGCTGCCGAAGAAGCCTTGGTGAGTTGCTGCAGTGCATCTTGTAGATGGTACATACTGCAGCCGCGGTACGCCGGTGGTGGAGGGAGTGAATGTTTAAGGTGGTGGATGGGGTGCCAATCAAGCGGGCTGCTTTGTCCTGGATGGTGTCAAGCTTCTTGAGTATTGTTGGAGCTGCACTCATCCAGGCAAGTGGAGAGTATTCCATCACACTCCTGACTTGTGCCTTGTTAGATGATGGAAAGGCTTTGAGGAGTCAGGAGGTGAGACACTCACTGCAGAATACCCAGCCTCTGACCCACTCTTATTGCCACAGTATTTATGTGGCTGGTCCAGTTAAGTTTCTGGTCAATGGTGACCCCCGGGATGTTGATGGTGGGGGATTTGGCGATGGTAATGCCGTTGAATGTTAAGGGGCGGTGGTTAGACTCTCGCTTGTTGGAGATAGACATTGCCTGGCACTTGTGTGGCGTAAATGTTACTTGCCACTTATCAGCCTAAGCTGAAATAGTGGAGAACCAAGGCTCTAGCGAGAATGAGGAACTGACTAGTATTAGTAAAAAAATAGTACTGGAGAAATTAATGGGACTGAAAGCCGACAAATCCCCTGGACCTGATGGCCTACATCGTCGGGTTTTGAAAGAGGTGGCTATAGAGATAGTGGATGCATTGGTTGTCATTTTCCAAAATTTCATTGATTCTGGAACGGTTCCCACGGATTGGAAGGTGGCAAATGTAACCCCACTATTTAAGAAAGGAGGGAGAGAGAAAATGGGGAACTACAGACCAGTTAGCCTGACATCAGTAGTAGGGAAAATGCTAGAATCTATTATTAAGGATGTGGTATCAGGGTACATAGAAAATAATAATAGGATTGGGCAGAGTCAACACGGATTTATGAAAGGGAAATCGTTTTTGACAAATCTGTTAGTTTTTTGAGGTTGTAACAAGCAGAATAGATAAGGGGGAACCAGTGGATGTGGTGTATTTGGATTTTCAGAAGGCATTCGATATGGTGCCACACAAGAGGTTATTAAACAAAATTAGGGCTCATGGGATTGGGGTAGTATACTAGCATGGATTGAGGATTGGTTAACAGACAGAAAACAGAGAGTAGGAATAAATGGGTCATTTTCGGGTTGGAAGGCTGTAACTAGTGGGGTGCCACAAGGATCAGTGCTTGGGCCTCAGCTATTCACAATCTAAATCAATGATTTGGATGAGGGGACCAAATGTAATATATCCAAATTTGCTGCTGATACAAAGCTGGGTGGGAATGTAAGTTGTGAGGAGGATGCAAGGAGGCTTCAAGGGATATAGACAGGCTAAGTGAGTGGGCAAGAACATGGCAAATGGAATATAATGTGGAGAAATGTGATGTTATCCACTTTGGTAGGAAAAATAGAAAAGCAGAGTATTTTTTAAATAGTGAGAGATTGGGAAATGTTGGTGTTCAGAGGGACCTGGGTGTCCTTGTACACAAACACAAAGTTAACATGTAGGTACAGCAAGCAATTAGGAAAGCAAATGGTATGTTGGCCTTTATTACAAGAGGATTTGAGTATAAGAGTAGAGGCATCTTACTGCAATTATATAGGGCCCTGGTGAGACCACACCTGGAGTATTGTGTACAGTTTTGATCTCCTTACCTAAGGAAGGATATACTTGCCATAGAGGGAGTGCAACGAAGGTTCACCAGACTGATTCCTGGGATGGGGCATTGTCCTATGAGGAGAGATTGAGTAAACTAGGCCTGTATTCTCTAGAGTTTAGAAGAATGAAAGGTGATCTCATTGAAACATAAAACTTTCTTACAGGACTTGACAGGTAGATGCAGGGAGGATGTTTCCCTTGGCTGGGGAGTCTAGAACCAGGGGTCACAGTCTCAGAATAAGTGGTCGGCCATTTAGGACTGAGATGAGGAGAAATTTCTTCACTCAGAGGGTGGTGAATCTTTGGAATTCTCTACCCCAGAGGGCTGTGGAGACTCAGTCGTTGAGTATATTCAAGACAGAGATCGGTAGATTTTTGAATATTATAGGAATCAAGGGATATGGGGATAGTTCAGGAGAGTGGAGTGAGGTAGATCAGCCATGATCTTATTGAAGGGTGGAGCAGGCTCGAAGAGCCAAATGGCCGACTCCTGCTCCTACTTCTTATGTTCTTATGTTTTCAAATCTCTCCGTGGCCCTCACTCCTCCCTATCTCTGTAACCTCCTCCAGCCCTACAACCCTCCGAGATATATGCGCTCCTCCAATTCTGACTTTGAGTATCCCCGATTTTAATTACTCCACCATTGTCGGCCGTGCCTTCAGCTGCCTGGGCCCAAAGCTCTGGAATTCCCTCCCTAAACCTCTCCGCCTCTCTCTCCTCCTTTAAAATGCTCCTTAACACCGACCTCTTTGACCAAGCTTTTGGTCATCTGACCTAATATCTCCTTATGTAGCTCAGTGTCAAATTTTGTTTGATAACACTCCTTTGACGCTCCTTGAGACGTTTTACTACGTTAAAGGCTCTATATAAATACAAGTAGTTGTTGTTGTTGTTCTGTTTTAAAGTTACTATTGAATCTGCTTCCACTGCCCTTTCAGGCAGTGCATTCCCGATCTCAACAACTCGCTGCGTAAAAAAATGTTTCCTCATCTCACCGCTGGCTCTTTTGCCAATCACCTTCAATCTCTGTCCTCTGGTTACCGACGCTTCTGCCACTGGAAACAGTTTCTCCTTATTTATTCTGTCAAAACCCCTCATAATTTTTTACACCTCTAACAAATCTCCTCTTAACCTTCTCTGCTCCAAGGGGAACAATCCCAGCTTCTCCAGTCTCTCCACATAACTGAAGTCCCGCATCCCTGGTTGATAGTAAATCTCCTCTGCACCCTCTCCAAGGCCTTGACATCCTTCCTAAAGTGCGGGGCCCAGAATTGACACAATACTCCAGCTGGGGCCTAACCAGTGTTTTATAAAGGTTTAGCATAACTTCCTTGCTTTTGTACTCTGTCTCTGTTTATAAAACCCAGGATCCCATGTGCCTTTTTAACAGCCTTTTCAACCTGTCCTACCACCTTCAGAGATTTGTGTACGTTCACCCCCAGGTCTCTCTGTTCCTGCAGCCCCTTAAAAATTGTACCATTTAGTTTATATTGCCTCACCTCATTCTTCATACCAAAATGATTCACTTCTCACTTCTATACATTCCATACCTCTCCACACATTTCGCACACAGGGTGTCCCAGTGGTCACGCACTTCTGCCAGCAGTTGCTGCAGCTGTTCCCGATCCCCTGGTTTCTGTGCTTTGTCCATCAGTACTTGGCCGTTTCTCAAAGTCGAGTCATAAACAGCCCTCCTTCCTCGCAGCTCCTTCTGCAATTCCTAAAATCATAAAATAAATTATCCTCGCATCTTCACATTCAAATGAATGTGATGGGGAATGAGTGTGTTACACAGTGTGAGTGGGCATGTTACCAAGTGTGAGTGTGTTACAGAGTGTGAGTGGGTGTGTTACACAGTGAGAGTAAGTGTGTTACACAGTGAGTGAGTGTGTTACACAGTGTGAGTGAGTGTGTTACAGAATGTGAGTAAGTGTGTTACAGAGTGTGAGTAAGTGTGTTACACAGTGTGAGAGAGTGTGTTACACAGTGAGTGAGTGTGTTACATAGTGTGAGTGAGTGTGTTACAGAATGTGAGTAAGTGTGTTACAGAGTGTGAGTAAGTGTGTTACACAGTGTGAGAGAGTGTGAGTGGGTGTGTTACAGAGTGTGAGTGGGTGTGTTACAGACTGTGAGTAAGTGTGTTACACAGTGTGAGTCGGTGTGTTACCCATAGAAACATAGAAGATAGGAGCAGGAGTAGGCCATTCAGCCCTTCGAGCCTGTTCCGCCATTTAATGAGATCATGGCTGATCATCCAAATTCAGTACCCTGTCCCTGCTTTCTCCCCATATCCCTGGATCCCTTTAGCCTTAAGAAATATATCTAACTCCTTCTTGAAAATATTTAATGAATTGGCCTCAACTGCCTTGTGTGGTAGAGAATTCCACAGGTTCACCACTCTCTGGGTGAAGAAATTCCTCCTCATCTCAGTCCTAAATGGCTTACCACTTATCCTTAGACTGTGACCCCTGGTTCTGGACTCCCCCGCCATCGGGAACATCCTTCCTGCCTCTAGTCTGTCTAGTCCTGTTAGAATTTTATAAGTTTCAATGAGATCCCCTCTCATTCTTCTAAACTCTAGCGAATCTAAGCCTAATCGACCCACTCTCTCCTCATACGTAATTCCTGCCATCCCAGGTATCAGCCTGGTGAATCTTCGCTGCACTCTCTCCATGGCAAGAACATCCTTCCTCAGATAAGGCGACCAAAACTGCACACAATACTCAAGGTGTGGTCTCACCAAAGCCCTGCTCAACAGCAGCAAGACATCCTTGCTCCTGTATTCGAATCCTCTCACTATGAAGGCCAATATACCATTTGCCTTCTTAACCGCCTGCTGCACCTGTATGCTTACCTTCAGCGACTGGTGCAAAAGGACACCCAGGTCTCGTTGCACTTCCCCTTTTCCCAATCTATTGCCATTCAGATAATTATCTGTCTTCCTGTTTTTGCCACCGAAGTGGATAACCTCGCATTTATCCACATTATACTGCATTTGCCATGCATCTGCCCAATCACCCAACTTGTCCAAATCATACTGGAGTTTCTCTGCATCCTCCTCACAGAACACACGCCCACCCAGCTTTGTGTCATCTGCAAACTTGGAGATATTACATCTAGTTCCCTCGTCTAGATCATTTATATATATTGTGAATAGCTGGGGTCCTAGCACCGATCCCTGCGGTACCCCACTAGTCACTGCCTGCCACTCGGAAAAAGACCCGTTTATTCCAACTCTTTGCTTCCTGTCCGCCAACCAGTTCTCTATCCAAGACAGTACCTTACCCCCAATCCCATGTGCTTTAACTTTGCATGCTAATCTCTTATGCGGGACCTTATCGAAAGCCTTCTGAAAGTCAAAATACACCACATCCACTGGTTCTCCCTTATCTATTCTACCAGTTACATCCTCAAAAAATTCCAGTAGATTAGTCAAACATGATTTACCTTTTGTAAATCCATGTTGACTTTGTCCGATCCTGTCACTGTTTTCCAAGTGCTCTGCTATTACATCTTTTATAATGGACTCTAGCATTTTCCCCACTACCGATGTCAGACTTACTGGTCTATAATTCCCCGTTTTCTCTCTACCACCTTTTTTAAATAGTGGGGTTACATTAGCTATCCTCCAATCCATGGGAACTGTTCCAGAGTCTATAGAATTTTGGAAGATGACCAGCAATGCATCTACTATTTCTAGGGCCACTTCCTTAAGTACCCTAGGATGTAGATTATGAGGCCCTGGGGATTTATCGGCCTTCAATCCCATCAATTTCCCTAACACCATATCCCTACAAATACTGATTTCATTCAATTCCTCCCTCTCATTAGACCCTATTTTCCCCGACATCTCTGGGAGGTTATTTGTGTCCTCCTTTGTGAAGACAGAACCAAAGTATGTATTTAATTGGCCTGCCATTTCTTTGTTCCCCATTATAAATTCCCCTGATTCTGACTGCAAGGGACCTCTGCTTGACTTCACCAATCTTTTTCTCTTCACATATCTATAGAAGCTTTTACAGTCAGTTTTTATGTTCCCTGCAAGCTTACTCTCAATCTATTTCCCCCTCTTAATTAATCCATTTGTCCTCCTTTGCTGAATCCTAAACTGCTCCCAATCCTTAGGTTTGCTGCTTTTTCTGGCCAAATTATATGTCCTCTCCTTGGATAAGAACATAAGAACATAAGAAATAGGAGCAGGAGTAGACCAATCGGCCCCTCGAGCCTGCTCCGCCATTCAATGAGATCATGGCTGATCTGATCCAACCTCAACTCTAAAGAACACAAGAAGTAGGAGCAGGACCAGGCCACTCGGTCCCTGGGCCCGCTCCGCCACCCACAGGGCCTTGACCGATCCGAACTCAGCCTCATGTCCAATTTCCAGCCCGCTCCCCGTAACCCCTAATTCCCTTTACTTCTAGGAAACGGTCTATTTCTGTTTTAAATTTATTTAATGAAGTAGCTTCCACAGCTTCCTGGGGTAGCAAATTCCACAGACCCACTACCCTCTGAGTGAAAAAGTTTCTCCTCATCTCAGTTTTGAAAGAGCAGCCCCTTATTCTAAGATTATGTCCCCTAGTTCTAGTTTCACCCATCATTGGGAACATCCTCACCACGTCCACCCGATCAAGCCCCTTCACAATCTTATATGTTTCAATAAGATCGCCTCTCATTCTTCTGAACTCCAATGAGTAGAGTCCCAATTTACTCAACCTCTCCTCGTATGTCCACCCCCTCATCCCTGGAATTAACCGAGTGAACCTTCTTTGTACTGCCTCGAGAGCAAGTATGTCTTTTCTTAAGTATGGACACCAAAACAGATCTTATGCTATCCCTAATTTCCCTTGTTAGCCATGGTTGAGTCACCTTTTTTGTTTTATTTTTATGCCAAACAGGGATGAACAAATTCTGTAGTTCATCCATGCGATCTTTCAATGTTTGCCATTGCCTATCCACCGTCAACCCTTTAAGTAACGTTCCCCAATCCATCCTAGCCAACTCATGCCTCATACCATCGTAGTTTCCTTTATTTAAATTCAGGACCGTAGTCTCTGAGTCAACTACTTCACTCTCCATCTTAATGAAGAATTCTATCTTATTATGATCGCTCCTCCCCAAGGGGCCTCACACAACAAGATTGCTAATTAATCCCTTCTCATTACATAATACCCAGTCTAAGATGGCCTGATCTCTAGTTGGTTCCTCGACATATTGGTCCAGGAAACCATCCCGTATACACTCCAGGAATTCCTCCTCCACAGTATTGTTACTAATTTGGTTACCTTAATCTATATGTAGATTAAAGTCACCCATGATAACTGCTGTGCCCTTATTGCACACATCTCTAATTTCCTGTTTAATGCCATCCCCAACCTCAGCATTACTGTTTGGGGGTCTGTATTCAACTCCCACTAACGTTTTCTGCCCCTTGGTATTTCTCAGCTCTGCCCATACAGATTCCACATCATCAGAGCTAATATCCTTCCTTACTATTCTGTTAATCTCCTCTTTAACCAGCAATGCTACCCCACCTCCTTTTCCTTTTTTCCTGTCCTTCCTGAATATTGTGAGTGGGTGTGTTACACAGTGTGAGTGGGTGTGTTACACAGTGTCAAATTGAAAGAAAAGGCATACAATGTTGCAAACATTAGTGGTCGGCCAGAAGATTGGGAACATTTTAGAAACCAGCAAAGGATGACTAAAAAAATAATAAACAGGGACAAAATAGCTTATGAGAGTAAACTAGCAAGAAATATAAAAACTGATGGTTAGAGCTTCTACAAGTATATAAAAAGGTAAGAGAGTAGCTAAAATAAACATTGGTCCCTTAGAGGACGAGACTGGGGAAATAATAATGGGGAAACAAGGAAATGGCAGAGGCATTGAACAAATATTTTGTATCTGTCTTCACAGTAGAGGACACTATAAACATCCCAGTAATAGTAGAAAATCAAGGGGCAAAAGGGAGGGAGGAACTTAAAACACCACAATCACTAGAGAAAAAGTCCTAGGCAAACTTATGGGACTAAAGGCTGACAAGTCCCCTGGACCTGATGGCCTGCATCCTACGGTCTTAAAAGAAGTGGCTACAGAGATAGTGGATGCATTGGTTGTAATCTTCCAAAATTCCCTTGACTCTGGAAAAGTCCCTGTGGATTGGAAAACCGCAAATGTAACGCTCTTATTCAAAAAAGGAGGGAGACAGAAAGCAGGAAACTATAGGCCAGTTAGCCTAACATCTGTCATTGGCAAAATGCTCGAATGCATTATTAAGGAAGTGGTAGCAGGGCATTTAGAAAATCATAATAAAGCCATGTTGACTCTATTTGATTGTATGAAAGGGAAATCGTGTTTGACAAATCTATTAGAGTTCTTTGAGGAGGTAACGAGCAGGGTGGATAAAGGGGAACCTGTAGATGTAGTGTATTAGTGAAGACAAATGTAGGTCCCTTACAGTCAGAAATGAGAGAATGTATAATGGGGAACAAGGAAATGGCAGAGCAATTAAACAAATACTTTGGTTCTGTCTTCACGGAAGAGGACACAAATAACTTCCCAGAAATGCTAGGGAACCAAGTGTCTAGTGAGAAGGAGCAATTAAAGGAAATTAGTATTAGTAAAAAAATAGGGCAGGAGAAATTAATGGGACTGAAAGCCGATAAATCCCCAGAGCTTGATAATCTGCATCCCAGAGTACTAAAAGAGGTAGCCATGGAAATAGTGGATGCATTGGTTGTCATCTTCCAAAATTCTATAGATTATGGAACAGTTCCTGCAGATTGGAGGGTGGCAAATGTAACCCCACTATTTAAAAAAGGAGGGAGAGAGAAAACCAGGAACTACAGACCAGTTAGCCTAACATCAGTAGTAGGGAAAATGCTAGAGTCTATTATAAAGGATGTGATAACAGGACACTTAGAAAATATCAACGGGATTAGACAAAGTCAACATGGATTTATAAGAACATAAGAACATAAGAAATAGGAGCAGGAGTAGGCCAATCGGCCCCTCGAGCCTGCTCCGCCATTCAATAAGATCATGGCTGATCTGATCCTAATCTCAAATCTAAAGAACACAAGAAGTAGGAGCAGGACCCGGCCACTCAGCCCCTGGGCCCGCTCCGCCACCCACAGGGCCTTGACCGATCCGAACTCAGCCTCATGTCCAATTTCCTGCCCGCTCCCCGTAACCCCTAATTCCCTTTACTTCTAGGAAACTGTCTATTTCTGTTTTCAATTTATTTAATGATGTAGCTTCCACAGCTTCCTGGGGCAGCAAATTCCACAGACCTACTACCCTCTGAGTGAAGAAGTTTCTCCTCATCTCAGTTTTGAAAGAGCAGCCCCTTATTCTAAGATTATGCCCCCTAGTTCTAGTTTCACCCATCCTTGGGAACATCCTTACCGCATCCACCCGATCAAGCCCCTTCACAATCTTATATATTTCAATAAGATCGCCCCTCATTCTCCTTAACTCCAATGAGTAGAGTCCCAATCTACTCAACCTCTCCTCATATGTCCACCCCCTGAAAGGGAAATCGTGTTTGACAAACCTACTGGAGTTTTTTGAGGATGTAACTGGTAGAATAGATGAGGGAGAACCAGTGGATGTGGTGTATTTGTATTTTCAGAAGGCGTTTGATAAAGTCCCACATAAGAGGTTAGTGCAAAATTAAAGCACATGGGATTGGGGGTAATAGAACATAGAACATAGAAAATAGGTACAGGAGTAGACCATTCGGTCCTTCGAGCCTGCACCGCCATTCAATGCGTTCATGGCTGAACATACTACCTCAGTACCCCATTCCTGCTTTCTCGCCATACCCCTTGATCCCCCTAGTTGTGAGTGTTATATCTAACTCCCTTTTGAATATATTTAGCGAACTGGCCTCAACAACCTTCTGTGGAAGAGAATTCCATAGATTCACCACTCTCTGGGTGAAGAAGTTCCTCCTCAGCTCAGTCTTAAATGGGTTCCCCTTAATCCTTAGACTGTGACCCCTGGTTCTAGTTTTCCCTAACATTGGGAACATTCTGCCCGCATCTAATTTGTCTAAACCAGTCAGGATTTTAAATGTCTCTATAAGATCCCCCCTCATTCTTCTGAACTCCAGAGGATACAAGTTCAGTTGACCCAATCTTTCTTGATATGTCAGTCCGGCCATCCCAGGAATCAATCTAGTGAACCTTCGCTGCACTCCCTCAATAGCAAGAATGTCCTTCCTTAAGTTAGGAGACCAAAACTGCGCACAATACTCCAGGTGTGGCCTCACCAAGGCCCTGTACAACTGCAGCATCACCTCCCTACTCCTGTACTCAAATCCCCTTACTATGAAGGCCATCATTCCGTTTGCTTTCTTGACTGCCTGCTGCACTTGCATTCCCACCTTCAGTGACTGATGTACCATGACGCCCAGGTCTCGTTGCACCTCCCCTTTCCCTAATCTGCCACCATTCAGGTAATAGTCCGCCTCTCTATTTTTACCACCAAAGTGGATAACCTCACATTTATCCACATTGTACTTCATCTGCCATACATTTGCCCATTCACCCAACCTGTCCAAGTCACTCTGTAGCCTCCTAGCATCCTCCTCATTGTTCACACTGCCTCCCAATTTAGTGTCATCCGCAAATTTGGAGATATTACATTTAATCCCTTCGTCCAAATCATTAATATATAATGTAAACAGCTGGGGTCCCAGCACCGAACCCTGCGGTACCCCGCTGGTCACTGCCTGCCATTCTGAAAAGTACCCATTTACTCCTACTCTTTGTTTCCTGTGTGCCAACCAGTTCTCAATCCACGTCAACACATTACCCCCAATCCCATGTGCTTTAACTTTGCTCACCAATCTCTTGTGTGGGACCTTGTCGAAGGCCTTCTGAAAGTCCAAATACACCACATCTACTGGTTCCCCCCTGTCCACCCTATTGGAAACATCCTCAAAAAATTCCAGAAGATTTGTCAAGCATGATTTCCCTTTCACAAATCCATGCTGACTTGGACCTATCATGTCGCCACTTTCCAAATGGTCTGTTATGACATCTTTAATAATTGCTTCCATCATTTTACCCACGACCGATGTCAGGCTGACCGGTCTATAATTCCCTGCTTTCTCCCTCCCTCCTTTTTTAAAAAGAGGGGTTACATTGGCCACCCTCCACTCCATCGGAACTGATCCAGAGTCTAAGGAATGTTGGAAAATGATCGTCAATGCATCCACTATTTCCAAGGCCACCTCCTTAAGTACTCTGGGATGCAGACCATCAGGCCCCGGGGATTTTTCAGCCTTCAGTCCCATCAATTTCCCCAATACCTTTTCCCGACTAATAAGGATTTCCCTCAGCTCCTCCCTCTTACCAGATCCTCTGACCCCTTTTATTTCCGGCAGGTTGTGTGTGTCCTCCACAGTAAACACCGAACCAAAGTACTTGTTCAATTGATCTGCCATTTCCTTGTTCCCCATTACGACTTCCCCTGTTTCCGACTGCAGGGGACCTACGTTTGTTTTTACTAACCTCTTTCTTTTTACATATTTATAGAAGCTTTTGCAGTCCATTTTAATGTTCTCTGCAAGCTTCCTTTCATATTTTATTTTCCCTGCCCTAATCAAACCCTTCGTCCTCCTCTGCTGAGTTTTGAAGTTCTCCCAGTCCCCGGGTTTGCTGCTACTTCTGGCCAATTTGTATGCAACTTCCTTGGTTTTAATACTATCCCTGATTTCCCTTGTTAGCCATGGTTGAGCCACCTTCCCTTTTTTATTTTTATGCCAGACCGGGATGTACAATTGTTGTAGTTCATCCATGCGATCTCTAAATGTCTGCCATTGCCCTTCCACTGATAGCCCCTTAAATATCGCTTGCCAATTTAACCTCACCAATTCACGCCTCATACCCTCAATATACTGGCATGGATTGAAACTTCGTTAACAGACAGGAAACAGAGAGTAGGAATAAATGGGTCTTTTTCGGGGTGGCAGACGGTGACTAGTGGGGTACCACAGGGATCAGTGTTTGGGCCCCAGATTTTCACAATCTATATCAATGATTTGGATGAGGGAACCAAATGTAATATTTCCAGGTTTGCTGACGACACGAAACTAGGTGGGATTGTGAGTTGTGAGGAGGATGCGAAGAGGCTTCAAGGTGATTTAGACAAGTTGAGTGATTGGGCAAATACATGGCAGTTGCAGTATAATGTGGATAAATGTGATGTTATCCACTTCGGTAGGAAAAACAGAAAGGCAGAGTATTATTTAAATGGAGATAGATTGGGAAATCTTGATGTACAAAGGGACCTGGGTGTCCTTGTACACCAGTCACTGAAAGCAAACATGCAGGTGCAGCAAGCAGTTAGGAAGGCAAATGGTATGTTGGCTTTCATTGCAAGAGGATTTGAGTACAGGAGCAAGGATGTCTTACTACAGTTATACAGGGCCTTGGTGAGACCACACCTGGAGTACTGTGTGCAGTTTTGGTCTCGTTACCGAAGAAGGGTTATACTTGCCATAGAGGGAGTGCAGCGAAGGTTCACCAGACTGATTCCTGGGATGGCAGGACTGTCCTGTGAGGAGAGATTGGGTCGACTAGGCCTGTATTCACTAGAGTTCAGAAGAATGAGAGGGGATCTCATGGAAACGTATAAAATTCTGACAGGGCTAGACAGACTGGATGCAGGGAGGATGTTTCCCCTGGCTGGGAGGTCTAGAACGAGGGGTCACAGTTGCAGGATATGGGGTAGGAGATTTAGGACTGAGATGAGGAGAAATGTCTTCACTCAGAGGGTGGTGAACCTGTGGAATTCTCTATTACAGAAGGGTGTGGAGGCCAAGTCACTGAATATATTTAAGAAGGAGATAGATAGATTTCAAGACATAAAAGGCATCAAGGGGTATGGGGAGAGAGCGGGAATATGGTATTGAGATAGAGGTTCAGCCATGATCATATTGAATGGCAGAGCAGGCTTGAAGGGCCGAATGGCCTACTCCTGCTCCTATTTTTCTATGTTTCTATGTTGCTATGTATTTGGATTTCCAAAAGGCATTCGACAAGGTGCCACATAAAAGGTTACTGCATAAGATAAGAGCTCACGGGGTTAGGGGTAATATATTAGATTGGATAGAGGATTAGCTAACTAACAGAAAACAGACAGTCAGGATAAATGGGTCATTTTCAGGTTGGCAATCTGTCACTAGTGGGATGCCACAGGGATCAGTGCTGGGGCCTCAAATATTTTCAATCTATATTTCTTCTTCTTAGGCAGTCCCTCGGAACCGAGGATTACTTGCTTCCACACTAAAAATGAGTTCTCAGGTGACTGATGAGTCCAATGTGGGACCTACAGTCTCTGTCACAGGCGTTTGGTGCCTTCTCGAATGCTTCTCCTCCACTTTGTGCGGTCTTGGGCCAGGGATTCCCAGGTATCGGTGGGGATGTTGCACTTTTTCAAGGAGGCTTTGAGGGTGTCTTTGAAGTATTTCCTCTGCCCACCTGGGGCTCTCTTGCCATGTCGGAGCTCCGAGTAGAGCGCTTATTTTGGGAGTCTCGTATCGGGCATGCGGACGATGTGGCCCGTCCATCGGAGCTGATCGAGCATGGCCAAAGCTTCAATGCTGGAGATGTTGGCCTGAGCGAGAACACTGACGTTGGTGCGCCTATCCCGCCAATGTATTTGCAGGATCTTGCGGAGGCAGCGTTGGTGGTACCTCTCCAGTGCTTTGAGGTGCCTGCTGTACATGGTCCATGTCTCTGAAGCATACAGGAGGGCGGGTATCACTACTGCTCTGTAGAGCATGAGATTGGTGCTGGGTTTGAGGTCCTGGTCTTCAAACACTCTTTCCTCAGGCGACTGAAGGCTGCACTGGCACACTGAAGGCGGTGTTGGACTTCATAGATACATATAGATACATAGAAGATAGGAGCAGGAGTAGGCCATCCGGCCCTTCGAGCCTGCTCCGCCATTTAATGAGATCATGGCTGATCCTCCAATTCAGTATCCCGTCCCCGCCTTCTCTCCGTAACCCTTAACCCCTTTTGCCTGTAGAAATATATCTAATTCCCTCTTAAATATATTTAATGAGCTGGCGTACACTGCCCTCTGTGGCAATGAGTTCCACAGGTTCACCACCCTCTGAGTGAAGAAGTTCCCCCTCATTTCTGTCCTAAATGGTTTAGCCCTTATCCTTAAATTATGTCCTCTAGTTCTGTTCTCACCCGCCAAGGGAAACATTCCTTCTGCATCTAGTCTGTCTAGACCTGTCAGAATTTTATACACTTCTATGAGGTCCCCTCTCAATCTTCTAAACTCCAGTGTGTACATCCCTAAACTACATAGTCTCTCCTCATAGGTCAATCCCGCCATTCCTGGTATCAGCCTGGTGAATCGCCGCTGCACCCCCTCCATGGCAAGAACATCTTTCCTCAGATGAGGCGACCAAAACTGTACACAGTACTCGAGGTGTGGTCTCACCAGTGCCCTGTACAGCTGCAGCAAGGTATCCCTGTTCCTGTATTCCAACCCTTTTGCTATGAAGGCCAGCATACCGTTTGCCTTCTTGACCGCCTGTTGCACCTGCATGCTCGCCTTCAGTGACTGGTGTACAAGAACACCCAGGTCTCTCTGTACTTCCCCCTCTCCCAATTTATTGCCATTTAAATAATAATTTGCCCTCCCGTTCCTGCACCCAAGGTGGATAACTTCGCACTTGTCCACATTATAGTGCATCTGCCATTTATCCGCCCAATCACCCAGTCTGTCCAAATCGCTCTGGAGCTTCCTGGTCTCCTCCTCTGAGCCCACCCCCCCTCCTAGTTTAGTGTCGTCTGCAAATTTGGAAATGCTGCATCCGACTCCCTGATCCAGGTCATTAATGTAAATTGTGAACAGCTGGGGACCCAGGACAGATCCCTGTGGTACCCCACTTGTTACTGCCTGCCATTCAGAAAATGAGCCATTTATTCCAACTCTCTGTTTTCTATCTGACAGCCAGTTCTCCATCCACGTCAATACTTTCCCCTTTATCCCATGAGCTTCAATTTTCCATGCTAATCTTTTATGTGGGACCTTGTCGAAGGCCTTTTGGAAGTCCAGGTACACCACATCTACTGGCTCTCCCCCATCTATTTCACCAGTTACTCCCTCAAAAAATTCCAATAGATTAGTCAAGCACGATTTACCCTTTGTAAATCCATGTTGACTCTGTCCTATCCTGTCCCCATTTGCTAAGTGCTCCGCTATTTCATCCTTAATGATGGACTCCAGCATTTTGCCCACAACTGATGTAAGGCTTACAGGTCTGTAATTACCTGCTTTTTCCCTACCCCCCTTTTTGAATAGTGGGGTAACGTTAGCTACCCTCCAATCCATGGGCACTGTTCCCGAGTCTAATGAATTCTGAAAAATCATACTTAGTGCATCCGCTATCTCTAGGGCCACCTCCTTCAGTACCCTAGGATGCATGTTATCAGGCCCTGGGGATTTGTCCGCCTTCAATCCCTTTAGCTTCCTTAACACCATATCATTGACGTCTGCCCTTGTTGACAATAGGCTCTCGAGGTATGGAAAGTGGTCCACGTTGTCCAAGGCCTCGTCATGGATTTTGATAATCGGGGGGCAGTACTTTGTGGCGGGGGCCGATTGGTAGAGGACTTTTGTCTTACGGATGTTTAGTGTAAGGCCCATGCTCTAGAAACATAGAAACAGAGAAGATAGGAGCCGGAGTAGGCCATTCGGCCCCTCGAGCCTGCTCCGCCATTCGATGAGATCATGGCTGATCATCCAAACTCAGTACCCTGTACCTGCCTTCTCCCCATATCCCTTGATACCTTTAGCTTTAAGAAATATATCTAACTCCTTCTTGAATATATTTAATGACTTGGCCTCAACTACCTTCTGTGGTAGAGAATTCCACAGGTTCACCACTCTCTGGGTGAAGAAATTCCTCCTCATTTCTGTCCTAAATGGCTTACCTGTTATCCTTAGATTATGACCCCTGGTTCTGGACTCTCCGACCATCGGGAACATTCTTCCTGCATCTAGTTTGTCCAGACCTGTCAGAATTTTATATGTTTCGATGAGATCCCCTCTCATTCTTCTATACTCCAGCGAGTATAAGCCCAATCAACCCAATCTCTCCTCATATGTCATTCCTGCCATCCCAGGTATCAGCTTGTGAATCTTCGCTGAACTCCTTCCATGGCAAGAACATCCTTCCTCAGATAAGACGACCAAAACTGCACACGGTACTCAAGGTGTGGTCTCACCAAGGCCCTGTACAACTGCAGCAGGACATCCCTGTTCCTATACTCAAACCCTTTCGCTATGAAGGCCAACATACCATTTGCCTTCTTCACCGCCTGCTGCACCTGCATACTTACTTTCAGCGACTGGTGCACAAGGACACCCAGGTCTCGTTGCACTTCCCCTTCTCCCAATCTATTTCCATTCAGATAATAGTCTGCCTTTCTGTTTTTGACACCAAAGTGGATAACCTCGCACTTATCCACGTTATATTGCATCTGCCACGCTTCTGCCCACTCACCCAACCTGTCCAAATCATCCTGGAGTTTCTCGGTATCCGCCTCGCAGCACACACTCCCACCCAGCTTTGTGTCATCTGGAAACTTGGAGATATTGGGGGGAAAATTCAGTTGGTTGCGCCTCCCGTTAGCACCTTAAGAGGGCGCTAATGGGGCGCAAAGCATCTAGCGCCCAGGCGCGGCGAAGTTTGCGCCGCTCGCAAAATTAACTGGACATTTTACGGCGGCGCTAAACACTACCGCCACGATCTCCTGCGCCAGCAGATCGTGACGTCAGTCGAGTGCGCAACGCCCCGGTATCGCCCCGGAGCGGATATTGAGTGGCGCCCCCTGCCTTACCGCCTGACGCTAGCAACGACAGGTTGAAGGGAGCGTTCTGCAGTCATGAAGGGAAAGGGGGAGCGCTACTTAAAGGTGACCGCATCCTGCCTTTTATTGTTGGTGCCATTTTTGAACTATGCATTCTGAAAGAGAGAGAGAGAGAGACTTCTGGAGAGATTCAACGTTGTGTGAAGGAGTTTTGGGTACTGAGCAGCACTTTGCAGGTTCATTTTGATTTGCCATTCCTTGTATCGATTTAGAAGAGTCTGTGGGGGCTGCACTCTGAGCTCTTTGCCTCGTACTCTCCACTGTTCTTTCCAGCAGATTTGATGTGCAGGTCTCTCCAGGCCGAGATTCAAGGCTGCAATGAGCAGGATGTGGATGGAAAGCAAGATTAACCATCCCCTTTAAGAACTGGCCCATGCCATTGTGTGTGTGTTGCATTGCTGACTGACATTACATGAGCTTCGCCAGCGCTCTGAGGTAGCACCTCGCTCCTCGGCCTTTGCGCCTTAAGACAGGTGTGAAGTGCCTGATTTAGCGCTCCAATCACCTCCAGGGTCGATAAAAGTCAAGTTTGCAGTCGGTGGCGATAATTAGCGCCAGGCGCTAATCTTTGCGCCCGGCCGATAATTGCGCCCCAAATGGGGTGATACTGAATTTCTCCCCCATTACATTTAGTTCCCTTATCTAGATCATTAATGTATATTGTGAATAGCTGGGGTCCAAGGACCGATTCCTGCGGTACCCCACTAGTCACTGCTTGCCACTCGGAAAAAGACCCATTAATTCCTACTCTCTGCTTTCTGTCCACCAACCAGTTCTCTATCCAAGTCAATACCTTGCCCCCAATCCCATGTGCCTTAACTTTACATGCTAATCTCTTATGCGGGACCTTATCATATTCTATTTTCCCCTTCTTAATTAATCCCTTTGTCCTCCTTTGTTGAATCCTAAACTGCTCCCAATCCTCAGGGCTACCGCTTTTTCTGGCCAATTTATATGCCCTCTCCTTGGATCTTATGCTATCCCTAATTTCCCTTGTTAGCCACGGTTGAGTCACCCTTTTTGTTTTATTCTTATGCCACACTGGGATGAACAAATTCTGTAGTTCATCCATGCAGTCTTTGAATGTTTGCCATTGCCTATCCACCGTCAACCCCTTGAGTGACATTCCCCAATCAATCCTACCCAATTCGCGCCTCATACCATCGTAATTTACTTTATTTAAATTCAGGACCCTAGTCTCTGATTCAACTACTTCACTCTCCATCCTAATGAAGAATTCTATCATATTGTGATCACTCTGACCCAAGGGGCCTCGTACAACAAGATTGCTAATTAATCCTTTCTCGTTACATAATACCCAGTCTAAGATGGCCTGATCTCTGGTTGGTTCCTCGACATATTGTTCCAAAAAACCATCTCGTAAACATTCTAGGAATTCCTCCTCCACAGTATTTTTACTAATTTGGTTAGTCCAATCTCGTTCGCTTCGGTGAAGGTGTTGACGATGGTTTGGAGTTCGGTCTCAGAGTTTGCGCAGACGCAAGCGTCGTCTGCATACTGTAATTCAATGACAGAGGATGGGATGACCTTGGATCTGGACTGGAGGCGACGGAGGTTGAGCAGTTTCCCGTTTGTTCTGTAGATTAGCTCCACTCTAGTGGGGAGCTTACTGAGGGTGAGATGGAGCATTGCAGCCAGGAAGATCGAGAAGAGCGTTGGTGCGATGACACAGCCTTGCTTGACCCCAGTCCATACGTGGATTGGGTCTGTGGTGGATCCGTTGGTCAGGATCACGGCTTGCATGTCGTCGTGAAGCAGGCGGAGGATGGTGACAAACTTTTGAGGGTAGCAGAATTTGAGGAGGACACTCCATAATCCCTCACGATTGATGGTGTCAAAGGCCATCTACAGTGGTTGGTGCTGTTCCCTGCATTTCTCTTGTAATTGACACGCGGTGAAGATCATGTCCATTGTGCCCCTTCGTGGGCGGAATCCGCATTGCGACTCTGGGAGGAGCTCTTCAGCCACTGGGAGAAGGCGATTGAGGAGGATTCTTGTGATGACTTTCCCTGTGGCAGACAGCAGGGAGACTCCTCTGTAATTACCACAATCGGACTTGTCACCTTTCTTGAAGATGGTTACGATTACGGCATCTCTGAGAACCCCTGGCATGCTCTCCTCCTTCCAATCTATATTAATGACTTGGATGAAGGAAGTGAGGGTATTGTAGCCAAATTTGCGGACGATATAAAGATAGGTGGAAAAGCAAGTTGTGAGGAGGACATAAAGGCCGCGATTTTTTCAATGGAGGTGGGTTGGGTGCGAGTCAGGTGGTTTCCGGCTTCCAGTCCCACCCCCAACTGCATCCAGCCCTCAGATGTGATTTTACGTTGATTGACCTTGTTAAGCCCACTCTGCGGGCTTGTCGGCCAATTAAGAGGAAGCTGGTCAGATGATGTCATTTGATGACGTGTCATCTGCCGGTTTTCTTAAAGGGACCACGCACAATTTTTTTTGACAGCTGATTTCTCAGTGTTTGACAGCATTGAGGTGCTGCAAAAACTGACAATCACTGCACAAAGGTGAGCTCTTGCACCCAATGACTCCCTCCATAGGCTGGGATAGATGGCATCTGCAGGTGAGGTGACAGAAGCGATCTGTTACTGGTGAGAGAGGTTACTCCCAATGAGGTGGCATTGAACATGGATTTCAAAACTTGTTACCTAAAGAAATGTGTAAATGCATTAAAAATGAATTTCCCAATATTTTGGATCCTTCACACCACTTCTGCAGCTGTCATCAATCCAGAAACATTACAGCAGACTCACAACACGTCACACTTACCTGGTGTGGTGTCCGGACGTTGGGAAACCAGAGGCAGTGTAAAAATAGCCTGTCAACTTCTATCAACTACCTGTTAATAGGCAGGTAATTGGCTTTAATCCTCTTCCCACTGCTAGCTGTCGGGTCCATGAGCAAAATGGGGACCCGACAGTTGGGAAAATTGTTTGGAGGCGGGTTGACTGTGGGATCTCAACCCGCTGTATTTCAAAATGATTTTACCCTTTGACCCGCCTCCAAACCCGCCCTCTGAGCGCTGGCAAAATCCAGCCCAAAGTGTTTACAAAGGGATATAGACAGATTAAGTGAGTGGGCAAGAATTTGGCAGATGGAGTATAATGTGGGAACAGGTGAAGTTATCGACTTTGGTAGGAAGAATAGAAAAGAAAAATATAATTTAAATGGAGAAAGACGACAGAATGTGGCGGTACAGAGGGATTTGGGTGTCCTCATATATGAAACACAAAAAGGTGCAGCAAGTAATTAGGAAGGCAAGTGGAGTGTTGGCCTTTATTGCAAGGGGGATGGAGTATAAAAGTAGGGAAGTCTTGCTACAACTGTACAGGGCGCTGGTGAGACCCCACCTGGAGTACTGCGTACTGTTTTGGTCCACTTATTTAAGGAGGGATATACTTGCATTGGAGGCAGTTCAGAGAAAGTTCACTAGGTTAATTCCTGGGATGGAAGGGTTGTCTTATGACGAAAGGTTGAGCAGGTTGGGCCCATACTCATTAGAGTTTAGAAGAATGAGAGATGATCTTATTAAAACAGAAGATTCTGAGGGGGCTTGACAGGGTAGATGATGAGAGGGTGTTTCTCCTCGTGGGGGAATCTAGAACTAGGGGGCATAGTTTCAGGAAAAGGGGTCGCCTATTTAAGACGGAGATGAGGAGGAATTTCTTCTCTCAGAGGGTTGTGAAACTTTGGCATTCTCTACCCCAGAGAGCTGTGGAGGCGGAGTCAGTGAATATATTCAAGGTGGAGATAGACAGATATTTGAGCAACAGAGGAGTCAAGAGTTATGGGGAAAAGGCAGGAAAGTGGAGTTGAGGCCAAGATCAGATCAACCATGATCTTATTGAATGGTGGAGCAGGCTCGAGGGGCCAAATGGCCAACTCCTGCTCCTATTTATGAAATAAATTAGTATTAATAGTACTGGAGAAATTAATGGGACTGAAAGCCGATAAATCCCCTGGACCTGATGGCCTATATCCTAGGGTTTTGAAAGAGGTGGCTATAGAGATAGTGGATGCATTGGTTGTCATTTTCCAAAATTTCATAGATTCTAGAACGGTTCCCACGGATTGGAAGGAAGCAAATGTAACCCCACTATTTAAGAAAGGAGGGAGAGAGAAAATGGAGAACTCCAGACCCGTTAGCCTGACATCAGTAGTAGGGAAAATGCTAGAATCTATTATTAAGGATGTGGTAACAGGGCACTTAGAAAATAATAATAGGATTGGGCAGAGTCAACATGGATTTACGAAAGGGAAATTGTGTTTGAAGAATCTGTTAGAGTTTTTTGAGGTTGTAACTAGAAAATAGTTAAGGGGGAACCAGTAGATGTGGTGTATTTGGAATTTCAGAAGGCATTCGATAAGGTGCCACACAAGAGGTTATTAAACAAAATTAGTGCTCAAAGGATTGGGGGTAATATATTAGCATGGATTGAGGATTGGTTAACGGACAGAAAACAGAGAGTGGGAATAAACGGGTCATTTTCGGGTTGGCAGGCTGTAACTAGTGGGGTACCGCAAGGATCAGTGCTTGGGCCTCAGCTATTCACAATCTATATCAATGATTTGGATGAGGGGACCAAATGTAATATATCCAAGTTTGCTGATGATACAAAGCTGGGTGGGAATGTAAGTTGTGAGGAGGAGGCAAAGATGCTTCAAGGGGATATAGACAGGCTAAGTGAGTGGGCAAGAACACGGCAAATGGAATATAATGTGGAGAAATGTGAAGTTATCCACTTTAGTAGGAAAAATAGAAAAGTAGAGTATTTTTTAAATGGTGAGAGATTGGGAAATGTTGGTTTCAGAGGGACCTGGGTGTCCTTGTACATGAATCACTGAAAGTTAACATGCAGATACAGCAAGCAATTAGGAAAGCAAATGGTATGTTGGCCTTTATTTCAAGAGGATTTGAGTATAAGAGTAAAGATGTCTTACTGCAATTATATAGGGCCCTGGTGAGACCACACCTGGAGTATTGTGTATAGTTTTGGTCTCCTTACCTAAGGAAGGATATATTTGTCATAGAGGGAGTACAATGAAGGTTCATTATGTGGGTATTATGTAACGAGAAAGGATTAATTAGCAATCTTGTTGTACGAGGCCCCTTGGATCAGAGTGATCATAATATGATAGAATTCTTCATTAGGATGGAGAGTGAAGTAGTTGAATCAGAGACTAGGG
This sequence comes from Squalus acanthias, assembly GCA_030390025.1. Lineage (NCBI taxonomy): Eukaryota > Metazoa > Chordata > Chondrichthyes > Squaliformes > Squalidae > Squalus > Squalus acanthias. The sequence goes on along the minus strand of JASTWF010000617.1, from coordinate 121,744 downwards.
TCCTGAATTTAAATAAAGGAAACTACGATGGTATGAGGCACGAGTTGGCTAGGATGGATTGGGGAATGTTACTTAAAGAGTTGACGGTGGATAGGCAATGGCAAACATTTAAAGATCGCATGTTGAACTACAGAATTTGTTCATCCCTGTTTGGCATAAAAATAAAACAAAAAAGGTGACTCAACCGTGGCTAACAAGGGAAATTAGGGATAGCATAAGATCCAAGGAGAGGACATATAATTTGGCCAGAAAAAGCAGCAAACCTGAGGATTGGGAGCAGTTTAGGATTCAGCAAAGGAGGACAAAGGGATTAATTAAGAGGGGGTGTGTGCTGCGAGGAGGATACTGAGAAACTCCAGGATGATTTGGACAGGTTGGGTGAGTGGGCAGAAGCGTTGCAGATGCAATATAACGTGGATAAATGCGAGGTTATCCACTTTGGTGTCAAAAACAGAAAGGCAGACTATTATCTGAATGGCAATAGATTGGGAGAAGGGGAAGTGCAACGAGACCTGGGTGTCCTTGTGCACCAGTCGCTGAAGGTAGGCATGCAGGAGCAGCAGGCGGTGAAGAAGGCAAATGGTATGTTGGCCTTCATAGCGAAAGAGTTTGAGTATAGGAACAGGGATGTCCTGCTGCAGTTGTACAGGGCCTTGGTGAGACCACACCTTGAGTATTGTGTGCAGTTTTGGTCGCCTTATCTGAGGAAGGATGTTCTTGCCATGGAAGGAGTTCAGCGAAGATTCACAAGGCTGATACCTGGGATGGCAGGAATGACATATGAGGAGAGATTGGGTTGATTGGGCTTATACTCGCTGGAGCATAGAAGAATGAGAGGGGATCTCATCGAAACATATAAAATTCTGACAGGTCTGGACAAACTAGATGCAGGAAGAATGTTCCCGATGGTCGGAGAGTCCAGAACCAGGGGTCATAATCTAAGGATAAGGGGTAAGCCATTTAGGACAGAAATGAGGAAGAATTTCTTCACCCAGAGAGTGGTGAACCTGTGGAATTCTCTACCACAGAAGGTAGTTGAGGCCAAGTTATTAAATATATTCAAGAATGAGTTAGATATATTTCTTAAAGCTAAAGGTATCAAGGGATATGGGGAGAAGGCAGGTACAGGGTACTGAGTTTAGATGATCAGCCATGATCTCATCGAATGGCGGAGCAAGCTCGAGGGGCCGAATGGCCTACTCCTGCTCCTATCTTCTATGTTTCTATGTTTCACCAGACTGATTCCTGGGATGGGGGGATTGTCCTATGAGAAGTGATTGAGTAGACTAGGCCTATATTCTCTAGAGTTTAGAAGAATGAGAGGTGATTTCATTGAAACATACAAAATTCTTAGAGGGCTTGACAGGGTAGATGCAGGATGGATGTTTCCCCTGGCTGGAGAGTCTAGAACCAGTGGTCACAGTCTCAGAATAAGGGGTCGGCCATTTAGGACTGAGATGAGGAGAAATTTCTTCACTCAGAGGGTGGTGAATCTTTGGAATTCTCTACCCCAGAGGGCTGTGGAGGCTCAGTCGTTGAGTATATTCAAGACAGAGGTCGATAGATTTTTGAATATTTAGGGAATCAAGGGATATGGGGATAGTGCAGGAAAGTGGAGTTGAGGTCGATGATCAGCCATGATCTTATTGAATGGCGGAGCAGGCTCGAGGGGCCAAATGGCCGACTCCTGCTCCTATTTCTTATGTTCTGATAGAGGAGCAAATTTTCAGGCAAATTATAGAAAGATGAAAGAACTACAGAGTAGCGATAATGGGAGACTTCAATTATCCTAATTTAGACTGGAATAGTAACAGTGTAAAGGGCAAAGAGGGGGACGAATTCCTGAAATGTGTACAAGGGAACTTTCTTGATCAATTAGTTTCCAGCCCAATGAGGAAGGAAGCAGTGCTGGATCTAGTTCTGGATAGTGAATTGGGGCAAGTGGAGCCTGTTTCAGAGGGAGAACATTTGGGGAACAGAGATCACCATTTCATTCGTTTGAGAATAGCTATGGAAAAGAACAAGGTACAGGAAACTTTTGTTTATCCGGCACCCAAATAACCGGAATTCTCGCTTAACCGGCAAAAATCATCCTCCGAAAACTCCTCTCAAATAACCGGCAATGTTGCCGAGTCGCAGTCGAGTCTCCGCGAACGCCGAGTGCTCCGAAAACTCCTCTCAAATAACCGGCAATGTTGCCGATCCCGAGTCCGAGTCCGAGTCCGCGAACGCCGATTTAGTCAGTAGGGGTACTTTTCAAAAGTGCCACTACTCGGCCTCCTGGCGCTGTCGCAAGTCCGAAACATTGCAGTAGCATGAGTAGATTCTCCCGCGCTGCCTGGAGTCTCTTCGGATCGGCCATTCTGCTGGGTGTCTCCCACGATGCTGGTAGTCACTTCTGATCCACCATTTTGCTGGGTGTCTCCCACGCTGCTGGTACTGTAGTCTCTTCTGATCCACCATTTTGCTGTGTGTCTCTCACGCTGCTGGTACTGTAGTCTCTTCTGATACACCATTTTACTGTGTGTCTGCCACGCTGCTGGTAGTCTCTTCCTAGCCACCATTGTTCTGTGTGTCTTTCCATCTTCATCAGCAATTATCTCCTCCATCTTGCATTATGGAATTCCCAAAAGCTGGTCCAAGCAAAAGGAAGAGAGTGGTCTTAACTTTAAAACAGAAAATCGAGATATGCCAACGACTAGAAAGGGGAGAGAAGCGTATCAACATTATGAATGAATTCAAAATCGGTTCGTCAACAATCTACGACATCAAATCGCAGAAGGACAAGCTGCTCAAGTTTTATTCAAGCTCGGAGACATGCAAGAGTGTAGAGAAACGGCGTACGCTTCGTAAGCCTAAGCTTGAAGAGCTGGATACCGTGCTTTATGAATGGTTTTCTCTTAAGCGTTCAGAGGGTGTTCCAATTTCCGGACCCATGCTCATCGAGAAAGCGAAGGAATTCTACGATAGGATGGAGCTCACTGACAAGTGTGCTTTCTCCGATGGATGGCTAATGTGCTTCAAGTTACGGCACGGGATACGACGACTCGATATTTCCGGGGAGAAGAAATCAGCTGATCACGAAGCCGCAGAAGAATACTGCGATTATTTCAATCGGATTGTGCAGCAACATGATTTGTCGCCAGCACAGATCTACAATGCCGATGAAACTGGCTTGTTTTGGAGGTTTTTGCCAGAATCAACGCTTGCTGGTGCTAGTGAGGCTAATGCTTCAGGTTACAAGAAAAATAAAGATCGTGTAACCGTGCTAACATGTGCGAACGCCGCTGGATCACACTGGGTTAAACTTCTTGTTATCGGGAAGTATAAAAATCCCCGTGCATTTAAAAATGTGAGGCACTTACCTGTTGAGTACAAAGCTCAAAAAAATGCTTGGATGGATAAGGAAATCTTCTCCGATTGGTTCCATCATATTTTTGTTCCATCTGTGAAGGAACATTTCCGCAGAATAGGGAAACCTGAAGATAGCAAATGCATTTTATTGCTTGATAATTGCAGAGCCCATCCGCATGAATCCCAGTTGGTTTCGGGAAATATTTTCACCATTTATTTGCCACCAAATGTAACTTCTCTCATCCAACCCATGGACCAGGGCGTTATCCAAAATCTGAAGTGTCATTACAAGAAAGACTTCCTACGTAAACTGCTAAGCCAAGATGAGAATATTCAAGATTTGCAGAAGGAATACAATATTAAAGATGCCATCTATAATGTTGCATGTTCCTGGAAATTGGTGAAAGGTCACACTCTGAGGCAAGCCTGGCGCAAATTGTGGCCTTCTGTAATGTTTGCTGAAGGTTCTTCTTCAGAGGAGGAATTTCATGGGTTCAGTGTTCGTCCCAAGAAGAGTACAATAATGGAAATGGCTGGAATGGTGAAAAATGCAGGCCCAGCAAACCCTCTACGTCACCTCAGTGAAAGTGATATCGAGCAGTGGGTTGAAGCAGATAGAAAAGTTGGTGTTGTGCATATGCTAAGTGATGATGAAATAATTCAGAATGTTTTGAATCCAAAGAAAGAAAAGGAAAGCGAGATGGAAAGTGAAGAGGATGAGATTTCTGAAGAAGAGAAGATTTCTTGGGCTAAAGCTGCAGAAGGATTTTCTACAATCCTCAAATTTGCTGAAAGGCAGAATTGCTACACTGCACAAGAAGTTATGCAACTCCATATTCTGCATTCCACCTTTCTACAGAAAAGGCAAGAGTCCACTAAGCAAACCGACATCCGCAACATGTTTAAGAAAGCTTCCAAAAGAGTCGCAGCAGCGGAAGTGCCTGAAGAATCGGTGGAACTGCGTAATCCTGATGACCCAGCTGGCACGGATACGGATATTTCTGATGAACCAGATGACTCGGAATAAGTGTACAGTCAACTACAGTACTGTAGACAGTCGTTTATAAGTTTTGTTTTACTGTTAAGTAATTAAAGAGTTATGGATTACCCTCAACTGGCAGTACTGTAATTAATCAAGCATCGTCCACTATCCATTTAACACAACATTCTGTAGGTGAGTACCCAAATACTGTATACTGCACATATCTTGATTTTTTTAGGTTAAAAATAGCCTCGGTAGATATAACTCTCCGTTATCCGGTACTTTCGATAAACCGGCACCACGCCGGTCCCGTCGATGCCGGATAAACGAAAGTTTCCTGTACAATCAAGTGTAAAAATACTTCATTATTTTTTACGTAGCCAGTTGCTGTGATCTGGAATGCACTGCCTGAAAGGGCAGTGGAAGCTCTTCATAGTAACTCAATAGTAATAGTAACTCAACAGTAACTTTCGAAAAAGAACAGGATAAATACTTGAAGGGAAAAAATGTGCAGGGCTCTGGGGAAAATGCAGGGGCGTGGGACTAATTGGATAGCTCTTTCAAAGAGCTGGCACAGACACAATGGGCCGAATTGAAACATAGAAACATAGAACAATAGGAGCAGGAGTCGGCCATTCGGCCCTTCGAGCCTGCTCCGCCATTCAATATGATCATGGCTGATCCTCTATCTCAATACCATATTCCTGCTCTCTCCCCATACCCCTTGATGCCTTTTGAGTCTAGAAATCTATCTATCTCCTTCTTAAATATATTCAGTGACTTGGCCTCCACAGCCTTCTGTGGTAGAGAATTCCACAGGTTCCCCACCCTCTGAGTGAAGAAATTTCTCCTCATCTCAGTCCTAAAGAAACCCAGGTAGTGAAATAGAGGAAAGTGAAAGGCAGACAGAAATAAATGGTAAAAAGGAGAGGAACAAAAAACAAAGGGCCAAACTAATTCATAAAAAATGTGAGCATAAAAAAAGCCTGAGGGTTTTATACCTTAATGCGAGAAGCATCAGGAACAAGGTAGATGAATTAGCTGTGGAAATAGAGGTTAATAATTATGATCTAATTGGGATTACGGAAACATGGTTGCAGGGTGAGCAGGGCTGGGAGCTTAACATACAGGGGTATTCAGTATTTAGGAAGGATCGACAAAAAAGAAAGGGAGGAGGGGTAGCATTGCTGGTAAAAGAGGGGATAAATGCAATTGAAAGGAAGGATATTAACTCAGTTAATACAGAATCTATATGGGTGGAGCTAAGAAATAGCGAGGGGCGAAAAACATTAATAGGAGTGGTATATAGGCCTCCAAATAGTAAAATAGAGGTTGGGGAGGGCATCACGAGGGAAATTAGAGAAGCGTGCAATAAGAGCACAGCTGTCATCATAGGTGACTTTAACTTACATATAGATTGGACTAGCCTAATCAGTAAAAATAATGAGGAGGAGGAATTCCTTGAGTGTTTAAGGGATGGTTATCTGGATCAATATGTCGAGGAACCAACTCGGGAACAGGCTATATTGGACTGGGTACTGTGCAATGAGAAGGGACTAATTAGTAATCTTGTTGTACGGGGACCCTTGGGTCAGAGCGATCATAACATGATCGATTTCTCACTCGAAATGGAGAGCGAAGAAATTGACTCAGAGACTCAGGTCCTGAATTTAAACAAGGGGAATTATGATGCCATTAGACGGGAACTGAGTAGGTCTGATTGGACAACGTTCCTGGGAGGACTGGAGGTAGATAAACAATGGCAAGCATTTAAAGATAGAATGACAAAATTGCAAAAATTGTTTATACCAATCTGGCATAAAAGGAAATCTAAAAAGGTGACTCAACCGTGGATAACAGGGGAAATTAGAGACAGCATAAAATCCAAAGATAGGGCGTATAAAATAGCCAAAAAACGCGCCAGAGCGGAAGATTGGGAACAGTTTAAGATAGAGCAAAGGAGGGCAAAGGGCTTAATCAAGAAGGGCAAAATAGCTTACGAAAGCAAGCTGGCGGAAAATATAAAAACTAACTCCAAAAGCTTTTATAAGTATATCAAGAGGAAAAGACTGGTGAAAACCAAAGTTGGTCCATTGCAGTCAGATACGGGGGAATATATAATGGGAAATAAGGAAATGGCAGACCAACTAAATGCATACTTTGGGTCAGTCTTTACGAAGGAAGACACAAAAAACCTCCCTGGGATATCGGGAAAAATAGGGACATTGGCAAAGGAGGAACTGACGCAAATCAATATCTCTAAGGATATGGTGTTAAGGAAGCTAAAGGGATTGAAGGCGGACAAATCCCCAGGGCCTGATAACATGCATCCTAGGGTACTGAAGGAGGTGGCCCTAGAGATAGCGGATGCACTAAGCATGATTTTTCAGAATTCATTAGACTCGGGAACAGTGCCCATGGATTGGAGGGTAGCTAACGTTACCCCACTATTCAAAAAGGGGGGTAGGGAAAAAGCAGGTAATTACAGACCTGTAAGCCTTACATCAGTTGTGGGCAAAATGCTGGAGTCCATCATTAAGGATGAAATAGCCGAGCACTTAGCAAATGGGGACAGGATAGGACAGAGTCAACATGGATTTACAAAGGGTAAATCGTGCTTGACTAATCTATTGGAATTTTTTGAGGGAGTAACTGGTAAAATAGATGGGGGAGAGCCAGTAGATGTGGTGTACCTGGACTTCCAAAAGGCCTTCGATAAGGTCCCACATAAAAGATTAGCATGGAAAATTGAAGCTCATGGGATAAAGGGGAAAGTATTGACGTGGATAGAGAACTGGCTGTCAGATAGAAAACAGAGAGTTGGAATAAACGGCTCATTTTCTGAATGGCAGGCAGTAACAAGTGGGGTACCACAGGGATCTGTCCTGGGTCCCCAGCTGTTCACAATTTATATTAATGACCTGGATCAGGGAGTCGAATGCAGCATTTCCAAATTTGCAGACGACACTAAACTAGGAGGGGGGGGTGGGCTCAGAGGAGGAGACCAGGAAGCTCCAGAGCGATTTGGACAGACTGGGTGATTGGGCGGATAAATGGCAGATGCACTATAATGTGGACAAGTGCGAAGTTATCCACCTTGGGTGCAGGAACGGGAGGGCAAATTATTATTTAAATGGCAATAAATTGGGAGAGGGGGAAGTACAGAGAGACCTGGGTGTTCTTGTACACCAGTCACTGAAGGCGAGCATGCAGGTGCAACAGGCGGTCAAGAAGGCAAACGGTATGCTGGCCTTCATAGCAAAAGGGTTGGAATACAGGAACAGGGATACCTTGCTGCAGCTGTACAGGGCACTGGTGAGACCACACCTCGAGTACTGTGTACAGTTTTGGTCGCCTCATCTGAGGAAAGATGTTCTTGCCATGGAGGGGGTGCAGCGGCGATTCACCAGGCTGATACCAGGAATGGCGGGATTGACCTATGAGGAGAGACTATGTAGTTTAGGGATGTACACACTGGAGTTTAGAAGATTGAGAGGGGACCTCATAGAAGTGTATAAAATTCTGACAGGTCTAGACAGATTAGATGCAGAAGGAATGTTTCCCTTGGCGGGTGAGAACAGAACTAGAGGACATAATTTAAGGATAAGGGCTAAACCATTTAGGACAGAAATGAGGGGGAATTTCTTCACTCAGAGAGTGGTGAACCTGTGGAACTCATTGCCACAGAGGGCAGTGTACGCCAGCTCATTAAATATATTTAAGAGGGAATTAGATATATTTCTACAGGCAAAAGGGGTTAAGGGTTACGGAGAGAAGGCGGGGACGGGATACTGAATTGAAGGATCAGCCATGATCTCATTAAATGGCGGAGCAGGCTCGAAGGGCCGGATGGCCTACTCCTGCTCCTATCTTCTATGTATCTATGTATCTATGTAAATGTCCTACCCCATATCCTGAGACTGTGACCCCTCGTTCTAGACCCCCCAGCCAGGGGAAACATCCTCCCTGCATCCAGTCTGTCCAGCCCTGTCAGAGTTTTATACATTTCAATGAGATCCCCTCTCATTCTTCTGAACTCTAGTGAATACAGGCCGAGTTGACCCAATCTCTCCTCATACAACAGTCCTGCCATCCCAGGAATCAGTCTGGTGAACCTTCGCTGCACTCCCTCTGTGGCAAGTATTATCTTAGATAAGGAGACCAAAACTGCACACAGTACTTCAGGTGTAGTCTCACCAAGGCTCTGTACAACTGTAGTAAGACATTCTTGCTCCTGTACTCAAATCCTCTTGCAATGAAGGCCAACATACCATTTGCTTTCCTAACTGCTTGCTGTACCTGCATGTTTACTTTCAGTGACTGGTGTACAAGGACACCCAGGTCCCTTTGTGCATCAGCAATTCCCAAACTATCACCTTTTAAATAACACTCTACTTTTCTGTTTTTCCTACCGAAGTGGATAACTTCACATTTATCCACATTATACTGCATCTGCCATGTATTTGCCCAATCACTCAACTTGTCTAAATCACCTTGAAGTCTCTTTGCATCCTCCTCACAACTCACAATCCCACCTAGTTTCGTGTCGTCAGCAAACCTGGAAATATTACATTTGGTTCCCTCATCCAAATCATTGATATATATTGTGAATAGCTGCGGCCCAAGCACTGATCCCTGTGGTACCCCATTAGTCACCGTCTGCCACCCCGAAAAAGACCCACTTATTCCTACTCTCTGTTTCCTGTCTGTTAACCAATTTTCAATCCATGCCAGTATATTACCCCCAATCCCATGTGCTTTAATTTTGCACACTAACCTCTTATGTGGCTGAAAATCCAAATACACCACATCCACTGGTTCTCCCTTCTCTATTCTACCAGGTACATCCTCAAAAAACTCCAGTAGGTTTGTCAAACACGATTTCACTTTCATAAATCCATGTTGAATTATCTGATCCCGTTGATATTTTCTAAGTGTCCTGTTATCACATCCTTTATAATAGACTCTAGCATTTTCCCTACTACTGATGGTAGGCTAACCGGTCTGTAGTTCCCTGTTTTCTAGCTCCCTCCTTTTTTAAATAGTGGGGTTACATTTGCCACCCTCCAATCTGCAGGAACTGTTCCATAATCTATAGAATTTTGGAAGATGACAACCAATGCATCCGTTATTTCCATGGCTACCTCTATTAGTACTCTGGGATGCAGATTATCAGGCCCTGGGGATTTATCAGCTTTCAGTCCCATGAATTTCTCCAGCATTATTTTTTAACTAATACTAATTTCCTTTAATTCCTCCTTCTCACTAGACCCTTGGTTCCCTAGCCTTTCTGTGAAGTTATTTGTGTCTTCTTCCGTGAAGACAGAACCAAAGTATTTGTTTAAGTGCTCAGCCATTTCCTTGTTCCCCATTATAAATTCTCTCATTTCTGACTGTAAGGGACCTACATTTGTCTTCACTAATCTTTTTCTTTTTACATACTTGTAGAAGCTTTTACAATCCGCTTTTATGTTCCTTGCAAGTTTACTCTCATACTCTATTTTTCCCCTCTTAATCAATCTCTTGGTCCTTTTTTGCTGAACTCTAAACTGCTCCCAATCCTCAGGCTTGCTACTTTTCTTGACAACTTTATATGACTCCTCTTTGGATCTAATACTATCCTTAATTTCTTTTGTTGCCATGATTGGGCCACTTTACCTTTTGTGTTTTTGCGCCAGAAAGGAATGTATAACTGTTGCAATTCATGCATTCGTTCCTTAAATGTTAGCCATTGCCTATCCACCGTCATGCCTTTTAATGAAGCTCCCCAATCTATCATAGCCAACTCACTCCTCATACCTTCGTAGTTTCCTTTGTTTAGATTTAGGACCCTAGTTTCGGATTGGACTTCTTCACTTTCCATCTTAATGAAGAATTCTATCATGTTATGGTCACTCTTCCCTAAAGGACCCCCCACAACAAGATTATTAATTAACCCCTTCTCATTGCACAATACCCAATCTATGATAGCCTGGTCCCTAGTTGGCTCCTCAACATATTGGTCTAAAAAGCCATCTCGTACACAGTCCAGGAATTCATCCTCCACAGTATTATTGCTAATTTGGTTTGGCCAGTCTATATGTAGATTAAAGTCACCCATGATTACTGTAGTACCCTTGTTACATGCATCTCTAATTTCCTGCTTGATGCCATCCCCTACATTACCACTACTGTTTGGAGGCCTATAGACAATTCCCACCAATGTTTTCTGCCCCTTGGTGCTTCTAAGCTCCACCCAGACTGATTCTACATCTTGATTTTCTGAGCCAATATCCTCTCTCAATATTGTTCTGATTTCACCCTTCACTAACAACGCCATCCCACCTCCTTTTCCTTTTTGCCTGTACTTCCTAAATATCGAATATCCTTGGATATTCAGCTCCCAGCCTTGGTCACCCTGATGGCCTTTTTCTGTGCTGTATCATTCTATGATTCATGAGTATTACACATTGGTGAGGGAGAGTGTCACATTTAAGTGAGTAGCACCTCCCATATTATTACGGAGAAACAATTGTTTATAATTCTCAGTTATTCTCTGTTCAGGTAAGTTTTATATTCCTAGAATTCTGACCTGTTGCTGGGTGAGCTGTTGTTTAATATCACTGTAGTGAACAGCAATCTCCTTCTGTGTCCCCAGGCGCTGATCCACTTCATCCATCCAATCCAGCAGCATCTTCCTGGATTCACTGAACTGCAACATAAAAGTGGTGAACAGAGTCAATGCTCCAATTCCCAACAGGAATGGGCAGAGTCAACACTCCAATTCCCAACAGGAATAGGCAGAGTCAACACTCCAATTCCCAACAGGAATGGGCAGAGTCAACGCTCCAATTCCCAACAGGAATGGGCAGAGTCAACGCTCCAATTCCCAACAGGAATGGGCAGATTCAACACTCCAATTCACAACAGGAATGGGCAGAGTCAATGCTCCAATTCCCAACAGGAATGGGCAGAGTCAACACTCCAATTCACAACAGGAATGGTCAGAGTCAACGCTCCAATTCCACACGCAAATTGGCCTAGGGTGAAGCAGATCAGAGAGTTAAATGCGTGGCTCAAAGAGTGGTGTGGGGAAAAAGGGGTTTCAATTCATGGGGCACTGGCAACAGTACTGGGGAAAGAGGGAGCTGTTCCGTCGAGACGGTCTCCACTTAAACCGGGCTGGGACCAGCGCCGCAGCGAATCAAATAACTAGGGCAGTAGATAGGGCTTTAAACTAAAAAAGGGAGGGAGGGGTCAGGTGAGGGGAATTTAGAAATCTAAAGAGGAAGGTCAGGGCAATAGAGCAGTGTAGCGATTTGGGTAAAAATAAGCAGAGTGTGACAGGAAGGGACAGAGAGTTTAACGGTAGGAGTGCAGCAAAGATTAAGGTCAAAGTAGGGAATCATGGTAAAAAGTTTAAATTAAAGGCACTTTATCTGAATGCACGAAGCATTCGTAACAAGATAGATGAACTAATGGCACAAATAAAGATAAATGGGTTTGATCTAATAGCCATTGCAGAGACGTGGTTGCAAGGTGGCCAAGGTTGGGAACTAAATGTTCCAGGGTACTTGACGTTTTGAAAAGACAGGCAGAATGGAAATGGAGGGGGTGTAGCCGTGATAATAAAGGATGACATAAGGACAGTAGCGAGAAAGGATCTCAGCTCGGAAGATCAGGAAGTAGAATCAGTATGGGTGGAGATAAGGAATAACAAGGGGAGAAAACACTGGAAGGAGTTGTATATAGGCACCCTAACAGTAGCTAAACCGTTGGACAGAATATTAATCAAGAAATAGTAGGAGCTTGCAACAAAGGTAATGCAATAATCTTGGGGGACTTTAATCTTCATATAGACTGGACAAATCAAATTAGCAAAGGTAGTCTGGAAGACGAGTTCATGGAATGCATTTGAGACAGTTTCCTGGAACAATATGTCATGGAACCAACCAGGGAACAGGCTATTTTAGATCTTGTATTGTGTAATGAGACAGGGTTAATTAGCAATCTCATAGTAAAGGATCCTCTGGGGCAGAGTGATCATAATATGATAGAATTTCACCTTAATTTTGAGAGTGACTTGCTTAAATACGAAACTAGAGTCTTAAACTTCAACAAAGTCAGTTACATAGGTATGAGGTGCAAGTTTGCTAAGGTAGCTTGGAAAAATAGATTAAAAGGTATGGCGGTAGATAAGCAGTGGTTAGCATTTAAAGAAATATTTCATAATTCTCAAAAAAAAATACATTCCATTGAGAAACAAAAACTCCACCGGAAAAGTGTTCCAACCGTGGCTAACTAAAGAAGTTATGGATAGCATTAGATTGAAAGAAGAAGCTTATAATGTTGCAAAGAATAATTGTAAGCCTGAGGATTGGGAGAGTTTCAGAAACCAGCAAAGGATGACCACAAATTTGATAAAAAGGGAAAGAATAGAATATGAGAGAAAACTAGCAAGAAATATAAAAGCAGATTGTAAGAGCTTCTACAAGTATGTAAAAAAGAAGAGAGCAGCAAAAGTAAACATTGGTCCCTTAGAGGCTGAGACAGGAGAAATTATTATGGGGAATAAGGAAATGGCAGAAACATTAAACAAATATTTTGTATCTGTCTTCACAGTAGAAGACACAAAAAGCATACCAAAAATGATGGGGAACCAAGGGTCTAATGAGGGTGAGGAAGTTAAAGTAATTGATATAAGTAGAGAAAAAGTACTACAGAAATTAATGGGACTAAAAGCTGACAAGTCCCCAGGACCTGACGGCCTACATCCTAGGGTTTTAAAAGAGGCGGCTGAAGAGATAGTGGATGCATTGGTTTTGATCTTCCAAAATTCCCTAGATTCTAGAATGGTCCCAGCAGATTGGAATTTTGCAAATGTAACACCGCTATTCAAGAAAGGAGGAAGAGAGAAAATAGTGAACTACAGGCCAGTTAGCCTGACATCAGTCGTCAGGAAAATACTGGAATCCATTGTTGAGGAAGTGGTATCAAGTCACTTAGAAAATCATAACATGATTAGGCAGAGTCAACATGGTTTTATGAAAGGGAAATCGTGTTTGACAAATTTATTAGAGTTTTTTGAGGATGTAACTAGCAGGGTAGATAAAGGGGAACCAGTGGATGTAATATATTTGGATTTCAAAAAGGCATTCGAAAAGGTGCCGCATAAAATGTTATTACACAAGATTAGGGCTCATGGAGTTGGGGGTAATATAGTAGCTGGGATAGAGGATTGGTTAACGGACAGAAAACAGAGAGTCGGGATAAACGGATCTTTTTCAGGTTGGCAGGCTGTAACTAGTGGAGTGCTGCAAGGATCAGTGTTGGGGCCTCAGCTATTCACAATCTATATTAATGACCTAGATAAAGGGACCGAGTGTAATGTATCCAAGTTTGCTGATGATACAAAGCTAGGTGGGACAGTAAGCTGTGAGGAGAACACAAAGGGCTGGATTTTGTCTTGGGGTCGGGTTGGGGTCGTGTAATCCGCATTTCGTGTTTCCCCCTGACTCCAGATTAATGTGGATGCCTGATGCAATTTTCACTTAATTGGGCAATTGAGTTGGAGCATGTGGGAACCCATGAACTAATTAGTGTTTTCAGTCTGAAAGTCACCTCTGATGATGTCATCAGTACTGACTGCCTACTCTCAGAGACTGTTGGTGAGAGAGGAGTTGCCTGGCTTATGATGTGAGTGGACCTGGATGCAAAAATGGGGAGAGAGAGAGAGAGAGAGAAAGAGAGAGAGAGAGAGAGAGAGAATTTTTTCCCAAGTAAGTCCTCCCAGGCAGTCTCTTAAGACATTCAATGCAGCAGCATCAGAGGCAATGTTCAGACCTAATACTACTAGTACCACTACCACCCTCATCACATCTCCGTTGTAATAGTGGACCTGCAGCTGATAGTCAGCTATCCACTTGTGCTCCCGCCAGGTTTCACTGGAGTGTTTAACATCAGGTGTGCTTCACGTCAGAAGAGGGTTAAACTAGCTACAACGCTTCAAAATGGCATTACAGAGCCAATTTAGAGCTTGTTAAGGGCTTTAATGGCCTCTCCCGCCTCTTGGAGGCGGGACGGAATCGGGAACCCCGCGACTGATTATGTCAAAATTGCGTGGAGTCGGGATAGGGTTGGAAACCCCGACCCCGCAAATTTAACCCCCCGCACGCCTCCAAACCCGACTCCATGGGTCATTCAAAATCCAGCCCAAAGAGTCTGCAAAGGGATATAGACAGGCTAGGTGAGTGGGCAGTAAGGTGGCAGATGGAGTATAATGTAGGGAAATGTGAGGTTATTCACTTTGGCAGGAAGAACAGAAAAACAGAATATTTTTTAAATGGTGAGGAACTTTCAAATGTTGGTGTTGAGAGAGATTTGGGTGTCCTCGTGCAAGAAACACAGAAAGCTAGCATGCAAGCAATTAGGAAGGCAAATGGCATGTTGGCCTTTATTGCAAGGCGGTTGGAGTTGTAAGAGTAAGGAAGTCTTGCTATAATTGTACAGGGCCTTGGTGAGACCACACCTGGAGTACTGTGCACAGTTTTGGTCTCCTTATCTAAGGAATGATATACTTGCCTTGGAGGCGGTGCAACAAAGGTTCACTAGATTGATTCCTGCGATGAGAGGGCTGTCCTATGATGAGAGATTGTGTAGAATGGGCCTATACTCTCTGGAGTTTAGAAGATTGAGAGGTGATCTCATTGAAGCATACAAGATTCTGAAGGGGATTGACAGGGTAGTTGTTTCCCCTGGCTGGAGTGTCTAGAACTAGGGGCCATAGTCTCAGAATAAGGGGTAGGCCATTTAAGACCGAGATGAGGAAGAATTTCTTCACTCAGAGGGTTGTGAATCTTTGGAATTCTGTGCCTCAGAGGGCTGTGAATGCTGAGTCAGTATATTCAAGGCTGAGATCGATTGATTTTTGGACTCTAGGGGAATCAAGGGATATGGAGATCGGGCGGGAAAGTGGAGTTGAGGTCGATGATCAGCCATGATCTTATTGAATGGCGGAGCAGGCTCGAGGGGCCGTATGGCTGACTCCTGCTCCTAATTCTTATGTTTTTATGTTCTTATTCTCAACCGAAATGGGCAGAGTCAACGTTCTAATTCCCAACCGGAATGGGAAGAGTCAACGTTCCAATTCCCAACAGGAATGGTCAGAGTCAACTTTCCAATTCCCAACAGGAATGGGCAGAGTCAACGCTCCAATCCCCAACTGGAATGGGCAGAGTCAACGCTCCAATCCCCAACCGGAATGGGCAGAGTCAACACTCCAATTCCTATTCACCATCCACGATGTGCTGCTTTTAATTCTGCTGGTTCGAATTCCGAACCGTACTGGCTGGTGGCAGCGTTGATGATTATGCTGGTGTGTTACCTGTTTGGCTCGTTTTCTGGCCTCCTCCAGTGAGCTGCCTCGTTCCGCAGTACGCTGTGATAGCTTCCCCCATCTCTCTAGCACAGTCAGCATCAGGTTTTGAATGAGGGCCCTATCCTGTTTCCTGCTATAATACTTCAGAGACTCTGAGCTCTGCTCCAACTCGTTCACCTGTGCACAGTGCAAGGTCACATCGCTGGAAAATACCTGGAGAAAGAGAGCCGACAGGTTTCAGTGACAATTGGAAAAACATCTCCACCCAAACACAACCACCCTGCAATACCCACCCGCCCCCCCCCCCCCCCCCCAACTCTCCCCCCACCCCCTGGGCGGTGCTGCCCCGCTCCCCGGGGCTCAGTCCCACACCGGGCGGTGCTCAGTCCCACACCGGGCGGTGCTCTCCGGTGCTCAGTCCCACACCGGGCGGTGCTCCCCGGTGCTCAGTCCCACACCGGGCGGTGCTCTCCGGTGCTCAGTCCCACACCGGGCGGTGCTCAGTCCCACACCGGGCGGTGCTCCCCAGGGCTCAGTCCCACACTGGGCGGTGCTCCCCGGGGCCCAGTCCCACACTGGGCGGTGGTCAGTCCCACACCGGGCGGTGCTCCCCGGGGCTCAGTCCCACACCGGGCGGTGCTCCCCGGGGCTCAGTCCCACACCGGGCGGTGCTCCCCGGGGCTCAGTCCCACACCGGGCGGTGATTCCCCGGGGTTCAGTCCCACACCGGGCGGTGCTCCCCGGGGCTCAGTCCCACACCGGGCGGTGCTCAGTCCCACACCAGGCGGTGCTCAGTCCCACACCGGGCGGTGCTCCCCGGGGCCCAGTCCCACACCGGGCGGTGCTCCCCGGGGCCCAGTCCCACACCGGGCGGTGCTCCCCGGGGCCCAGTCCCACACCGGGCGGTGATTCCCCGGGGTTCAGTCCCACACCGGGCGGTGATTCCCCAGGGTTCAGTCCCACACCGGGCGGTGCTCTCCCGCTCCCCGGGGCTCAGTCCCACACCGGGCGGTGCTCCCCGGGGCTCAGTCCCACACCGGGCGGTGCTCTCCCGCTCCCCGGGGCTCAGTCCCACACCGGGCGGTGCTCTCCTGCTCCCCGGGGCTCAGTCCCACACCGGGCGGTGCTCCCCGGGGCTCAGTCCCACACCGGGCGGTGCTCCCCGGGGCTCAGTCCCACACCGGGCGGTGCTCCCCGGGGCTCAGTCCCACACCGGGTGGTGCTCCCCGGGGCTCAGTCCCCACACCGGGCGGTGCTCCCCGGGGCTCAGTCCCACACCGGGCGGTGCTCTCCCGCTCCCCGGGGCTCAGTCCCACACCGGGCGGGGCTCCCCGGGGCTCAGTCCCACACCGGGCGGTGCTCCCCGGGGCTCAGTCCCACACCGGGCGGTGCTCCCCGGGGCTCAGTCCCACACCGGGCGGTGCTCCCCGGGGCTCAGTCCCACACCGGGCGGTGCTTCCCGGGGCTCAGTCCCACACCGGGCGGTGCTCCCCGGGGCTCAGTCCCACACCGGGCGGTGCTCCCCGGGGCTCAGTCCCACACCGGGCGGTGCTCTCCCGCTCCCCGAGGCCCAGTCCCACACTGGGCGGGGCTCCCCTGGGCAGTGGGTGAGGCTGGATGGAGAATGCTGGGCTCAGGACAGATGTTGTTTCTGCTCACCTGGTGTTCCTGGAGCTGTTGGTTGATGGTGTCCAGGATGAGACTCGGGGCAGGCAGGTTATTCATGGAGCTCAGGGTCTCTGCCATCCAACCCATCAGCTCCTGCACGTTCCCGTGGAACCGGGTCTCCAGGGTTACTCCTTCCGACAGCTTTACCTGACAATTCAAACCAATGATTCCACAGGTTAGAAACTATTGAGTCATTCATGAGGGGGATCGAGAGAGATGGGGAGAGAGAGATGGGGAGAGAGATGGGGAGAGAGAGAGATGGGGAGAGAGAGAGAGAGAGAGAGAGAGGGAGAGAGAGAGAGACGGGGAGAGAGAGTGAGATGGGGAGAGAGAGATGGGGAGAGAGAGAGAGATGGGGAGAGAGAGAGAGAGAGAGAGAGAGGGAGAGAGAGAGAGACGGGGAGAGAGAGTGAGATGGGGAGAGAGAGAGATGGAGAGAGAGAGAGAGAGATGGAGAGAGAGAGAGACGGGGAGAGAGAGAGATGGAGAGAGAGAGAGAGAGATGGAGAGAGAGAGAGACGGGGAGAGAGAGAGATGGGAGAGAGAGAGATGGGGAGAGAGAGAGAGAGAGTGGGGGAGGGCGAGAGAGAGGGGGCGAGATCTTAACAACTCTGTGTGAAGAAATTTCTCCTCATTTCCCCTCTAGTTCTTTTGGCAATTGTTTTAACTCCGTGACCTCTGGTTACCGACCCACTTGCCAGAGGAATAATTTCTCCCTACTTGCTCTATCAAAACCCCTCATGATTTTGAATGCCTCTATTAGATCTCCCCTTAACCTTCTCTGCTCTAAGGAGAACAATCCCAGCTTCTCCAGTCTCTCCCTCATCCCTGGTACCATCCTGGTAAACCTCCCATGTACCCTCTCCAGGGCCTTGACATCCTTCCTAAAGTGTGGTGCCCAGAATTGGACACAATACTCCAGCTGATGCTTAGCCAGTGATTTGTAAAGGTTTAGCATGACGACTTCTTTGTTTTTGTATTCAATGTCCCTATTTACAAAGCCAAGTATCCCTTACGCTTTCTTAACTGCCTTATCAATTTGTCCTACCAAGATTTGTGAATCTGCACCACCAGGTCCCTCTGCTCTTGCACCCCCCTCAAAGTAGCACCATTGAGATTATGCTGCCTCTCCATGTTGTTTCTCCCAAAGTGCATCGCCTCACACTTATCCACATTAAATGGCATCTGCCATGTGTCTGCCCATTTCACCAGTCTGCCAATTATGTACCCAAGTTACCACCGTCTCTTTAATCCCATGTATTTCTTTTTCCCCAAATACGTCTATTATGAGCTACTTTATCAAATGCCTTTTGAAAGTCCATATATACAACATCAACTGCACCATTACAAAAGCAAAATACTGCGATGCTGGAAATCTGAAATAAAAACAGAAAATGCTGGAAATACTCAGCAGGTCAGGCAACATCTGTGGAGAGAGAAACAGAGTTAACATTTCAGGTCGATGACCCTTCGTCAGAACTGGAAAGGTTAGAGATGTAACAGATTTTTAAGCAAGTGCAGGGGCAGGGAAAGGGGGGAGGGGAGGAAAGAACAAAAGGGAAGGTCTGTGATAGGATGGAAGGCAGGAGAGATTAAAAGACAAAAGGGATGATGGTGCAAGGCAAAAGGAGATGGTAATAAGAACATAAGAATTAGGAGCAGGAGTCGGCCATACGGCCCCTCGAGCCTGCTCCGCCTTTCAATAAGATCATGGCTGATCATCGACCTCAACTTCACTTTCCTGCCCAATCTCCATATCCCTTGATTCCCCTAGAGTCCAAAAATCTATCTATCTCAGCCTTGAATATACTCAAAGATTCAGCATCCACAGCCCTCTGGGGCAGAGAATTCCAAAGATTCACAATCCTCTGAGTGAAGACATTCCTCCTCATCTCAGTCTTAAGTGGCCTATCCCTTATCCTGAGACTATGCCCCCTAGTTCTAGACACTCCAGCCAGGGGAAACAACCTCTCAGCATCTACCCTGTCAATCCCCCTCAGAATCTTGTATGTTTCAATAAGATCACCTCTCATTCTTCTAAACTCCAGAGAGTATAGGCTCATTCTACACAATCTCTCATCATAGGACAGCCCTCTCATCCCAGGAATCAATCTAGTGAACCTTCGTTGCACCGCCTCCAAATCAAGTATATCCTTCCTTAGATAAGGAGACCAAAACTGTGCACAGTACTCCAGGTGTGGTCTCACCAAGGCCCTGTACAATTGTAGCAGGACTTCCTTACTCTTATACTCCAACTCCCTTGCAATAAAGGCCAACATGCCATTTGCCTTCCTTATTGTTTGCTGCACCTACATAAGAACATAAGAAATAGAAGCAGGAGTCGGCCATTCGGCCCCTCGAGCCTGCCCCGCCATTCAATAAGATCATTGCTGATCTGATCTTGGCCTCAATGCCACTTTCCTGCCTGCTCCCCATAACCCTTGACTCCCCTGTAGCTCAAATATCTGTCTTTCTCCGCCTTGAATATATTCACTGACTCCGCCTCCACAGCTCTCTGGGGAAGAGAATTCCAAAGATTCACGACCCTCTGAGAGAAGAAATTCTTCCTCATCTCCGTTTTAAATGGGCAACCCCTTATCCTTAAACTATGCCCCCTAGTTCTAGAATCCCCCATGAGGGGAAACATCCTCTCAGCATCTACCCTGTCAATCCCCCTCAGAATCTTATGGGGGAAAAATTCAGTTGGTTGCGCCTCCCGTTAGCACCTTGAGAGGGCGCTAATGGGGCGCAAAGCATCTAGCGCCCAGGCGCGGCGAAGTTTGCGCCGCTCTCGAAATTAACTAGACATTTTGCGGCGGCGCTAAACACTACCGCCACGATCTCCTGCGCCGGCAGATCGTGACGTCAGTCGAGTGCGCAACGCCCCGGTATCGCCCCGGAGCGGATATTGAGTGGCGCCCCCTGCCTTACCGCCTGACGCTAGCAACGACAGGTTGAGGGGAGCGTTCTGCAGTCATGAAGGGAAAGGGGGAGCGCTATTTAAAGGTGACCGCTTCCTGCCTTTTATTGTTGGTGCCATTTTTGAACTACGCATTCTGAGAGAGAGAGAGAGAGACTTCTGGAGAGATTCAACGTTGTGCGAAGGAGTTTTGGGTACTGAGCAGCACTTTGCAGGTTCATTTTGATTTGCCATTCCTTGTATCGATTTAGAAGAGTCTGTGGGGGCTGCACTCTGAGCTCTTTGCCTGGTACTCTCCATTGTTCTTTCCAGCAGATTTGATGTGCAGGGCTCTCCAGGCCAAGATTCAAGGCTGCAATTAGCAGGATGTGGATGGAAAGTGAGATTAACCATCCCCTTTAAGAACTGGCCCGTGCCATTGTGTGTGTGTTCCATTGCTGACTGACATTACATGAGCTTCGCCAGCGCTCTGAGGTAGCGCCTCGCTCCTCGGCCTTTGCGCCTTAAGACAGGTGTGAAGCGCCTGATTTAGCGCTGCAATCACCTCCAGGGGCGATAAAAGTCAAGTTTGCAGTCGGTGGCGATAATTAGCGCCAGGCGCTAATCTTTGCGCCCGGCCGATAATTGCGCCCCAAATGGGGCGATACTGAATTTCTCCCCCTATCTCAGCCTCACTCTATGGCCAGAGGGTCTTAAAACCACAATTAACAACACTCATCCAACACCTATGGCCCTTTCATGAAGCACACACACACATTCCACACTTTGCATACAGTAAGGGCTATTCACCTATGGGAGGCACATCAGGCAAGACCATGGCTGTATATTTACTCAGACGCCGTCCTTTTTCTTGCAGGCCAAGCTGGCGCATAATAGGAGACAGCAGCAACGGACGGGTGGAGGGCCGCCTCAGCTGCAACCCCTCAGCAATCTTGAGGAGCGCGTCCACAGGATTGTGGCAAGCCGGGTGATCGGTCCCGTCGCCACTGGAGACGCCGACCCCGTTCTGGACAGCAATGGTAAGGTCATCACCTTTTTGTCCTCTGTCCTTCCACTTGTCCCTCACAACACCAGCCTTTGACACTTTCAATCCAACTTACTAACTCGCTGCACTTATTCCTCCCTTACTGCCACCCTGTCCTCACGCTAAAGCCACTCTTGTACCTCCCTGCTTTCAGATGGTGATTCACCAGCTGAGGAGACGGGCCCTGAAGCTGCCAGTGGGAGTGAGGCTGCAGCCGAGGAGGAAGAGGAAGCCGGAGCATCAGTGCCACCCTCTCCCGAGGAAGCCCATGCCGACACTGAGGACACGCCTTCCCTGGAGGGGAGCAGGGGGGAAGGGTCTGATGAGGGTGAAGCTCCAGGACCCAGCGGGCTGCAGCAACGCCATGGGGGTAGGGAAGCACGGGGGCCTTCTCCCCGGAGGGAGAGTAGGCCAGCGAGTCCTGCTGCACTGGACGCAGAGGAGGAGCGGCTGATCGCGGAAATGAACACCCAGGCGGTGGCCATGCACACTGAGCTCATGGCTGCAGTGGGTAGGGTGCCCGAATGCATTGAAGCACTGGCAAGGAGTGTGGAGCACTTCGCTGCAGCGCAGGCGGATGCGACACTGAAGCTCAGTGCTGCAATTCAATCTCAGACTGCTCTCATGCAGACTCAGATTGAGGCCACGCGAGCACTGTCTGCTGCCATCCTCGCTGGTTCGGACACATTTCCCCGGGGCTCTCACCGCGCCGCAGCAGGCCAGCAATCTGTGCTCCAGCAGATTGCTCCGGATGCTGAGGTGCTGCCCCGTGGGAGTGCCAGTGTGCCGGTCGAGCAGGGAGTTGCTGTCCTCGCTCAAGATGACAGCATTCCTGCTGCCACCACTGTCACTTCTCCACTGCACTTGCCACCGCCTGTAGGACAGACTGCTGCCGCCCATGCAGAGTTGGTGCAGTCTGCAGCCGGGCCCTCCAGGCCCAGAACTGGTCGAGGCCGTCCCTCAAGGGCATCTGCATTGTCAGGGCCTGACAGTCAGCAGCCTTCCACCAGCCTTGCTGCAGCCACTGAGGTCCCATTGCAGAGGAGCAGTAGGGTAAGAAGGGGGGAAGGGCGCACGGGAAGGAGTTCACCCTCGATGTAGGAGGTGTGACAAAATGCTGGTCATTTTTTTATTAAAGGCCGAGGTTCGTGGTCAAACTTTTGTTCAGTGTTTTGCACATGATCTCCAGGTTGTGAGAACCAGTTATGGTAATGACTGTTTTTTTGTGTTTATTTGTATGAGTTTGTCATGAAGAAATGACACACACAGAGTTTGTAAAATAAATAAGTTTTGGTACTCAAAATATACATGTTTGGTGTTTGGAATCATTGGTGCCTTGGCCGGCTTAGGGGTTGCGTGTTGGGTTCATTCATGCTGTTCTCAATGGCAGAAGCCATTTCCACAGCAGGGGCCTAGAAGCGGCTTGCTATCAGCCGCTGACGGACGGCCCTTGCAGTTTCACCATTGTGGGCCACCCTCACGCCTTGGTGCTGCTGCTGATCATCCTCCTCCTCCTCTTCCTCCTCTTCCTCCTCCTCCTCTGGTGGTGCTCCAAGGCCTGGTGGCATTGGCTGGGTCCTGAGGATTGCCATGTTATGCAGCATGCAGCTCACAACTACGAGGTTGGAAACTCGCTCAGGCGAGTACTGCAGGGCTCCTCCAGAATGGTCGAGACAGCGGAACCGTTGCTTGAGCACGCCGATTGTGTGCTCCACGATGTTCCTGGTAGCTTGATGGCTCTCGTTGTACCGCAGCTCAGCAGGGGTGTTGGGCGTACGGAGCGGTGTCATCAGCCAGGTGCTCAGTGGATACCCCTTGTCCCCCAGAAGCCAACCAACTGGCTGATGCGGTGCCTCGAAAAGTTCTGCCACAGTAGTCTGGCGCAGGATGAAAGCATCGTGGCAGCTGCCAGGATAGTGGGCATTGACAGCGAGTATCAGCTGTCTGTGGTCACAGACCAACTGAACATTCAAGGAATGGAACCCTTTTCTGTTCCGGAAATCCTCGGCATTCTCATGCGGAGCACGCAAAGCCACATGCGTGCAGTCAATGGCGCCCTGCACCATGGGGAAGCCCGCTATCCTCGCAAGCCCAGAGCGCGGTCACGCTGCTTGTCTGGGGTCATGAGGAAAGAGATGAACTCTCGTCTCCTTTTAAAGAGGGCATTTGTGACCTGCCGGATGCAGCAATGCACCGCCAACTGGGAGAGATTGGCGATGTCCCCAGCAGCAGATTGAAATGAGCCAGTAGCATAAAAGTTCAGAGCCACTGTGACCTTCACTGCCACCGACAGAGACGTCCTGGACCTCAGTTGAGGCTGCAGATCTGGCTGCAGCAGGTGGCAGAGCTCAGTGACCACCTCCTTGCTGAAGCGCAGCCTTCGCAGACACTGCTCATCAGACATATGAATGTCGGAGAGCTGTTCACGATATACCCTGGGAGGGTAAGCTCTCCTGTACAGATGCCTGTTGGCCCTCCTCCGTCTGGCCATCATTGCCACTCTCTCTCTGCGTCTCCGTCTCCTCCGATTCAGCTGGCGCAGGACGACGCCCCCCATCAGTGCAGCCCCCATAGTCTCTTAGCAAGCAAAGTTATGAAGGCCAGAAACCAAAGTACCAGCGAAGTTAGGATCAGTAGCCAAAACTACCTCACACAGCGTTGACTCAATGCACAAGTCTCTCTCTCTCTCTCTCCGAATCTCTCTCTCTCTCTCAGAACGAGTGGTGCAAAAATGTCAACCACAGAGAAAGACAGGAAGAGGCCCCTTTTAAATAGCGCCCCCCCCGAGCCCCACAGCGATTGTTAGCGTTCCACTCTACCGGTCGTTGGATGCGCCAGGCGGTAAGGATGGGGGCGCCACTGAATTTCTGCTCCGGGGCGCCACAAGGGCGTTGCACTCTCGTATGACGTCACAATCCGCGGGCGCAGGGGACCGAGGCGATAAAGTTTAGCGCCGCCGCAAAATGTCTAGTGAAGTTCGCGAGCGGCGCAAACATCGCTGCGCCCGGGCGCTAGCTGCTTTGCGCCCCATTAGCGCCCTCGTAAGGTGCTAACGGGAGGCGCAACCAACTGAATTTTTAGCCCTATGTTTCAATAAGATCACCTCTCATTCTTCTAAATTCCAATGAGTATAGGCCCAACCTGCTCAACCTTTCTTCATAAGACAACCCCTTCATCTCAGAAATTAACCTAGTGAACCTTCTCTGAACTGCCTCCAATGCAAGTATATCCCTCCTTAAATAAGGAGACCAAAACTGTACGCAGTACTCCAGGTGTGGTCTCACCAGCGCCCTGTACAGTTGTAACAGGACTTCCCTACTTTTATAATCCATTCCCTTTGCAATAAAGGCCAACATTCCATTTGCCTTCCTAATTACTTGCTGTACCTGCATGCTAACTTTTTGTGTTTCATGTACGAGGACCCCCAGGTCCCTCTGTACCTCAGCATTTTGTAGTCTCTCTCCATTTAAATAATAATTTGCTTTTTTATTTTTCCTACCAAAGTGGATAACCTCACATTTCCCACATTATACTCCATCTGCCACCTTACTGCCCACTCACTTAGTCTATCTAAATCCCTTTGCAGAAGGGGGAAAAAATTCGGTATCGCCCATTTTGGGGCGCTAATGTCGGCCGGGTGCAATGTTTAGCGCCCGACGCTAATTATTGCCTCCGACTGCAAAATTCGCCTCTATCGCCCCTGGAGGTGATTTGAGCACTAAATCAGGCGCTACAAACCTCTCTTAAGGCGCAAACGTCGAGGAGCGAGGCGCTAGCTCAGAACGTTACCGAAGCTCAAGTGATATCAGTAACCATGGAAGCCGGACAGACTGGCGCCGTCCAGTTCTTAAAGTGGAGGGGCCATCTTGCTGGCCAGCCACACCCTGCTCATTGCAGCCTTGAATCTCGGCCTGGAGAGACCTCGAAAGCAATTGTGTTGGAAGCACTAATGGATAGGCCCAGGGAAAGAACTCGGCGCTTAGGAACCTCAAAAGTGGCGCCGAGGGCCAAAACTCCTTAGGACAGCGTTACATCTCTCCAGACATCTCTCTCCTTCTCAACCTGCGTGTAGCAAAAATTTTGCCGATAAGAAAAGGCAGGAAGCGCTCGCCTTTAAATAGCGCTCCCCCAGCCCCTTCCCAACTTGAAAAAGTTCCCCTCTACCTGTTGTTCCTAGCAGCAAACACGAAGGCAGGGGGTGCGACTCACTATCCTTCCTGGGCGCTACAGGGGCGTGCACGCTCGACTGACATCACAATCTGCGGGGGCAGGGGACCGTGGTGGTACTGTTTAGCACCGCTGCAAAACGACAGATCAATTTCGCGAGCAGCGCTAAAATCGCTGCGCTCGGGCGCTAGGTTCCTAGCACCCAGTTAGCACCCCCCAGAGGCACCAACGGGAGGGGCTAACCAACCGAATTTTTCCCTCTTTGTGTTCTCCTCACAGCTTACTGTCCCACCTAGCTTTGTATTGTCAGTAAAATTGGATACATTACATTCGGTCCCTTCATCTAGGTCATTAATATAGATTGTAAATAACTGAGGCCCCAACACTGATCCTTGCGGCACCCCACTAGTTACAGCCTGCCAATCTGAAAAAGATCCGTTTATCCCTACTCTCTGTTTTCTGTCCGTTAACCAATCCTCTATCCATGCTACTATATTACCCCCAACCCCATGAGACCTAATCTTGTGTAATAACCTTTTATGTGGCACCTTATCGAATGACTTTTTGAAATCCAAATATACTACATCCACTGGTTCCCCTTTATCTACCCTGCTAGTTACATCCTCAAAAAACTCTAATAAATTTGTCAAACACGATTTCCCTTTCATAAAACCATGCTGACTCTGCCTATTCATGTTATGATTTTCTAAGTGACTTGATACCACTTTCTTAACAATGGATTCCAGTATTTTCCTGACGACTGATGTCAGGCTAACTGGCCTGTAGTTCCTGTTTTCTCTCATAGAAACATAGAAACATAGAAGATAGGAGCAGGAGTAGGCCATTCGGCCCCTCGAGCCTGCTCCGCCATTCGATGAGATCATGGCTGATCATCCAAACTCAGTACACTGTACCTGCCTTCTCCCCATATCCCTTGATACCTTTAGCTTTAAGAAATATATCTAACTCATACTTCAATATATTTAATAACTTGGCCTCAACTACCTTCTGTGGTAGAGAATTCCACAGGTTCACCACTCTCTGTGTGAAGAAATTCTTCCTCATTTCTGTCCTAAATGGCTTACCCCTTATCCTTAGATTATGACCCCTGGTTCTGGACTCCCCGACCATCGGGAACATTCTTCCTGCATTTAGTTTGTCCAGACCTGTCAGAATTTTATATGTTTCGATGAGATCCCCTCTCATTCTTCAATACTCCAGCGAGTATAAGCCCAATCGACCCAATCTCTCCTCATATGTCATTCCTGCCATCCCAGGTATCAGCCTTGTGAATCTTCGCTGAACTCCTTCCATGGCAAGAACATCCTTCCGCAGATAAGGCGACCAAAACTGCACACAGTACTCAAGGTGTGGTCTCACCAAGGCCCTGTACAACTGCAGCAGGACATCCCTGTTCCTATACTCAAACCCTTTCGCTATGAAGGCCAACATACCATTTGCCTTCTTCACCGCCTGCTGCACCTGCATGCTTACCTTCAGCGACTGGTGCACAAGGACACCCAGGTCTCGTTGCACTTCCCCTTCTCCCAATCTATTGCCATTCAGATAATAGTCTGCCTTTCTGTTTTTGACACCAAAGTGGATAACCTCGCATTTATCCACGTTATATTGCATCTGCCACGCTTCTGCCCACTCACCCAACCTGTCCAAATCATCCTGGAGTTTCTCGGTATCCTCCTCGCAGCACACACGCCCACCCAGCTTTGTGTCATCTGCAAACTTGGAGATATTACATTTAGTTCCCTTATTTAGATCATTAATGTATATTGTGAATAGCTGGGGTCCAAGGACCGATCCCTGCGGTACCCCACTAGTCACTGCCTGCCTCGGAAAAAGACCCATTAATTACTACTCTCTGCTTTCTGTCTGCCAACCAGTTCTCTATCCAAGTCAATACCTTGCCCCCAATCCCATGTGCCTTAACTTTACATGCTAGTCTCTTCCTCCTTTCTTGAATAGCGGTGTTACAATTGCTAAATTCCATTCCGCTGGGACCATTCTAGAATCTAGGGAATTTTGGAAGATCAAAACCAATGCATCCACTATCTCTTCAGCCACCTCTTTTAAAACCCTAGGATGTAGGCCGTCAGGTCAAGGGGACTTGTCGGCTTTTAGTCACATTAGTTTCTCTAGTACTTTTTCTCTACTTATATAAATTATGTTAAGTTCCTCACACTCATTAGACCCTTGGTTCCGCATCATTTTTGGTATGCTTTTTGTGTCTTCTACTGTGAAGACAGATACAAAATATTTGTTTAACGTTTCTACCATTTCCTTATTCCCCATAATAATTTCTCCTGTCTCAGCCTCTAAGGGACCAATGTTTACTTTTGCTGCTCTCTTCTTTTTTACATACTTATAGAAGCTTTTACAATCTGCTTTTATATTTCTTGCTGGTTTTCTCTCATATTTTATTTTTTCCCTTTTTATCAAATCTGTGGTCATCCTTTGCTGGTTTCTGAAACTCTCCCAATCCTCAGGCTTACTACTATTCTTTGCAACATTGTAAGCTTCTTCTTTCAATCTAATGCTATCCTTAACTTCTTTAGTTAGCCACGGTTGGAACACTTTTCCCGTGGAGTTTTTGTTTCTCAATGGAATGTACTTTTGTTGAGAATTCGAAATATTTCTTTAAATGCTAACCACTGCTTATCTACCGCCATACATTTTAATCTATTTTTCGAAGCTACCATAGCAAACTTGCACCTCATACCTATGTGATTGACTTTATTTAAGCATAAGACTCTAGTTTTGGACTTAGGCAAGTCACTCTCAAAATTAAGGTGAAATTCTATCATATTATGATCACTCTGTCCCAGAGATCCTTTACTATGAGATTGCTAATTAACCCTGTCTCATTACACAATACAAGATCTAAAATAGCCTGTTCCCTGGTTGGTTCCATGACATATTGTTCTCGGAAACTGTCTTGAATGCATTCCATGAACTCGTCTTCCAGACTAGCTTTGCCAATTTGATTTGTCCAGTCGATATGAAGATTAAAGTCCCCCAAGATTATTGCATTACCTTTGTTGCAAGCTCCTACTATTTCTTGATTAGTATTCTGTCCAATGGTATAGCTACTGTTAGGAGGGCTATATACAACTCCTACCAATGTTTTCTGCCCCTTGTTATTCCTTATCTCCACCCATACTGATTATACTTCCTGATCTTCCGAGCCGAGATCCTTTCTCGCTACTGTCCTTCTGTCATCCTTTATTATCAGGGCTACTCCCCCTCCATTTCCATTCTACCTGTCATTTCGAAATGTCAAATACCCTGGAACATTTAGTTCCCAACTTTGGCCACCTTGCAACCATGTCTCTGTAATGGCTATTAGATCAAACCCATTTATCTCTATTTGTGCCACTAGTTCATCTATCTTGTTACGAATGCTTCGTGCATTCAGATAAAGAGCCTTTAATTTAAATTTTTTACCATGATTCCCTGCTTTGACCTTATTCTCTGCTGCACTGCTACCATTACACTCTCTGTCCCTTCCTGTCACACTCTGCTTATTTTTACCCAAATCGCTACACTGCTCTATTGCCCTGACCTTTCTCTTTAGATTTCTGAATTTCCCCTCACCTGACCACTTCCCCCCCCCCCCCACACTTTTTTTTAGTTTAAAGCTCTATCTACAGCCCTAGTTATTCGATTCACCAGGACACTAGTCCCAGCCCGGTTTAAGTGGAGCCCGTCCCGACAGAACAGCTCCCTCTTTCCCCAGTACTGGTGCCAGTGCCCCATGAATTGAAACCCATTTTTCCCCACACCACTCTTTTAGCCACGCATTTAGCTCTCTGATCTGCTTCACCCTATGCCAATTTACACGTGGCTCAGGTAGTAATCCAGAGATTATTACCCTTAAGGTTCTGCTTATTAATTTAGATCCTAGCTCCTCAAACTCCTTCAGCAGAACCTCATTCTTTGTTCTACCTATGTCATTGGTTCCTACATGGACCACGACAACTGGATCCTCCCCCTCCCACTCCAAATTCTTCTCCAACCATGAGGAGATATCCTTAACCCTGGCACCGGGCAGGCAACACAGCCTTCGGGACTCTCTTTCGCAGCTGCAGAGAACAGTATCTATCCCCCTGACTACTGTCCCCTACTACTACCACATTCCTTCCTTCTCCCCCCACTTGGATGGCCCCCTGTACCATGGTGCAGTGGTCAGTTTGCCCATCCTCCCTGCAGTCCTTTTCCTCATCCATACAGGTAGCAAGTTCCTCGTACCTGTTGGACAAGGTCCAGGGCTGAGGCTCCTTCATCACTACATCCTGGGTCCCCATACCTTCCTGACTCTCAGTCACACCCTCCTGTCCCTGACCACTGACAAACTCTAAAGTACTGCTTAACCTAAAGGGTGTTACTGCCTCCTGGAACAAAGTGTCCAGGTAACTCTCCCCCTCCCTGATGCATCGCAATGTCTGCAGCTCGTACTCCAGCTCAACAATTCTGAGCTGAAGTTCCTCGAGTTGCAGGCACTTACCGCAGATGTGGTTGCTCGGGATCATGATCCTCTCCACAAACTCCCACATGCTGCAGTTACAACACACCACCTGCCCTGCCATCTCTAACCTTGTTTTATTTATTAATTAATGGGACAAGTTAAGAAACAAAAGATGAGTATAGATGAGGCGTAAATGGGAATGGCAGAATCATCAACAGATGCCATGTGGGAAAAAATGTAGATGCAACACCTGCCCTTTTACCTCCTCCCTTCCCACTGTCCAGGGCCCCATACACTCCTTCCAGGTGAAACAGCGGTTTACTTGTACTTCTTGCAATTTAGTATACTGTATTCGCTGCTCACGATGCGGTCTCCTCTACATTGGGGAGACCAAATGCAGATTGGGTGACCGCTTTGCGAACACCTCCGTTCAGTCCGTAAGCTTGACCCCGAGTTTCCGGTCGCCTGTCATTTTAATTCTCCGCTCGACTCCCACTCTGACCTCTCCGTCCTCGGCCTCTTACACTGTTCCAACTAAGATGTGGAGATGCCGGTGTTGGACTGGGGTGGACAAATGTGAGAAGTCGTACAACACCAGGTAATAGTCCAACAGCTTTATTTGAAATTCCAAGCTTTCGGAGCGCTGCTCCTTCATCAGGTGACTTCACCTGTTGGACTATAACCTGGTGTTGTGCGACTTCTCACATTTGTTCCAACTAAGCTCAACGTAAGCTCGAGGAACAGCATCTCATCTTTCGATTAGGCACTTTACAGCCTTCTGGACTCAACAGTCGAGTTCAACAATTTCAGATCATAACCTCTGCCCCTATTTTTTTTCCACATGGTAGCTGTTGATGATTCTGCCATTCCCACTTACACCTCTTCTAGACTCATCTTTGTTTCTTTACTTGTCCCATTACCATCTCCTTTTGCCTCTCACCATCATCCCTTTTGTCTTTTAATCTCTCCTGCCTTCCATCCTATCACAGACCTTCCCTTTTGTTCTTTCCTCCCCTCCCCCCTTTCCCTGCCCCTGCACTTGTTTAAAAACTTGTTCCATCTCCAACTTTTTCCAGTTCTGACGAAGGGTCATTGACCTGAAATGTTAACTCTGTTTCTCTCTCCACAGATGTTGCCTGACCTGCTGAGTATTTCCAGCATTTTCTGTTTTTATTATCTACTGTACTATCTTCATCAACCCTCTCTGTTACATAGAAACATAGAAACATAGAAAATAGGTGCAGGAGTAGACCATTCGGTCCTTCGAGCCTGCACCGCCATTCAATGCGTTCATGGCTGAACATGCTACCTCAGTACCCCATTCCTGCTTTCTCGCCATACCCCTTGATCCCCCTAGTTGTGAGTATTATATCTAACTCCCTTTTGAATATATTTAGCGAACTCGCCTCAACAACCTTCTGTGGTAGAGAATTCCACAGATTCACCACTCTCTGGGTGAAGAAGTTCCTCCTCATCTCAGTCTTCATCATCAAAGAACTCAATCAGGTTAGTCAGACACGATTTGCCTTTAACAAGTCATAGAATCATAGAAAAATTACGACACAAAAGGAGGCCATTTGGCCCATCTTGTCCGTGCCGGTCGGAAAAGAGCTATCCAGCCTAATCCCGCCTTCCAGCACTAGATCCGTAGTCCTGTCGGTTACAGCTTTTCAAGTGCATATCCAAGTACTTTTTATAGGTGATGAGGGTTTCTGCCTCTACCACCCTTTCGGGCTGTGTGTTCCAGACCCCCACCACCCTCTGGGTGAAAATGTTTTCCTCAAATCCCCTCTAAACCTCCGACCAATTACTTTAAATCTATGCCCCCTGGTTCTTGACCCCTCTGCTAAGGGAAATAGATCCTTCCTATTCACTCTATCTACGCCCCTCATAATTTTATACATCTCAATTAAATCTCCCCTCAGCCTCCTCTGTTCCAAAGAAAACAACACCAACCTCTCCAATCTTTCCTCATAGCTAAAGTTTTCCAGTCCTGGCAACATCCTCTGCACCCTCTCCAGTGCAATCACATCCTTCCTGTAATGTGGTGACCAGAACTGCACGCAGTACTCAAGCTGCGGCCTAACCAGTGTTGTATACAGTTCAAGCATAACCTCCCTGCTCTTATATTCTATGCCTCGGCTAATAAAGGAAAGCATTCCGTATGCCTTTTTAACTACTTTATCGACCTGTCCTGCTACCTTTAAGGATCTGTGGACATGCACTACAAGGTCCCTCTGTTCCTCCACACCTCTCAGTATCCTCCCATTAATTGTGTATTCCCTTGCCATGTTGCCCCTCCCCAAATGCATTACCTCACACTTTTCCGGATTGAATTTGCCACTGTTCTGCCCACCTGACCAGTTGATCGATATCTTCCTGAAGTCTAAAGCTTTCCTCCTCACTGTCAACCACACGGCCAATTTTTGTATCATCTGCAAATTTCTTTATCATGCCCCCTACATTTAAGTCTAAATCATTGATATATACCACAAAAAGTAAGGGACCAAGTACTGAGCCCTGTGGAACCCCACTGGAAACAGCCTTCCAGTCGCAAAAACTCTCATCAACCATTACCCTTATCTTCCTGCCACTGAGCCAATTTTGGATCCAATTTGCCACTCTCCCTTGGATCCCATGGGCTTTTACTTTTTTGATCAGCCTGCCATGTGGGACCTTGTCAAAAGCCTTGTTAAAATCCATGTAGGCTACATCAAACTCACTGCCCTCATCGACCCTCCTTGTTACCTCCTCAAAGAATTCAATCAAGTTAGTCAGACACGACCTTCCCTTAACAAAACTATGCTGACTGTCCTTAATTAATCTGGGTCTTTCTAAATGAAGGTTTATACTGTCCCCCAGAATTGATGCCAGTAATTTGCCCACCACCAAGGTTAAACTAACTGGCCTGTAATTGCTCGGTTTATCCCTTCCTCCCTTTTTAAACAATGGTACAACGTTAGCAGTTCTCCAATCCACTGGCACCACTCACTTCACCTGAGGAAGGAGCAAATCGATAGCTCCGAAAGCTTGTGATTTCAAATAAAACTGTTGGACTATAACCTGGTGTTGTGCGACCTCTCAATTTTGACCACTCCTGGAGCCAGGGAGGGTTGGAAAATGATGGTCAGAGTCTCCGCAATTTCCTCCCTTGCTTCTTTTAATAGCCTCGGATATATTTCATCCGGCCCTGGTGATTTATTTACTCTCAAGGATGCTAAACCACTTAATACTTCCTCTCTTACTGTGTTTATCCCATCTAATATTTCACTATCTTCCTCCTTAACTTCAACGTCGGCATCGCCCCCTCTTTTGTGAAGACAGCTACAAAGTGTTCATTAATACCTTCCCCACATCCTCCGCCTCCACACATACATCACCATTGGTCCCTGATAGCCCCCATTTCTTTCCTTAGTTATTCTCTTGCTCTTTATGTAATTATAAAAGATCTTTGGGTTTTCTTTGATTCTATTTGCCAGTATTTTTTCATGCACTCTTTTTGCTTTCCTAATTTCCTTCTTAATTTCACCCTTACACTTTCTATACTCTTCTAGGCTTTCTGCAGTATTGAGCTCACGCTATCTGATAGAGGCTTCCCTTTTTTGCCTTATTTTACCCTGTATGCATCTTGTCATCTAGGGGGCGCTAAATTTGGCAGTTCTACCCTTTTTCTCTGTGGAAAAATGTTCACCCTGAACTCCATGTATCTCCCTTTTGAATGCCTCCCACTGCTCTGACACCAATTTACCTTCAAGTAACTGTCTCCAGTTCACTTTTGCTAAATCACTTCTCAACCTAGTAAAATTGGCCTTCCCCCAATTTAGAACCCTTACTCCTGTTTTTTCTTTGTCCTTATCCATAACTATGCTAAAACTAACTGAATTATGATCACTACCACAAAAATGCTCTCCCACTGATACTCCTTCCACCTGCCCAGCTTCATTCCCTAAAACTAAATCCAGAACTGCCCCCCTCTTGTTGGGCTTGCTACGTATTGGCTAAAATAGTTCTCCAGAATGCAATTTAGGAATTCTGTGCCTTCTATACCTTTTACATTGGTAGTATCCCAGTTAATATTGGGGTAATTGAAATCCCCCACTATTAAATCTGTGCTGGCTGTCCCTTATTAACCCATGCTTCTCCAAGTGAGAATTAATTTTGCCCTTGACAATGGTCTCTGGTAGTTTTCCCACCACTGACGTTGGACTGAATGGCCTGTAATTACCAGGTTTCTCCCTCTCCCCTTTTTTGAACAGGGGTGTAACATTTGCAATCCTCCAGTCCTCTGGCACCACCCACATATCCAAGGAGGATTGAAAGATTGTGGTCAGTGCTTCTGCTATCTCCACCCTAGCTTCCCTCTGCAACCTGGGATGCATCCCATCTGGGCCGGGTGACTTGTTAACTTTGAGTGATGTCAGCCTATTTAGCCCCTCCTTTCTATCTATTTTTATCCTATCCAATACTCTACTCCCCCCTCCTCTACTGAAACATTAACTTCAACCTCTTCTTTTGTGATGACAGGGTACTCATTCAGTCCCTCTGCCTCCACAAAAAGATTTCCTTTTTTGTCCCTAATCGGCTCCACCAGTCCTTTAACTATCCTTTTACATTATATATGTTGAAAGATTTTTGGGTTCCCTTTTATGTTACCCGCTAATCTTTTCTCAGACTCTTGCTTTGCCCTTTCTCAGTTCCCCTGCACTCTCTGTATTCTGCCTGGTTTTCCATTGTATTCTGCACCTGACATTTGTCATAAACATCCTTGTTCTGTTTTATTTTAACCTCTATTTCCTTTGTCATCTAGGGAGCTCTAGCTTTGGATGCCCCATCTTTCCTCCACATGGGAATATGCTTGGTTTTTACCTGAACTATCTCCGCCTTGAAGGCCTGCCATTGCTCATTTATTGTATTCCTGGACAAACTTTGTTTCCAGTCCACCTGTACTAGATCCCTTCCCAAATCACTGAAATTGGCTCTCTTCCAGTTTGGTACACTCTCTTGTGTGGTGTACACATTCTCCCCATCTCTCTCTCTCTCTCTCGTGTGATGTACACATTCTCCCCATCTCTCTCTCTCTCGTGTGATGTACACATTCTCTCATGTGATGTACACTCTCTCTTCGTGTGATGTACATAAGAACATATGAAATAGGAGCAGGAGTCGGCCATTTGGCACTTCGAGCCTGCTCTGCAATTCAATAAGATCATGGCTGATCTTCTACCTCATCTCCACTTTCCTGCACTATCCCCATATCCCTTGATTCCCTGAATATTCAAAAATCTATTGACCTCTGTCTTGAATATATTCAACGACTGAGCCTCCACAGCCCTCTGGGGTAAAGAATTCCAAAGATTCACCACCCTCTGAGTGAAGAAATTTCTCCTTATCCCCTTATTCTGAGACTGTGACCTCTGGTTCTGGACTCCCCAGCCAGGGGAAGCATTCTCGCTGCATCTCTTACTCCTTCTTACGCAGTCCCTCAGAACCGAGGATGACTTGCGTCCACACTAAAAATGAGTTCTCAGGTGACTGATGAGTCCAATGCGAGACGTACAGTCTCTGACACAGGTGGGGCAGATGATGGTTGAAGGGGCGGGTGGGTGGGGTGCTTGGGTTGACGTGCGCTCCTTCCGCTGTTTGCGCTTGGCTTCCGCTTGCTCTGGCGAAGAGACTCAAGGTGTTCAGTGCCTTCCCGGATGCTTCTCCTCCACTTTGTGCTGTATTGGGCCAGGGATTCCCAGGTATCGGTGGGGATGTTGCACTTTTTCAAGGCGGCTTTGAGGCTGTCCTTGAAGCATTTCCTCTGCCCACCTGGGGTTCTCTTGCCGTGTCGGAGCTCCGATGAGAGTGCTTGTTTTCGGTGTCTCGTATCGGGCATGCGGACAATGTGGCCCGTCCATCGGAGCTGATCGAGCGTGGTCAAAGCTCCGATGCTGAGGATGTTGGCCTGAGCGAGAACACTGACGTTGGTGCGCCTTTCCTGCCAATGGATTTACAGGATCTTGCGGAGGCAGCGTTGGTGGTACCTCTCCAGTGCTTTGAGGTGCCTGCTGTACATGGTCCATGTCTTTGAAGCATACAGGAGGGCGGGTATCATTGCTGCTCTGTAGACCATGAGCTTAGTGCCGGGTTTGACGTCCTGGTCTTCAAACACTCTCTTCCTCAGGTGACCAAAGGCTGCACTGGCACACTGAAGGCGGTGTTGGACTTCGTTATCGATGTCTGCCCTTGTTGACAGTAGGCTCCCGAGGTATGGAAAGTGGTCCACGTTGTCCAAGGCCTCGTCGTGGATTTTGATAATCGGGGAGCAGTACTGTGTGTCAGGGGGCAGGTTGGTAGAGGACCTTTGTCTTACGGATGTTTAGTGTAAGGCCCATGCTCTCGTACGCTTCGGTGAAGGTGTTGACGATGGTTTGGAATGTGACCTCCGAGTGTACGCAGACGCAAGCGTCGTCTGCATACTGTAATTTGACGATAGAGGATGGGACGACCTCGGATCTGGACTGGAGGTGACGGAGGTTGAACAGTTTCCCGTTTGTTCTGTAGATTAGCTCCACTCCAGCGGGGAGCTTACGGAGGGTGAGATGGAGCATTGCAGCAAGGAAGATCGAGAAGAGCGTTGGTGCAATGACACAGCCTTGTTTGACCCCGGTCCATACGTGAATTGG
Source organism: Squalus acanthias (assembly GCA_030390025.1). Taxonomy (NCBI): domain Eukaryota; kingdom Metazoa; phylum Chordata; class Chondrichthyes; order Squaliformes; family Squalidae; genus Squalus; species Squalus acanthias. The sequence goes on along the minus strand of JASTWF010000617.1, from coordinate 85,122 downwards.
GTCTGTGGTGGATCCGTTGGTCAGGATCACGGCTTGCATGTCGTCGTGAAGCAGGCGGAGGATGGTGACAAACTTTTGAGGGCATCCGAATTTGAGGAGGACACTCCATAGTCCCTCATGTTTGACAGTGTTGAAGGTTTCGTGAGGTCAAAGAAGGCCATGTACAACGGTTGGTGCTGTTCCCTGCATTTCTCTTGTAATTGACACGCGGTGAAGATCATATCCATTGTGCCCCTTAGTGGGCGTAATCCACATTGCGACTCTGGGAGGAGCTCTTCAGCCACTGGGAGAAGGCAATTGAGGAGGATTCTTGCGATGACTTTCCCTGTGGTAGACAGCAGGGAAACTCCTCTGTATTTACCGCAATCGGGCTTGTCACCTTTCTTGAAGATGATCACGATTACGGCGTCTCTGAGATCCCCTGGCATGCTCTCCTCCTTCCAAATAAGAGAAATGCCCTGTAGGAATTTTGTATGTATCAATCAGATCACCTCTCATTCTTCTAAACTCTAGAGAATAACGGCTTAGTCTACTCAATCTGTCCTCATAGGACAATCCCCCCATCCAAGGAACCAGGCTGGTGAACCTTCGTTGCACTCCCTCTATGGCAAGTATATCCTTCCTTAGGTAAGGAGACCAAAACTGTACACAATACTCCAGGTGTGGTCTCACCAGGGCCCTATATAATTGCAGTAAGATGTCTTTACTCTTATACTCAAATCCTCTTGTAATAAAGGCCAACATACCATTTGCTTTCCTAACTGCTTGCTGTATGTACCTGCATGTTACCTTTTAGTGATTCGTGTACAAGGACACCCCGCTCCCTCTGAACACCAGCATTTCCCAATCTCTCACCATTTATAAAATAATCTGCTTTTCTATTTTTCCTACCAAAGTAGATAACTTCACATTTCTCCACATTATATTCCATTTGCCATGTTTTTGCCCACTCACTTGCCTGTCTATGTCCCCTTGAAGCCTCCTTGCATCCTCCTCACAACTTACATTCCCACCCAGCTTTGTATCATCAGCAAACTTGGATATATTACATTTGGTCCCCTCATCCAAATCATTGATGTAGATTGTGAATAGCTGAGGCCCAAGCACTGATCCTTGCGGTACCCCACTAGTTACAGCCTGCCAACCCAAAAATGACCCGTTTATTCCTACTCTCTGTTTTCTGTCCATTAACCAATCCTTAATCCATTCTAGTATAATACCCCCAATCCCATGAGCCCTAATTTTGTTTAATAACCTCTTGTCTGGCACCTTATCGAATGCCTTCTGAAAATCCAAATACACCACATCCACTGGTTCCCCCTTATCTATTCTGCTAGTTACAATCTCAAAGAACTCTAACAGATTCGTCAAACACGATTTCCCTTTCATAAATCTGTGTTGACTCTGCACAATCCTATTATTTTCTAAGTGCCCTGTTACCACGTCCTTATTAATAGATTCTAGCATTTTCCCTACTACTGATGTCAGGCTAACTGGTCCATAGTTCCCCGTTTTCTCTCTCCCTCCTTTCTTAAATAGTGGGGTCACATTTGCCACCTTCCAATCTGCGGGAACCGTTCTAGAATCTATGGAATTTTAGAAGATGACAACCAATGCATCCACTATCTCTATAGCCACCTCTTTCAAAACTCTAGGATGTAGGCCATCAGGTCCCGGGGCTTTCAGTCCCACTAATATCTCCAGTACTATTGTTTTACTAATACTAATTTCTATCAGTTCCTCATTCTCGCTAGACCCTTGTTTTTTGCATCTTCTTCCGTGAAGACAGACACAAAGTATTTGTTTAATTTCTCTGCCATTTCCTTATTCGCCATTATAATTTCTCCTGTCTCAGCCTGTAAGGGACCCAAATTTTACTTTCGCCAATCTTTTCCTTTTTACGTACCTATAGAGGCTTTTACAGTCTGTTTTTATGTCTCTTGCTAGTTTAGTCTCATATTCTATGTTCCCTTTATCCATTTCTTGGTCCTCCTTTGCTGAATTCTAAAATCCTTCCAATCCTCAGGCTTACTACTTTTTTTGGCAACATTATAAACAACATAAGAACATAAGAAACAGGAGCAGGAGTCGGCCAATTGGCCCCTCGAGCCTGTTCCGCCATTCAATAAGATCATGGCTGATCTGATCCTAACCGCCAATCTACTATCACAGACCCATCTCCTGAACCTAACAGAATTGGACACACGAAATAGGAGCAGGATCAGGCTACACGGCCTCTTGCTTTGATCTAATACTATCATTAACTTCTCTTGTTAGACACGGTTGGACCACTTTTCCTGTGGGGTTTTTGTGCCTTAAAGGAATGTATATTTGTTGTTCATTATGTATTAATTCTTTAAATGCTAGCCATTGCTCATCCACTGTCATACCTTTTAATGTAGTTTCCCAATCTACCTTAGCCAACTCGCCCCTCATACCGCTCTTTCCCCACTCTTCTCCTCACTGTTCACTATACTTCCAAGTTTTGTGTCATCTGCAAATTTTGAAATTGTGCCCTGTACACCCACATCCAAGTCATTAATATATATCAAGAAAAGCAGTGGTCCTAGAACCGACCCCTGGGGAACACCACTGTATACCTTCCTCCAGTCCGGAAAACAACCGTTCACCACTACTCTCTGTTTCCTGTCACTTAGCCAATTCCATATCCATGCTGCCATAAGAACATAGAACATAAGATGTAGGAGCAGGAGTAGGTCATTCAGCCCCTCGAGCCTGCTCCGCCATTCAATAAGATCTTGGCTAATCTGATCTTGGCCTCAACTCCACTTCCCTGCCTGCTCCCCATAACCCTTGACTCCCTTACCTTTCAAAAATCTGTCTATCTCCACCTTAAATATATTCCATGACCCAGCCTCCACAGCTCTCTGGGGAAGAGAATTCCAAAGATTCACGACCCTCTGAGAGAAGAAATTCCTCCTCATTTCTGATTTAAATGGGTACCCCCTTATTCTGAAATTATGCCCCCTAGTTCTAGATTCCCCCACAAGGGGAAACATCCTCTCTGCATCTACCCTGTCAAGCCCCTTCAGAATATTATGGGCCAGAAATTCAGCTTTCCGGCTTCCTGCGGGTGCAAGCATCGCGCGCGTACTTGCCTACCGCGCCTGCAGTTGTGCTTTGGGCCCACGAGGACTTCGGCTCCTGGGCCTCCTCCAGCTGCCGGCGCGCAGTGCTTGTGTATCCCAGGGGCGCAGTTAGTTCGAAGCGTCCCCTGGGATCACGTGGGCCATGGAGAGCCAATCCTAACAGGGCATTTTCATTCATAGATTTGACAGGAAGACTTGTCAAATCTATGAATAGAGATCAGCCCCAAAATCACACTTAAACTTCAAATACATTTTTTTTAAATCACATTTTTAAAATAACTATAAGTTAAATAAATTAACTACTTTAAACAAAAATTAAAATTTTTGAAAAAATTAATTATACTTTGTAACGGTGCTAAAAATAAACTTACCTTTCTTTAAGGTATCTAAAAAAGATAAACCTGTTGAAAATTTTTTTAAATTGTAATTAATTAACCACTTACCTTGTTAAAAACAGACCTTGTGCCTCCTTTTTAAAAGTGCAGCTTCTTCATACTTACCTTCCCGGAGAAACCTGAAAAAAAAATCGAAGTTCGCTGCATGCGGGCAGCCTCTCCCGCGCACACGTTCGACTTCTGAACCCCTCCCTTCAAGGGAACGGAAGTTCCGGTTTCCCACGCATGCGTAGTGCATGCAGGAAACCGGCACTTCAGGTGGCCTTACGGGTGAGTACACAGCGCGTACTCACCCGACAACAGCCGAATTTCTGGCCCCATATGTTTCAATAAGATCCCCTCTCATTCTTCTAAACTCCAATGAGTATAGGCCCAACCTGCTCAACCTTTCTTCGTAAGACAACCCCATCATCTCTGGAATCAACCGAGTGAACCTTCTCTGAACTGCCTCCAATGCAAGTATATCCCTCCTTAAATAAGGAGACCAAAACTGTACGCAGTACTCCAGGTGCGGTCTCACCAACGCCCAGTACAATTCTAACAGGACTTCCCTACTTTTATACTCCATTTCCTTTGCAATAAAGGCAAACATTCCTAATTGCATTCCTAATTATTTGTTGTACCAGCATGCTAACCTTTTGTGATTCATGTACAAGGACCCCCAGATCCCTCTGTACCTCAGCATTTTGTAATCTCTCCCCATTTAAATAATAATTTGCTTTTTTATTTTTCCTACTAAAGTGGATAACCTCGCATTTTCCCACATTATACTCCATCTGCCAGATTTTTGCCCACTCACTTAGCCTATCTATATCCCTTTGGAGATTCTTTGCATCCTCCACACAATTTGCTTTCCCACCTATCTTTGTATCATAAGAACATAAGAATATAAGAAATAGGAGCAGGAGTAGGCCAATCGGCCCCTCGAGCCTGCTCCGCCATTCAATAAGATCATGGCTGATCTGATCCTAACCTCAAATCTAAAGAACACAAGAAGTAGGAGCAGGACCCGGCCATTCAGCCCCTGGTTCCGCTCCGCCACCCACAGGGCCTTGACCGATCCGAACTCAGCCTCATGTCCAATTTCCTGCCCGCTCCCCGTAACCCCTAATTCCCTTTACTTCTAGGAAACTGTCTATTTCTGTTTTAAATTTATTTAATGATGTAGCTTCCATAGCTTCCTGGGGCAGCAAATTCCACAGACCCACTACCCTCTGAGTGAAGAAGTTTCTCCTCATCTCAGTTTTGAAAGAGCAGCCCCTTATTCTAAGGTTATGCCCCCTAGTTCTAGTTTCACCCATCCTTGGGAACATCCTTACCGCATCCACCCGATCAAGCCCCTTCACAATCTTATATGTTTCAATAAGATCGCCTCTCATTCTTCTGAACTCCAATGAGTAGAGTCCCAATCTACTCAACCTCTCCTCATATGTCCACCCCCTCATCCCCGGGATTAACCGAGTGAACCTTCTTTGTACTGCCTCGAGAGCAAGTATGTCTTTTCTTAAGTATGGACACCAAAACTGTATGCAGTATTCCAGGTGCGGTCTCACCAATACCTTATATAACTGCAGCAATACCTCCCTGTTTTTATAATCTATCCCCCTAGCAATAAAAGCCAACATTCTGTTGGCCTTCTTGATCACCTGCTGCACCTGCATCCTAACTTTTTGATTTTCTTGCACTAGGACCCCCAGATCCCTTTGTACTGCAGTACTTTCCAGTTTCTCGCCATTAAGATAATAACTTGCTCTCTGATTTTTCCTGCCAAAGTGCATAACCTCACATTTTCCAATATTGTATTGCATCTGCCAAATCTCCGCCCACTCACCCAGCCTGTCTATATCCCCTTCAAGATTTTTTATGTCCTCCTCACTTTCTACTTTCCCTCCCATCTTTGTATCATCTGCAAACTTTGATATGTTATACTCGGTCCCCTCCTCCAAATCGTTAATATAGATTATAAAGAGTTGGGGACCCAGCACCGACCCCTGCGGAACACCACTGGCTACTGGTTGCCAGTCCGAGAATGAACCATTTATCCCAACTCTCTGCTTCCTGTTAGATAACCAATCCTCCACCCATGCCAGAATATTACCCCCAATCCAGTGATTTTTTATCTTGAGTAATAATCTTTTATGTGGCACCTTGTCGAATGCCTTCTGGAAGTCTAAATACATTACGTCCACTGGTTCCACTTTATCCACCCTGTACGTTATGTCCTCAAAGAACTCAAGCAAATTTGTCAGACATGACTTCCCCTTCATAAAGCCATGCTGACTTTGTCCTATTAAATTATGTTTATCTAAATGTTCCGTTACTGTCTCCTTAATAATAGACTCCAAAATTTTACCCACAACAGATGTTAGGCTAACTGGTCTTTAATTTCCAGCCTTCTGCCTACTACCCTTTTTAAATAAGGGTGTTACATTAGCAGTTTTCCAATCTGCCGGGACCTTTGCTGAGTTCAGGGAGTTTTGGAAAATTATTACCAAAGCATCCACAATCCCTACTGCCACTTCCCTCAAGACCCTAGGATGTAAGCCATCAGGTCCAGGGGATTTATTCGCCTTGAGTCCCATTATTTTACTGAGTACCAATTCCTTAGTGATTTTAATCGTATTTAGCTCCTTCCCCCCTAGAGCCCCCTGTTTGTCCAGTGTTGGGATATTCTTAGTGTCCTCTACCGTAAAGACTGAAACAAAATATTTGTTCAGCATTTTTGCCATCTCCATGTTTCCCACCATTAATTTCCCGGTCTCATCCTCTAAGGGACCTACGTTTGCCTTAACCACCCTTTTTCTTTTTATATAACTGTAGAAACTCTTGCTATCTGTTTTTATATTTTTTGCTAATTTATTTTCATAATCTATCTTCCCTTTCTTAATCAATCCTTTAGTTACTTTTTGCTGTCTTTTGAAGACTTCCCAATCTTCTATCCTCCCACTAAGTTTGGCTACCTTATATGTCCTTGTTTTCAGTCAGATACTATCCTTAATTTCTTTACTTAGCCACGGATGGCTGTCATTTCTTTTACACCCTTTTTTCCTCAGTGGAATATATTTTTTTTGAAAGTTGTAAAATAACTCCTTAAATGAACACCACTGCTCATGTACCGTTTTACCCTTTAATCTATTTTCCCAGTCCACTTTAATCAATTCCGCTCTCATATCATCATAGTCTCCTTTATTCAAGCTCAGTATGCTTGTTTGAGAACCAACCTTCTCACCCTCTAATTGGATATGGAATTCAACCATGTTATGGTCACTCATTCCAAGGGGATCCTTAACCAGGACATTATTAATTAATCCAGACTCATTACACAGTACCAGGTTCAAGGTTGCTTGCCCCCTTGTAGGATCAGTTACATACTGCTCAAGAAATCCATCCCTAATACACTCAATAAACTCTTCCTCAAGGCTGCCCTGCCCAATTTGATTTGTCCAGTTAATATGATAGTTAAAATCCCCCATAATTATAGCTGTTCCCTTATTACATGCCCCAACTATTTCCTGATTAATACTTCTTCCAGCAGAGTTGCAACTATTAGGAAGCCTATATACTACTCCCACTTATGTTTTTTTCCCCTTATTATTCCTTATCTCCACCCAAACTGTTTCATTATCCTGATCCTTTGACCCAATATCATTTCTCTGTATTACAGTGATTCCTTCCTTTATTAACATAGCCACCCCACCTCCCCTTCCTTCCTGCCTGTCCTTCCTGATTGTTAAATACCCTGGCATATTTAATTCCCAGTCGTTGTCACCCTGCAGCCATGTTTCTGTAATGGCCACAAGATCATACCCATACGTAGTTATTTGTGCCGTTAACTCATCCATTTTGTTACGAATGCTACGTGCATTCAGATAAAGAACTTTCAAATATGTTTTGTGACACTTAGTTCCTGCTTTTTCCTTTTTTAACACTTTACCTTTTACTCCATACCTTCTGTCCCTTCCTGACACGCTTTCCTCTGTCTCCCTGCTCAGGTGCCCAACCCCCTGCCACTTTAGTTTAAACCCTCCCCAACAGCACCAGCAAACACTCCCCCTAGGACAGCGGTCCCGGCCCTGCCCAGGTGCAGACCGTCCGGTTTGTACTGGTCCCACCTCCCCCAGAACCGGTTCCAATGTCCCAGGAATTTGAATCCCTCCCCCTTACACCATTCCTCTAGCCACGTATTCATTTGAAATCATCATCAGCAAATTTGGCTACATTACACTCGGTCCCTTCATCCAAGTCATTAATATAGATTGTAAATAGTTGAGGCCCCAGCACTGATTCCTGCGGCACCCCACTAGTTACAGTTTGCCAACCTGAAAATGATCCATTTATCCCGACTCTCTGTTTTCTGTTAGTTAGCCAATCCTCTATCCATACTAATATGTTACCCCCAACCCCGTGAGCTCTTATTTTGTGCAGTAACCTTTTATGTGGCACCTTATCGAATGCCTTCTGGAAATCCAAATACACCACATCTACTGGTTCCCCTTTATCCACCCTGCTCGTTACATCCTCAAAAAACTCCAGCAAATTTGTCAAACATGATTTCCCTTTCATAAAACCATGCTGACTCTGCTTGACTGTATTATGATTTTCTAAATGTCCTGCTATCACTTCCTTAATGATGGACTCCAGCATTTTCCCAATGACAGATGTTAGGCTAACTGGTCGATAGTTGCCTGCTTTCTGTCTCCCTCCTTTCTTAAATAGGAGTGTTACATTTGCGGTTTTCCAGTCCGCTGGGACCTCTCCAGAATCCAGGGAATTTTGGTAGATTACAACCAATGCATCCACTATCTCTGTAGCTACCTCTTTTAAGACTCTAGTATGCAGGCCATCGGGTCCAGGGGACTTGTCCACCTTTAGTCTCTCTCGTGTGATGTACACATTCTCCCCATCTCTCTCTCTCTCTCTCTCGTGTGATGTTCGCATTCTCCCCATCTCTCTCTCTCTCGTGTGATGTACACATTCTCCCCGTCTCTCTCTCTCTCTCGTGTGATGTACACATTCTCCCCGTCTCTCTCTCTCTCTCGTGTGATGTACACATTCTCCCCCTCTCTCTCTCTTTCTCTCGTGTGATGTACACATTCTCCCCATCTCTCTCTCTCTCGTGTGATGTACACATTCTCCCCGTCTCTCTCTCTCTCTCGTGTGATGTACACATTCTCCCCATCTCTCTCCCTCTCATGTGATGTACACATTCTCCCCGTCTCTCTCTCTCTCTCGTGTGATGTACACATTCTCCCCATCTCTCTCTCTCGTGTGATGTACACATTCTCCCCGTCTCTCTCTCTCTCTCGTGTGATGTACACATTCTCCCCATCTCTCTCTCTCTCTCTCTCGTGTGATGTACACATTCTCCCCATCTCTCTCTCTCTCTCGTGTGATGTACACATTCGCTCGTATGATGTGCACTCTCTCTCGTGTGATGTACACGCTCTCTCTCTCTCGTGTGATGTACACATTCTGCCCATCTCTCTCTCTCTCGTGTGATGTACACATTCGCTCGTATGATGTGCACTCTCTCTCGTGTGATGTACACGCTCTCTCTCTCGTGTGATGTACACATTCTCTCCATCTCTCCCTCTCGTGTGATGTACACATTCTCCCCGTCTCTCTCTCTCTCGTGTGATGTACACATTCTCCCCATCTCTCCCTCTCGTGTGATGTACACATTCTCCCCGTCTCTCTCTCTCTCTCTCTCTCTCTCGTGTGATGTACACATTCTCCCCATCTCTCTCTCTCTCTCGTGTGATGTACACATTCGCTCGTATGATGTGCACTCTCTCTCGTGTGATGTACATGCTCTCTCCCTCTCGTGTGATGTATACATTCTCCCCGTCTCTCTCTCTCTCGTGTACACTGCATCCTGTTACCTTTCTTTGCTGTACTTTCAGGAGCACAGCCTCCCACTTCTGCTGCAGTAGGTAGAGGCTGTGCTCTGTGTTGGATCCCTTTGGGATGTCGCTGTCACTGAGCAGTCGTTCCATCATATTGTGAACACTGTTGTACGCGCACTGTTTGGATTCCAGCTCTTTACACAACTCCTGTGAAGAGCAAATCATTGAGATCAAAGAACTGAGAATCTGAAGATCCCAACATTTCATTGACATTTATTAGAAAAAGGAACTTTGATGTAATATCTGACAACTAGAGAATCTGGGAATTCAGTGTAAAAATCTGGAAATAAAAGCTGGGATCAGTAAAAGTGACCATGAAGCTGTCGGATTGTCGTAAAAACCCAACTGGTTCACTGATGTCCTTTAGGGAAGGAAATCTGCCGTCCTTACCCGGTCTGGCCTATATGTGACTCCAGGCCCACACGAACATTGTTGACTCTTTACTGCCCTCTGAAATGAGCCTAGCGAGCCACACAGTTTGCATCAAACCCACTACCATGGGTTTAGGAAGAAGGCGATGGGCAATAAATGCCAGCCTCATTAGCGATGCCCGCATCCCGAGAATTAATTAAACAAAATGTAGATCCAAAGTTCCAGTCTGAGATAACCCAAAATATCAGGAATTAAGCTTTGAGTCTCTGTGTCTGTGCCATTTAGATTAAGTTTGTGGGAAGAAGATAAAACACAACCAAGTTAGCCTCAATAGCAGATACAGGTCACAGGTCAGCGTCAAACATGGCCCAAAAGGCAAAGGGAGAATTCCGGGGGGACAGAGATACAAAAGGAGGAGACGGAGACAAACATTGTTCAGAATATTTGTTGGGATGTGGGAAGTGCAAACAAGGACATATTTATTGGCAGGTATCATGTTGGGGTGGGGGGGGCGGGGTGGGAGATTTCATGTGGTGGGGGTGGGGGTGGGAGATTCCATGTGGTTGGGGGTGGGGTTGGGAGATTCCATGTGGTTGGGGGTGGGGGAGGGAGATTCCATGTGGTTGGGGTGGGGGGGTGGGAGATTCCATGTGGTTGGGGGTGGGGGAGATTCCATGTGGTGGGGGTGGGGTGTGAGATTCCATGTGGTGGGGGTGGGGGGGGGGGGAGATTCCATGTGGTGGGGGCGGGGTGGGAGTTTCCATGTGGTTGGGGGTGGGGGTGGGAGATTCCATGTGGTTGGGGGTGGGGTTGGGGGTGGGAGATTCCATGTGGTGGGGGTGGGAGATTCCATGTGGTGGGGTGGGGGTGGGAGATTCCATGTGGTGGGGGTGGGAGATTCCATGTGGTTGGGGGTGGGGGTGGGAGAGTCCATGTGGTGGGGGTGGGAGATTCCATGTGGTTGGGGGTGGGGTGGGGGTGGGAGATTCCATGTGGTTGGGGGTGGGAGATTCCATGTGGTTGGGGGTGGGGGGGGTGGGAGATTCCATGTGGTTGGGGCGGGGTGGGAGTTTCCATGTGGTTGGGGGTGGGGGTGGGAGATTCCATGTGGTTGGGGGTGGGGGGGGGTGGGAGATTCCATGTGGTTGGGGGTGGGGGTGGGAGATTCCATGTGGTTGGGGGTGGGGGTGGGAGATTCCATGTGGTGGGGGTGGGGGGGAGATTCCATGTGGTGGGGGGCAGGGTGGGCGATTCCATGTGGTGGGGGTGGAGTGGGAGATTCCATGTGGTTGGAGGTGGGGGTGGGAGATTCCATGTGGTTGGGGGTGGGGGTGGGAGATTCCATGTGGTGGGGTGGGGGTGGGAGATTCCATGTGGTGGGGGTGGGAGATTCCATGTGGTTGGGGGTGGGGGTGGGAGATTCCATGTGGTGGGGTGGGGGTGGGAGATTCCATGTGGTGGGGGTGGGAGATTCCATGTGGTGGGGGTGGGAGATTCCATGTGGTTGGGGGTGGGGGTGGGAGATTCCATGTGGTGGGGGTGGGAGATTCCATGTGGTGGGGTGGGGGTGGGAGATTCCATGTGGTGGGGGTGGGAGATTCCATGTGGTGGGGTGGCAGGCTCCATGCTGACTGTACCCAAGGCCCTGTACATGCCTGAGGCTGTGTTTGAGGCAATTGGCCAGACCACACTGTAGCAGGGGCCCGTGGTCATGCTCCATGCTCGCTACGTCCATCCCCCCACTCAGAGCTGCACTTCCTGTTGTGAGTCTGTTGAAATCAGTTCTGATGCCAGACAATCGGGGAGGATTGGGTGAGGGGTCAGGGGTCGAGCACAGCCCATCCCAGCATCACCATGACCGGTGTCAGCATTAGGCGTGACTGACATTCCCCACAATCCCCATCACTCACCAGGTGCACTCGCAGCTTCTCCTGGGCTGTCTCAGGAAGTCCGCAGAATGCTTTCACAGCCAGTTTCCCTTCGACTTGTTCGATCCACAGGATCAGTTCTTGAATCTCCAGATTCAGGTCTTGCACCTGAACACAAGGGACATGACTGAATTCCTCATCAATGAAGCCTCCAGACACATTACATTAATACTGCCCTTCAGTGTTACATGACCTCTCCCCATTCTCCTTCCCCCTCCTCACCTCCCCCTCAGCATCTCCCCCTATCCGCCTCCCCGCAAACTTCATGCTGCCTGGTAATTTACATGATTGCAGTGTCGAAGCAGCAGTAAATGCACTGTTGAGTGGCTGAATGCCTCAGCAGGGGGCCCAAGTTCATGTGAGGCTAGCACCACTTAAACATAGCCTGCACTACTTAAAGCCAGCCTGCACCTCTTAAAGGGGAGGTGCATTCTGGCTGGAGCAGGTGCTGGAAGTGGCTGAGGAAAAGAGTCTGACCTGCAAGAACACTGACTAATGGCACAACAGGGCAGAGAGCGTGCTCCAAGGTTCTCAAGACACTTAACTGGAGGCCTTGGTGGAGGAGGTGGACAGGAGGAGAGTGGTCCTCTAAACACAGGGGGCCAGGAGGCCCTTCAGACAAACTCTGCAATGACAATGGGAGCAGGTAGCGTGGTGGTCAATGCCAGAAGTCAAGCCCTGAGGACCTGGATGCAGCTTCCATTGCAGCACAAGCAGAAGCCCCCCAACGTCTGAGTGCTGCAATGGAAGCTCAGCTTGCTGCCACGCAAGTTCAGACTGCTGCCATTGTGGCTGCACTTACCAGTGTTCAAAAAGGCTTGTAGGGTGTCACAGAAGTCCAGCAATCTGTCCTCCAACAGATTACTAAGATTGCTGAGGCGCTGGCCTGGGGGAGTGGCAGTGGCTCCGTGGAACATGAACCTGCTGTCCTCTCTCAGGATGGCAGCATTCGTCCTCCCACTCTGGCCACTCCGCCAGTGCCCTAGCTGTTGCCTGTCAGCTAGCCAACCCAGACTGCTGCTGCCCATGCCGAGATGGTGCAGTCCGAAACTGGACCTTCTCGGCCCAGAGCTGTACGAGGTCATCCTCCAAGGTCATCCGCAGTCTCCTTCACTGGAAGCCAGCAACCTTCCTCCAGCTGTGTTGCAGCCACTGGAGTAGCACTGCATAGGAGCAGTAGGACATAGAAACAGAAAAATAGGAGCAGGAGTCGGCCATTTAGCCCTTCGACCCTGCTCCGCCATTCAATATGATCATGGCTGATCCTCTATCTCAATACCATATTTCCGCTCACTCCCCATACCCCTTGGTGCCTTTTGTGTCTAGAAATCTATCTATAGAAACATTAGGACATATAGGACAGGTAAAGGGACATGGAAGACAGACACAAAGGGAATGCACATGGGTGATTAGTTTATGTTTGTATGCAATATGGCATGATTTTATACATAAATTTGGTTTGGAATGTTTATATTGTGTTGGCTTTTATTTTTGCATTGTGGCCAAGCAGATACTGTGATGATCAGTGACAGAGGGAAGGTAAGGTGTGGGACTATTGGTGAATGTGGAATTGGGATCACGTTTACTGGTATTGCAGCTGGATGAGTCAGTCACGGGCAGCCAGGGCAGAATGGGGCTGTCTGGGTTGCTGCTTCCCTTCAGCCGTGGCTCAGCGGGTAGCACCCTCGCCTCTGAGTCAGAAGGTTGTGGGTTCACAGTCCCACTCCAGAGACTTGAGCACAAAAATCGAGGCTGACACTCCAGTGCAGTACTGAGGGAGTGCTGCACTGTCGGAGGTGCTGTCTTTTGGTTGAGATGTTAAACCGAGGCTCCGTCTGCTCTCTCAGGTGGACATAAAAGATTCCACGGCCATTATTTAGAAGAGCAGGGGAGTTAGCCCCAATGTTCTAACTAATATTTATCCCTCAATCAACATCACTAAAAAAGAGATTATCTGGTTATTATCCTGAGGTCTTGAAAGGCGCTATATAAGTTCAAGGGGTAGAAATTAGGTCGCGCCCCATTTGGGGCGCAAATATCGTCCGGACGCAAATATTAGCGCCTGGCGCTAATTATCGGCACTGACAGGAAACTTCACTTTTACCGCCCCGGGAGGTGAGTGGAGCGCTAAAGCAGGCGCTGCACACCTCTCTTAAGGCGCAAAGGGCGAGCAGTGAGGCGCTAACTCAGAGCGCTGGCGAAGCTCATGTAATGTCAGTCAGCAATGGAACACACACACAATGGCACGGGCCAGTTCTTAAAGGGGATGGTTAATCTTGCTTTCCATCCACATCCTGTTCATTGCAGCCTTGAATCTCGGCCTGGAGAGACTTGCACATCAAATGTGCTGGAAAGAACAATGGAGAGCACCAGGCAAAGAGCTCAGAGTGCAGCTCCCACAGTCTCTGCTAAATCGATACAAGGAATGGCAAATCAAAATGAACCTGCAAAGTGCTGCTCAGTACCCAAAACTCCTTCACACAACGTTGAATCTCTCCAGAAGTCTCTCCCTCTCTCTCTCAGAATGCGTAGTTCAAAAATGCCACCAACAATAAAAGACAGGAAGAGGCCCCCTTTAAATAGCGCCCCCCCCCAGCCCCACAGCGATTGATAGCGTTCCAGTCTTCTGGTCGTTGGAAGCGCCAGGCGGTAAGGCAGGGGGCGCCACTCAATTTCCGCTCCGGGGCGCCACAAGGGCGTTGCACCATGGAATGACGTCACAATCTGCGCGCGCAGGTGGTCGCAGCGGTAAGTTCTCGAGCGGCGCAAACATCGCTGCGCCCGGGCGTTAGCGGCTTTGCGCCCCATTAGCGCCCTCTTAAGGCGCTAACGGGAGGCGCAACCAAGTGAATTTTTACCCCCAAGTCTTTTATTTAATTTTTTTTTTAAATAGGAGCAGGAGTCGGCCATTCAATAATTTCCTGGCTGATCTTCTACCTCATCTCCACTTTCCTGCACTGTCCCCATATCCTTTGATTCCCTTAATATTCAAAAATCTATCGATCTCTGTCTTGAATATACTCAGTGACTGAGCCTCCACAGCCCTCTGGGGTAGAGAATTCCAAAGATTCACCGCCCTTTGAGTGAAGAAGTTTCTCCTTATCTCAGTCCTAAATGGCCGACCCCTTATTCTGAGACTGTGACCCCTGGTTCTAGATTCCCCAGCCGGGGGAAACATCCTCCCTGCATCTACCCTGTCAAGTCCTGTAAGAATTTTGTATGTTTCAATGAGATCACCTCTCATTCTTCTAAGCTCTAGAGAATATAGGCCTAGTCTACTCAATCTCTCCTCATAGGACAATTGAAGCCTCCTTGCATCCTCCTCACAACTTACATTCCCACCTAGCTTTGTATCATCAGCAAACTTGGATATATTACATTTGGTCCCCTCATCCAAATCATTGATGTAGATTGTGAATAGCTGAGGCCCAAGCACTGATCCTTGCGGCACCCCACTAGTTACAGCCTACCAACCCGAAAATGATCCGTTTATTCCTACTCTCTGTTTTCTGTCCGTTAACCAATCCTCAATCCATGCTAGTATATTACCCCCAATCCCATGAGCCCTAATTTTGTTTAATAACCTCTTGTGTGGCACCTTATCGAATGCCTTCTGAAAATCCAAATACACCACATCCACTGGCTCCCCCTTATCTATTCTGCTAGTTATAACCTCAAAGAACTCTAACAGATTCATCTAACACGATTTCCCTTTTCATAAATCCGTGTTGACTCTGCCCAATCCTATTATTATTTTCTAAGTGCCCTGTTACCACGTCCTTAATAATAGATTCTAGCATTTTCCCTGCTACTGATGTCAGGCTAACTGATCTGTAGTTCCCCATTTTCTCTCTCCCTCCTTTCTTAAATAGTGGGGTTACATTTGCCACCTTCCAATCCGCGGGAACCGTTCTACAATTTATGGAATTTTGGAAAATGACTACCAATACATCCACTATCTCTAGAGCCACCTCTTTCTTTCTTTCTTCTTCCTCCTGCTGCTCCTCAGCTGATTGCCATATGGAAGGTGACAAGGACTGTGCCCTCATGGTGACGAGGTTGTACAGCATGCAGCAGGCCACCACAAATCTCAACACCCGCTCTGCCGAGTACTGCAGGGCTCCTCCAGAGCGATCCAGGCAGCGGAAGTGTTGCTTCAGCACGCCAATGGTCTGCTCAATGATATTTCTTGTGGCAGCGTGGCTTTCATTGTATGAACGCTGCTCACGTGTGCATGGGTTGCGCACCGGAGCCATGTTGTTAATGAATTGCCCTTGTCTCCCAGTAGCCACCCTCTGGTTTGTCGTGCTGGCTCAAATGCAGATGGTTCAGCGGACTGCCGCAGAATGAAGGCATCATGACTGCTACCAGGATACCGGGCATTGACCTGCATGATTCGCTGAGTATGGTCGCACACCAGCTGGACATTGAGGGAGTTGAATCCCTTCTGGTTGCGGTACATCGGAGTTGAGATGTGGTGCCCGCAAAGCGACATGCTTGCAGTCAATGACACCCAGCACCTTAGAAAAGCCTGCAATCCTTGTGAAGCTGCCTGCTGCCCTCTGGCCATAGAGAAGGAAATGTTTTCAGCTCTCTTGGAATAGAGAGTCTCAGTTACCTCCCTTATGCAGTGCACGGCAAACTGGGAGATGTTGCAAATATCTCCTGCTCCAGCCTGGAAGGAGCCCGACACATAATATTTCATGGCCACTGTGACCTTCACAGTCACTGGCAAAGCAGTCCTCGCCCTGCTCTGAGGCTGCAGTTCTGCCTGCAGCAGGTGGCAGATATCAGTGAGGGTGTCTTTGGTGAAGTGCAGATCTCTGATAAACTATTCCTCGCTGAGGTTTAAGTAGGTGAATTCCTCCTTGAACACCCTGGGGGATATGGCCTCCTGAGAGCCCTTCTCCCGCTCCTCCTCCACCCTCTGTGTGTCGCCTCTCCTCATCCTCCCTGTCATGCTGTAGGATAAGTGGAATGCCTAATGCTGCACACAGGTCCTGGAGCAAGTGGTCTGTGCAGAGTCCTTGAAGTCAGGACAAAGTCCTTCAGCACCGGCCACACCACTCCCTGCAGACTTTAGCAATTTTCAAGAACTCTAGAAACTGCCAAACACTTCTACACATTCAACAGCCAGTAGAAATCAACCAGCAACTAACCTGTAAGTAGTTGATGATCCCTTTAAATGGCGGGGGTTTCCTTCCTGCTGCTGAACGCGTGTTCAGCTGTGTGAGCATAAGAGAGGACGTTAGCTCCAGCGCTGGCTTCAAATCAACATTGCACCTGGAGCGACCAAACACCAGGTGCTATGGAACCGAATTTTGCAGCCATAGAA
Source organism: Squalus acanthias (assembly GCA_030390025.1). Classification (NCBI taxonomy): domain Eukaryota; kingdom Metazoa; phylum Chordata; class Chondrichthyes; order Squaliformes; family Squalidae; genus Squalus; species Squalus acanthias. The sequence goes on along the minus strand of JASTWF010000617.1, from coordinate 68,076 downwards.
TAATAATCAAGGGAGAGCTCAACTACCCCAAATAAACTGGCAAGAAGAGGCAGGGAAAGGGGAAAAGGGAATGGAGTTTTTACAGTGCATTCAGCACTCCTTTCTTACCCAGCATTTAAGAACCCCAAGAGAAGAATCACTGCTGGATCCAGTGATTGAAAATGAGCCTGGGATGGCAGGAATGGCGAATGAGGAGAAATTGGGTCGACTAGTCCTGTATTCGCTAGAGTTTAGAAGAATGAGAGGGGGATCATTGAAACTTATAAAATTCTAACCGGACTAGACAGACTAGATGCAGGAAGGCTGTTCCCGATGGCCGGGGAGTCCAGTAACAGAGGTCACAGTCTAAGGATAAGGGGTAAGCCATTTAGGACTGAGATGAGGAGAAATTTCTTCACCCAGAGAGTGGTGAACCTGTGGAATTCTCTACCACAGAAGGCAGTTGAGGTCAATTCATTAAATATATTCAAGAAGGAGTTGGATATATTTCTTAAGGCTAAAGGGATCAAGGGATATGGGGAGAAAGCAGGGACAGGGTACTGAGTTTGGATGATCAGCCATGATCTCATTAAATGGCGGAGCAGGCTCGAGGGGCCGAATGGCCTACTCCTGCTCCTATCTTCTATGTTTCTATGTTTCTATGAACCAGAGCAGATAAGCAAAGTAAGAGTAGGGAAACATTGAGGTAATAGCGATCATTACATAATAAGCTTTAATTGAGGGAGACATAAATAAGAACATAAGAAATAGGAGCAGGAGTCGGCCACTCAGCCCCTCGAACCTGCTCCGCCATTCAATAAGATCCTAGCTAATCTTTTACCTCAACTCCACTTTCCTGCACTATCCCCATATCGCTTGATTCCCTTAATATCCAAAAATCTATCGATCTCTGTCTTGAATATACTCAACGACTGAGCCTCTTCAGCCCTCTGGGGTAGAGAATTGCAAAGATTCACCACCCTCTGAGTGAAGAAATTTCTCCTCATCTCAGTCCTAAAGGGCCGACCCCTTATTCTGAGACTGTGACCCCTGGTTCTAGACTCCCCGGCCAGGGGAAACATCCTCCCTGCATCTACCTGTCAAAATTTTGTATGTTTCAATGAGATCACCTCTCATTCTTCTAAACGCCAGAGAATATTTTTTTTTTATTCATTCAGAGAATCATAGAAAGTTACAGCACGGAAGGAGGCCATTTCGGCCCATTGTGTCCGCGCCGGCCAACAAAGAGCAATCCAGCCTAATCCCACTTCCCAGCTCTTGGTCCGTAGCCCTGCAGGTTACAGCATCCCAAGTGCACATCCAAGTACTTTTTAAATGTGGTTAGGGTTCCTGCCTCTACCACCCTTTCAGGCAGTGAGTTCCAGACCCCCACAACCCTCTGGGTGAAGAAATTTCCCCTCAAGTCCCCTCTAAACCTTCCCCCAATTACTTTAAATCTGTGACCCCTGGTTTTTGACCCCTCTGCTAAGGGAAATAGTTCCTTTCTATCCACTTTATCTATGCCCCTCAATTTTATACACCTCAATAAAGTCTCCCCTCAGCCTCCTCTGTTCCAAGGAAAACAAACCCAGCCTATCCAGTCTTTTCTCATAGCTAAGTTTCTCTTCTCCCGGCAACATCCTTGTAAATCTCCTCTGTACCCTCTCTAGTGCAATCATATCTTTCCTGTAATGTGGTGACCAGAACTGCACGCAGTACTCTAGCTGAGGCCTAACTAATGTTTTATACAGTTGAAGCATAACCCCCCTGCTCTTGTATTCTATGCCACGGCTAATAAAGGCAAGCATTCCGTATGCCTTCTTAACCACCTTATCTACCTGGCCTGCTACCTTCAGGGATCTGTGGACATGCACTCCAAGGTCCCTCTGTTCCTCTACACTACTCAGTGTCCTACCATTTAATGTGTATTCCCTTTCCTTGTTAGCCCTCCCCAAATGCATTACCTCACACTTCTCCGGATTGAATTCCATTTGCCACTGTTCTGCCCACCTGACCAATTTATTGATATCTTCCTGCAGTCTACAGCTTCCTTCTTCAGTATCAACCACACAGCCGATTTTAGTATCATCCGCAAACTTCTTAATCATACCCCCTATATTCAAGTCTAGATCATTGATATATACCACAAAAAGCAAGGGACCTAGTACTGAGCCCTGCGGAACCCCACTGGAAACAGCCTTCCAGTCACAAAAACACTCATCAACCATTACCTTCTGCTTCCTGTCTCCGAGCCAGTTTTGAATCCAACTTGACACTTTGCCCTGGATCCCATGGGCTTTTAACTTCGTGATCAGTCTGCCATGTGGAACCTTATCAAAAGCCTTGCTAAAGTCCATATACACTACAACAAACGCACTACCCTCATCCATGGGATGTGAGCGTCACTGGCAAGGTCAGCATTTATTGCCCCTCCTCAGTTGCCCTTGAGAGGGTTGTGATGAGCCTCCTTCTTGAACCGCTGCACTCCGTGAGGTGAAGGTACATCTTTGTAGCAGTTTGGTCCACCAAGGGGCTTGCTAGGCCATTTCAGAAGGCAGTTAAGAGTCAACCACATTGCTGTGGGTCTGGAGTCACATATCGGCCAGACCAAGTAAGGACGGCAGATTTCCTTCCCTAAAGGACATTAGTGAACCAGATGGGTTTTTACGACAATCCGGTAGTTTCATGGTTACCATTACTGATGCTAGCCTTTTATTCCAGATTTATTTAATTAACTGAATTTAAATTCCCCAGCTACCGTGGTGGGATTTGAATTCACATCTCTAGATCATTAGTCCAAGCCTCTGGATTACTAGTCCAGTAACATATCTGCTATGCTACTGTACCCGATAGGCCTAGTCTACTCAATCTCTCCTCATAGGACAATCCCCCCATCTAAGGAACCAGTCTGGTGAGCCTTTGTTGCATTGTGATTCTTGTACAAGGACACCCAGGTCCCTGTAAGATTCTATACATGTAATAAAACCGCTGCTACCGTGTGGAGATCAAAATTGCGAACGAATTGTGAGATGATAACTGACGGACTCAAAATGGAGGAAGTCAGCAGGTGTTCCTTTGTCTGTGAGGATTCTAAATGGAGGTGGTCAGCATATGGTCCTTTGTTTAGAAGACCACATGGACAAGAAAGAGAAACACCAGATGAAGAGGAAGTCTCGCCCCCACACACATCAGAGGAACATGACCGTGTTATGCAGAAGGAACTCCAATCAGGGAAGGTTGGGAGTGAAACTGACCTATCAGAGGAAGGCAGATGGAGAAATACAAGGGGGCCCATGTCGGAGGCCACTATAAAGGAAAGACACAGAAGTGAGAAATTAGAAGGACAAAGGGGGCTGTTTGAAATGACAGTCGACGTTTGCAGCCTACCATTTTTTCTGGACTGATCACCAGTGGAGGGGTGTATGTATGTATGTATGAAAGTCAGACATGGAATATATATATTGCCAGGGTGATATATTGCTGCGTACTTTTATGCACGAAACTGTGGGCATATATATTGCAGGGATACTTTTATGTAAGGTAAACTGTGGGCATATGAATTGCCGGGGATCCTAAACTGTGAAGCATATGAGTTGCTGGGAGTACTTCTAAACTCCAGAGATTATGGGCCTAGTCTGCTCAATCTGTCCTCATAGGACAATCCCCCATCCCAGGAACCATCCTATGAACCAGTCTGGTGAACCTTCGTTGCACTCTCTCTATGGCAAGTATATCCTTCCTTATGTAAGGAGACCAAAACTGTACACAATACTCCAGGTGTGGTCTCACCAGGGCCCTATATAATTGCAGTAAGATGCCTTGGGGGAAAAATTGAGTCGCACCCCCTTTGGGGCGCTAACTTCGCCAGGGCGCTAATTAGGGGGGCTGCTAGGCAGGCCGGGGGTGGCAACGGGGGCAGGTGCTGGCAGGCGGCCAGCAACAAAAATGGCCGCCCGGCACCTCGCCTATAATTAGCGCTGCCCAGCCGCAGGTAGGCCCCCCTGACTCCATCAGACATAGCGTCCGGCGATAAGTCAGGAGGCACTACCAAAGATCGCGGCTGAGACGCGAGCAGGGCGCTGCGCACAGTAATGACATCATCGCTGGCAGCGCAGCACTGCGGAGCATTAACAGTTACCGCCACTGCTTACCTCCCACGAAATTTCGCGGGAGTCACTGGCGGCACCGCGCCCGGGCGCTAACGGGAGGCGCAAAGCAACCGAATTTTTAGGCCCTTTACTCTTATACTCAAATCCTCTTGTAATAAAGGCCAACATAATTTGCTTTCCTAATTGCTTGCTGTACCTGCATGTTAACTTTCAGTGATTCGTGTACAAGGACACCCAGGTCCCTCTGGACAGCAACATTTCCCAAACTCTCACCATTTAAAAAATACTCTGCTTTTATACTTTTCCTACCAAAGTGGATAACTTCACATTTCTCCAAATTATATTCCATTTGCCATGTTCTTGCCCACTCACTTAGCCTGTCTATATCCCCTTGAAGCCTCTTTGCATCCTCCTCACAACTTACATTCCCACCTAGCTTTGTATCATCAGCAAATTTGGATATGTTACATTTGGTCCCCTCATCCAAATCATTGATATAGATGGTGAATAGCTGAGGCCCCAGCACTGATCCCTGCAGCACTAGCTACAGTTTGCCAACCTGAAAATGACCCATTTATCCCGACTCTCTGTTTTCTGTTAGTTAGCCAATCTTCTATCCATACTAATATATTACCCCCAAACCCGTGAGCTCTTATCTTGTGCAGTAACCTTTTATATGGCACCTTATCGAATGCCTTCTGGAAATCCAAATGCATGACATCTACTGGTTCCACTTTATCCACCCTGCTCATTACATCCTCAAAGAACTCCAGCAAATTTGTCAAACCATGCTGACTCTGCTTGACTATATTATGATTTTCTAAATGTCCTGCTACCACTTCCTTAATGATGGACTCCAGCATTTTCCCCAATGACAGATGTTAGGCTAACTGGTCAATAGTTGCCTGCTTTCTGTCTCCCTCCTTTCTTAAATAGGGGTGTTACATTTGCGGTTTTCCAGTCCGCTGGGACCTCTCCAGAATCCAGGGAATTTTGGTAGATTACAACCAATGCATCCACTATCTCTGTAGCCACCTCTTTTAAGACTCTAGGATGCAGGCCATCGGGTCCAGGGGACTTGTCCACCTTTAGTCCCATTAGTTTGCCTAGTACTTTCTCTCTAGTGATAGTTATTGTTTTAAGTTCCCCCCCCCACCCCAATAGCCCCTTGATTATCCATTATTGGGATGCTTTTAGTGTCTTCTACTGTGAAGACCGATACAAAATATTTGATCAAATTCTCCGCCATTTCCCTGTTTCCCATTATTAATTCCCCAGACTCATCCTCTAGGGGACCAACGTTTACTTTAGCCATTGTCACTGCCACTGTCCCTTTTATTCCATGGACTTCAACTTTGCTGGCAAGCTATTATGTAGTACTTTGTCGAACGCCTTTGGAAATCCAAAATTTTTTCCCTTTAAGTATTTATCCAATTCCCTTTTGAAAGTTACTGTTGAATCTGCTTCCACCACCCTTTCAGGCAGCGCGTTCCAGATCACAACAACTCACTGTGTTAAACATTGTTTCCTCATGTCGCCTCTGGTTCTTTCCCAAACACCTTAAATCTGTGTCCTCTGGTTACCGACCCTCCTGCCACTGGAAACAGCTTCTTCTTATTTACTCTATCAAAACTGCTCATGATTTTGAACACCTCTATTAAATATCCCCTTAACCTTCTCTGCTCCAAGGAGAACAACCCCAGCTTAAGAACATAAGAAATAGGAGCAGGAGTCGGCCTTACGGCCCCCCGAACCGGCTCCGCCATACGGCCCCCCGAACCTGCTCCGCCATACGGCCCCCCGAACCTGCTCCGCCATACGGCCCCCCGAACCTGCTCCGCCATACGGCCCCCCGAGCCTGCTCCGCCTTCCGGCCCCCCGAACCTGCTCCGCCATACGGCCCCCCGAACCTGCTCCGCCATACGGCCCCCGAACCTATTCCGCCATATGGCCCCCCGAGCCTGCTCCGCCTTCCGGCCCCCCGAACCTGCTCCGCCATACGGCCCCCCGAACCTGCTCCGCCATACGGCCCCCGAACCTATTCCGCCATATGGCCCCCCGAGCCTGCTCCGCCTTCCGGCCCCCCGAACCTGCTCCGCCATACGGCCCCCGAACCTATTCCGCCATATGGCCCCCCGAGCCTGCTCCGCCTTCCGGCCCCCCGAACCTGCTCCGCCATACGGCCCCCCGAGCCTGCTCCGCCTTCCGGCCCCCCGAGCCTGCTCCGCCTTCCGGCCCCCCGAACCTGCTCCGCCTTCCGGCCCCCCCGAACCTGCTCCGCCATACGGCCCCCCGAGCCTGCTCCGCCTTCCGGCCCCCCGAACCTGCTCCGCCATACGGCCCCCCGAGCCTGCTCCGCCATACGGCCTCTCGAGCCTGCTCCGCCATACGGCCCCCCGAGCCTGCTCTGCCATACGGCCCCCCGAACCTGCTCCGCCATTTAATAAGATCATGGCTGAAATTCTACATCTACTCCACTTTCCCGCCCGATCCCCATATCATAGAATCATAGAATGGTAACAGCACGGAAGAAGGCTATTCGGACCGTCGAGCCCGTGCCGACTCTCAGCTAGTCCCACTCCCCCACCCTTTCCCCGTAGCCCTGCAAATGTTTTTCTTTCAGATACTTATCCAACTCCCTTTTGAAAGATAAGATTGAATCTGCCTCCACCACCCTTTCAGGCAGCGCATTCCAGATCTTAACCACTCACTGCGTAAAAAAGTTTTTTCTTATGTCGCCTTTGGTTCTTTTGCCAATCACCTTAAATCTGTGTCCTCTGGTTCTTGACCCTTCTGCCAATGGGAACAGTTTCTCTCTATCTACTGTCCAGACCCCTCATGATTTTGAACACCTCTATCAAATCTCCTCTCAATCTTCTCTACTCCAAGGAGAACAACCCCAGCTTCTCCAGTCTATCAACGTAACTGAAGACCCTGATTCCTCGAATCATTCTTGTAAATCTTTTCTGCACTTTCTCTAAGGCCTTCACATCCTTCCTAAAGTGTGGTGCCCAGAATTGGACACAGTACTCCAGTTGTGGCCAAACCAGTGTTCTATACAGATTCATCATAATTTCCTCACTTTTGTACTCTATACCTCTATTTATGAAGCCCAGGATCCCGTAAGCCTTTTTAACTGCTTTCTCAACCTGCCTTGCCACCTTCAATGATTTGTGCACATATACCCCCAGGTCTCTCGGTTTGTGCACCCGCTTTAGAATTGTACCTTTTAGTTTATGTGTCCTCTCCTCATTATTTCTACCAAAATGTAGCACTTCACACTTTTCTGCGTTAAATTTCATCGGCCACGTGTCCGCCCATTTCACCAGCCTGTTTATGTCTTCCTGAAGTCTATCACTCTCCTCCTCACTGTTCACTATACTTCCAAGTTTTGTGTCATCTACAAATTTTGTAATTGTGCCCTGTACACCCACGTCCAAGTCATTAATATATATCAAGAAAAGTAGTGGTCCTAGAACCAACCCCTGGGGAACACCACTGTATACCTTCGTCCAGTCCGAGTGAATTTGGCTAGGACAAATAAAATTAGAGAATTAAATGAGTAGCTCAAAGACTGGTGTGGGAGAAATGGGTTTTGCTTCCTGGGACACTGGCACCAGTACTGGGGCAGGAGGGAGCTGTTCCGTTGGGACGGGCTTCACTTGGCCAGTGCTGGGACTAGAGTCCTGGCGGATCATATAACTAGGGCTGTAGAGAGGGCTTTAAACTAACTAGTGGGGGGGAGGTTCCTAGAGAGCAAATAATAAAAATGACAACAGAGAAGGTCATAGACTTAGGTAGCAGTGGGGAAATTAAAAACCAGAGTTTTTCAGGAAGGGGCAGAAGGTATGGAGTAAAAGGTAAAGTAATAAAAATGGCAAAAGCAGGAACTAAGTGTCACAAAACATATTTGAAAGTTCTCTATCTGAATGCACGTAGCATTCGTAACAAAATAAACGAGTTAATGGCACAAATAACTACATATGGGTATGATCTTGTGGCCATTACAGAAACATGGCTGCAGGGTGACAATGCCTGGGAATTAAACATACCAGGTTATTTAACGATCAGGAAGGACAGGCAGGAAGGAAGGGGAGGTGGGGTGGCTATGTTAATAAAGGAAGGAATCACTGTAATACAGAGAAATTATATTGGGTCAAAAGATCAGGATAATGAAACAGTTTGGGTGGAGATAAGGAATAATAAGGGGAAAAAAACACCAGTGGGTGTAGTCTATAGGCCTCCGAACAGTTGCAACTCTGTTGGACGGAGTATCAATCAGGAAATAGTTGAGGCTTGTAATAAGGGAACATCTATAATTATGGGGGATTTTAACTATCATATTAATTGGACAAATCAAATTGGGCAGGGCTGCCTTGAGGATGAGTTCATTGAGTGTATTAGGGATGGGTTTCTTGAGCAGTATGTAACTGAACTGACCAGGGGGCAAGCAACCTTAGATCTGGTCCTGTGTAACGAGACAGAATTAATTAAAAATGTCCCAGTAAAGGATTCCCTTGGAATGAGTGACCATAACATGGTTGAATTCCATATTCAATTAGAGGGTGAGAAGGTTGGATCTCAAACAAGCGTGCTAAGCTTGAATAAAGGAGACTATGAAGGTATGCGAGCAGAATTGAGTAGAGTGGATTGGGAAAATAGATTAAAGGGTAAGACGATACATGATCAGTGATGTACATTTAAGGAGTTATTTTACAACTTCCAAAAAAAATATATTCCACTGAGAAGAAAAGGGTGTAAAAGAAAAGACAGTCATCCGTGGCTAAGTAAAGAAATTAAGGATAGTATTCGACTAAAAACAAGGGCTTATAAGGTACCCTAGCATTATCCCAGTTGATATTTGGGTAATTAAAGTTCCCTAATATCACCACTCTATAGCTCTTGCATATCTCTGCAATTTCCCTGCAGATTTGCTCCTCTACCTCCCTCTCACTATTTGGAGGCCTGTAGAATACCCCCAATAGTGTGATCATACCCTTTTTGCCCCTCAACTCTCACCAAATGGATTCTGTCCTTGTCCCCTCAAGAACATCCTCCCTTTCCAACACTACAAGTCAATATCTCTAAGGATATGGTGTTAAGGAAGCTAAAGGGATTGAAGGCGGACAAATCCCCAGGGCCTGATAACATGCATCCTAGGGTGCTGAAAGAGGTGGCCCTAGAGATAGCGGATGCACTAAGTATGATCTTTCAGAATTCATTAGACTCGGGAACAGTGCCCATGGATTGGAGGGTAGCTAACGTTACCCCACTATTCAAAAAGGGGGGTAGGGAAAAAGCAGGTAATTACAGACCTGTAAGCCTTACATCAGTTGTGGGCAAAATGCTGGAGTCCATCATTAAGGATGAAATAGCAGAGCACTTAGCAAATGGGGACAGGATAGGACAGAGTCAACATGGATTTACAAAGGGTAAATCGTGCTTGACTAATCTATTGGAATTTTTTGAGGGAGTAACTGGTAAAATAGATGGGGGAGAGCCAGTAGATGTGGTGTACCTGGACTTCCAAAAGGCCTTCGATAAGGTCCCACATAAAAGATTAGCAGGGAAAATTGAAGCTCATTGGATAAAGGGGAAAGTATTGACGTGGATAGAGAACTGGCTGTCAGATAGAAAACAGAGAGTTGGAATAAACGGCTCATTTTCTGAATGGCAGGCAGTAACAAGTGGGGTACCACAGGGATCTGTCCTGGGTCCCCAGCTGTTCACAATTTACATTAATGACCTGGATCAGGGAGTCGGATGCAGCATTTCCAAATTTGCAGACGACACTAAACTAGGAGGGGGGGTGGGCTCAGAGGAGGAGACCAGGAAGCTCCAGAGCGATTTGGACAGACTGGGTGATTGGGCGGATAAATGGCAGATGCACTATAATGTGGACAAGTGCGAAGTTATCCACCTTGGGTGCAGGAACAGGAGGGCAAATTATTATTTAAATGGCAATAAATTGGGAGAGGGGGAAGTACAGAGAGACCTGGGTGTTCTTGTACACCAGTCACTGAAGGCGAGCATGCAGGTGCAACAGGCGATCAAGAAGGCAAACGGTATGCTGGCCTTCATAGCAAAAGGGTTGGAATACAGGAACAGGGATACCTTGCTGCAGCTGTACAGGGCACTGGTGAGACCACACCTCGAGTACTGTGTACAGTTTTGGTCGCCTCATCTGAGGAAAGATGTTCTTGCCATGGAGGGGGTGCAGCGGCGATTCACCAGGCTGATACCAGGAATGGCGGGATTGACCTATGAGGAGAGACTATGTAGTTTAGGGATGTACACACTGGAGTTTAGAAGATTGAGAGGGGACCTCATAGAAGTGTATAAAATTCTGACAGGTCTAGACAGACTAGATGCAGAAGGAATGTTTCCCTTGGCGGGTGAGAACAGAACTAGAGGACATAATTTAAGGATAAGGGCTAAACCATTTAGGACAGAAATGAGGGGGAATTTCTTCACTCAGAGGGTGGTGAACCTGTGGAACTCATTGCCACAGAGGGCAGTGTACGCCAGCTCATTAAATATATTTAAGAGGGAATTAGATATATTTCTACAGGCAAAAGGGGTTAAGGGTTACGGAGAGAAGGCGGGGACGGGATACTGAATTGGAGGATCAGCCATGATCTCATTAAATGGCGGAGCAGGCTCGAAGGGCCGGATGGCCTACTCCTGCTCCTATCTTCTATGTATCTATGTATCTATGTCTTCCTTAATCAGCACTGCCACCTCACCTCCTTTTTTTCCTTCCCTATCTTTTCTGAACACCTTGTACCCTTGAATATTAAGTGCTCAGTCCTCACCGCTTTTAAGCCACGTTTCCGTTATTGCCACAACATCTTATTGCCATATGGCTAATTGTGCTTGTAGCTCACCAACCTTATTCACCACGCTTTGTGCATTTACGTACATGCATTCTAAACCCATTTTTTAATTTTTCGTAGTCTTTCTTAGTCTGCTCCTCTCTAATATGGTACTACTTCCGCCTCTAATACAACTTTCTTCTCTAGTACTATCCAACAGGAAGGGACAGAATATTTAAAAATAAGAGTGCAACAGAAAATGGGGCCAAAATAAGGGGAAATGGTAAAAAGACAAAGTTAAAGGCTCTATATCTGAATGCACGCAACATTTGTAACAAGATAGATGAGTTGACGACACAAATAGATACAAATGGGTATGATCTAATTGCCATTACAGAGACGTGGTTGCAAGGTGACCAGGGCTGGGAACTGAATATTCCAGGGTATTTGACAATTTGGAAGGATAGACAGAAAGGAAAGGGAGGTGGGGTGGCTTTGTTGGTGAAGGATGGGATCAGTGAAGAGGTGAGAAGTGATTTTGGCTCAGAAGATCAAGATGTAGAATCGGTTTGGGTGGAGATAAAAAATAATAAGGGGAAAAAGTCTCTAGTGGGTGTAGTCTACAGGCACCCGAACAGTAGCAATACTGTTGGACAGAGTATAAATCAACAAATAATGGAGGCCTGTAAAAAAGGTATGGTAATAATCCTGGGTGATTTTAATCTCCATATTGATTGGACAAATCAAATTGGCCATGGTAGACTTGAGGAGGAGTTCATAGAGTGCATCCGGGATGGTTTCCTAGAACAGTATGTAATGGAACCAACCAGGGAGCAGGTTATCTTGGATCTGGTACTGTGTAATGAGACAGAATTAATAAATGATTTCATCGTAAAGGATCCTCCAGGAAAGAGTGATCATAGCATGGCTGAATTTCAAATTCAGTTGGAGGGTGAGAAAGTTGTATCTCAAACCAGTGTCCTGATCTTAAACAAAGGCAATTACAATGGCATGAGGGCAGAACTGGCTAAAGTGGACTGGAAAAATAAAATAAAGGATAAGACAGTTGAAATGCAGTGGCGGACATTTAAGGAGATACTTCATAACTCTCAACAAAAATATATTCCAGTGAGAAAGAAAGATTTTAAGAGAAGGGAGCACCATCCGTGGCTAACTAAGGAAGTAAAGGATGGTATCAAATTGAAAACGAAGGCATACAATGTTGCCAAGATTGGTGGGAGGCCAGAGGATTGGGAAATGTTTAAAAACCAACAAAGGGTGACTAAAAAAAAGAGAGAGAAGATGAATTATGAGAGTAAACTGGCAAGAAATATTAAAACAGATAGTAAGAGCTTCTACAGGTATATAAAAAGGAAGCGAGTAGCTAAAGTAAATGTTGGTCCCTTAGAGAATGAGACTGGGGAATTAATAATGGGGAACGGGGAAATGGCAGAGACTCTGAACAAATATTTTTTATCTGTCTTCACGGTAGAAGACACTAACAAAATCCCAATAATGGATAATCAAGGGGCCACAGGGAGGGGGGAACTAAAGACAATCACTATCACTAAGGAAAAAGTACTTGGTAAAATAATGGGACTAAAAGATGACAAGTCCCCTGGACCAGATGGCCTGCATCCCAGGGTCTTAAAAGAAGTGGCTGCAGAGATAGTGGATGCATTGGTTGCAATATACCAAAATTCCCTGGACTCTGGAGAGGTCCCAGCGGATTGGAAAACTGCTAATGTAACACCCCTATTTAAGAAAGGAGGGAGACAGAAAGCAGGAAACTATAAGGACTCTATTCCATTCTCCCAGTTTCTCCATCTCCGCCGCATCTGCTCTGACGATGCCACCTTCCATACCAGTACTTCTGACATGTCTTCCTTTTTCCTCAACCGAGAATTCCCCTCTACGGTGGTTGACACGGCCCTCGACCGTGTCCGTTCTATCTCCCACACTTCTGCCCTCACCCCTGCCCCTCCCTCCCGGAACCACGATAGGGTTCCCCTTGTCCTCACCTTTCACCCCACCAGCCTCCACATTCAACGGATCATCCTCCACCATTTCCGTCACCTCCAGCGTGATCCCACCACCAAACGCATCTTCCCCTCACCTCCCCTTTCAGCATTCCGTAGGGACCGCTCCCTCCGCTACACCCTAGTCCACTCCTCTACCACCCCCAGCACCCCTTCCCCTTCGCCCGGCACCTTCCCGTGCAAGCGCAGGAGATGCAACACATGCCCTTATACCTCCCCCCTTATCACTGTCCAGGGCCCCAAACACCCCTTCCAGGTGAAACAGCGATTTACTTGTACTTCTTGCAATTTAGTATACTGTATTCGCTGCTCACGATGTGGTCTCCTCTACATTGGGGAGACCAAACGCAGATTGGGTGACCGCTTTGCGGAACACCTCCGTTCAGTCCGTAAGGGGGACCCCGAGCTCCCGGTGGCCTGTCACTTTAATTCACCGCTTCACTCCCACTCTGACCTCACCGTCCTCGGCCTCTTGCATTGTTCCACGGAAGCTCAGCGGAAGCTCGAGGAACAGCACCTCATCTTTCGTTTAGGCACTTTACAGCCCTCTGGACTCAACATCGAGTTCAACAATTTCAGACCATAACCTCGGCCCCTATCACATGTATATTTTTCATCCACACTTTTTGTTTGTGTCTTTCTTTCTTCTCTCCCACATGGCAGCTGTCCTTCAGTCTGCCAGCGCATTTCACACTTCATCTCGAGCCACCCTTTGTTCCTTAACCTGTCACATTACCACTTCCTCTTGTCTTGAATATCTCTTAATGTCTCTCAATCTCTCCTGCTTTCTATCCTATCACTGACCTTCCCTTTTGTTCTTTCATCCCCTCCCCCATTTCCCCGCCCCTAAACCTGCTTTAAAATCTATTCCATTTCCTGCTTTTTTCCAGTTCTGACGAAAGGTCTGCGACCTGAAACGTTAACTCTGTTTCTCTCTCCACGGATGCTGCCTGGCCTGCTGAGTTTTTCCAGCGTTTTCTGTTGTTATTTTAAACTATAGACCAGTTAGCCTAACATCTGTCGTTGGGAAAATGCCGGAGTCCTTCATTAAGGAAGCAGTAGCAAGGCATTTGGAAAATCATAATACGGTCAAGCAGAGTCAGCATGGTTTTGTGAAAGAGAAATCATGTTTAACAAATTTGCTGGAGTTTTTTGAGGATGTAACGAGCAGGGTGGACAAAGGTGAGCCAGTGGATGTAGTGTATTTGGATTTCCAGAAGGCATTCGATAAGGTGCCACATAAAAGGTTACTGCATAAGATAAGAGCTCATGGAGTTGGGGGTAATATATTAGCATGGATAGAGGATTGGCTAACTAACAGAAAACAGAGAGTCAGGATAAATGGCTCATTTTCCGGTTGGCAAACGGTAACTAGTGGGGTGCCACAGGGATCGGTGCTGGGGCCTCAACTATTTACAATCTACATTAATGACTTGGATGAAGGGATCGAGTGTAATGTAGCCAAGTTTGCAGATGATACAAAGATGGGTGGGAAAGCAAGTTGTGCAGAGGACTCAAAGAATCTGCAAAGGGATACAGACAGGGTAAGTGAGTGGGCAAACATTTGGCAGATGGAGTATAATGTGGGAAAGTGCGAGGTTATCCACTTTGGCAGGAAAAATAAAAAAACAAATTATTATTTAAATGGAGAGAGATTACAAAATGCTACAGTTCTAGGGACCTGGGGGTCCTTGTGCACGAAACACAAAGGGCTGGATTTTGATACTGGGGCGGGTTGGGGTCGTGTTATCCACCCGACTGCAATTGGATGTGGGAGATTGATGCGATTTTCACCTAATTGGGCAATTGAGTTCCAGCATGTGGGAACCCATGAACCAATTAGTGTTTTCAGTCTGAAAATCGCCTCTGATGATGTCATCATCGCTGCTGCATTGAAGGTCTTCAGAGACTGCCTGGCCTTTGCTGTGAGAGGACCTGGAGGCAAAATGAGCAGCCCTAAGTCTGCTCCCAGATATTTTTACACAGAGAGAGAGAGAGAGAGAGATCCAGCCAAAGGTGCTCCCGCCAGGTTTTACAATCATGGTTCAGAACAGGCGTGCTTCACGTAGAACAAGGGTTAAAATCACAAAGGCCTTTCAAAATGGCCTTTGATCCCAAGATCAGCCATGATCTTATTGAATGGCAGAGAAGTCCCCTGGGTCCAACTCCCTCTCCGACAGATTTTCTGTTTTGGGTACTGATGGGGGAGATGGTTTCTCAGGGGAATGCAGCAAGAGCCAAGTCCGTGGCACTATGACTGGCTCAGCTGCACAAGAGGGGAGGAAAAAGAGTGGGAGAGCAATAGTGATCGGGGATTCTATCGTAAGGGGAACAGATAGACGTTTCTGTGGCTGCAGACGTGACTCCAGGATGGTATGTTGCCTCCCTGGTGCCAGGGTCAAGGATGTCACTGAACGGCTGCAGGACATTCTGAAGGGGGAGGGGGAACAGTCAGAGGTCGTGGTTCACATTGGTACCAACGACATGGGTAGAAAGAGGGATGAGCTCCAGCAACAAGAATTTAGGGAGCTAGGTAGCAGATTAAAAAGCAGGACCTCAAAGGTTGTAATCTCTGGATTACTCCCGGTGCCACGTGCTAGTGAGTATAGGAATAGGAGGATAGAGCAGATGAATGCGTGGCTAAAGAGTTGGTGCAGGAGGGAGGGCTTTAGTTTCCTGGATCACTGGGTCTGCTTCTGGGGAAGGTGGGACCTGTACAAGTCGGACGGGTTGCATCTGAACCAAAACGGAACCAACATTCTTGCGGGGAGGCTTGCTAGTACTGTTGGGGGGGGTTTAAACTAACTTGGCAGGGGGATGGGATACGGAGTGGAGCTATCGTAGGGGGTGATGCACAGCCAAATATAGAGGAAAAAACAAGTCAGCCTGGAAGGCAGAGCAAATATGTAACGGCACAAGGGAGTATGGCAAGGCTGGATGGCATTTATTTTAATGCAAGGAGTCTTGCGAGTAAGGCAGATGAATTGAAGGTGTTGATCAACACATGGGAGTATGATATTGTTGCTATCACAGAGACATGGTTGAGGGAGGGGCAGGACTGGCAGCTCAATATTCCGGGGTATAGAATCTTCAGGCGAGACAGATGGGGGTGTAAAAGAGGAGGGGGTGTCGCAATATTAATCAAGGAGTCAATTACTGCTGTAAGGAGGGATGATATCTTAGCGGGTTCCTCTAATGAGGCCATATGGGTAGAACTTAAAAACAAAAAGGGTGCAAGCACTTTGCTGGGAGTGTACTATAGGCCCCCAAACAGTCAGGGGGAGATAGAGGAACAGATATGTAGGTAAATCTCAGAGAAGTGTAGAAATAATAGGGTAATAATAGTAGGGGATTTCAACTTCCCCAATATTAACTGGGATAGTCAGAGTGTGAAAGGCTTAGAGGGTGCGGAATTCTTAAAGTGCATCCAGGAGAGCTCTTTGAGCCAGCATGTAGAAAGTCCTATAAGAGAGGGGGCGGTACTGGACCTAATTCGAGGGAATGTAGCCGGGCAAGTGGTAGAAGTGTTAGTAGGAGAGCATTTTGGTGACAGTGACCATAATTCGGTGAGATTTAAGGTAGTCATGGAAAAGGACAAAGATGGACCGGAGATAAAGGTTCTAAATTGGGGGAAGGCCGATTTTAATATGATAAGGCAGGATCTGGCCAAAGTGGACTGGGATCAGCTACTTGTAGGAAAATCCACATCAGAGCAGTGGGAGTCTTTCAGAAAGGAAATAGAGAGAGTACAACGCCAACATGTTCCCGTAAAGGTCAAGGGTGGGACCAAAAAGCCCAGGGAAACCTGGATGTCAAGGGATATACGAGAATGGATTAGGAAAAAAAGGGAGGCTTTTGGCCGATACAAAGGACTAAAAACAGTGGAAGCCCTAGAGGAGTATAGAAAGTGCAGGGAGGTACTTAAAAAAGAAATTAGGAGAGCGAAGAGGGGGCATGAAAAAACACTGGCAGGCAAAATAAAGGAAAATCCCAAGGTGTTTTATAAGTATATTAAGGGCAAGAGGATAACGAAGGAAAGAGTAGGGCCCATTAGGGACCAAAGTGGCAATCTGTGTGTAGAGCCAGAAGATGTAGGTGGGGTTTTAAATTAATATTTTGTATCTGTGTTCACTATGGAGAAGGACGATGTAGGCATAGAAATCAGGCAGGGAGATTGTGATATACTTGAAAAAATTAGTATTGAGAGGGAGGAGGTACTAGCGGTTTTAGCAGGCTTAAAAGTGGATAAATCCCCAGGCCCAGACCAGATGTATCCCAGGCTGCTGTGTGAGGCAAGGGAGGAGATTGCAGGGGCTCTGACACAAATTTTCAGAACCTCTCTGGCCACAGGGGTGGTGCCAGAGGACTGGAGAACAGCTAACGTAGTACCATTGTTCAAGAAGGGTAGTAGGGATAAACCAGGGAATTACAGGCCAGTGAGCCTAACATCAGTGGTAGGGAAATTATTGGAAAAAATTCTGAGGGACAGAATTAGTCTCCACTTGGAGAGGCAAGGATTAATCAAGGATAGTCAGCATGGCTTTGTCAGGGGGAGATCATGTCTGACCAATTGGTTTGAATTTTTCGAGGAGGTGACTAGGTGTGTGGATGAGGGTAGTGCAGTTGATGTGGTCTACATGGACTTCAGTAAGGCTTTTGACAAAGTCCTGCATGGGAGACTGGTCAAGAAGGTAAGAGCCCATGGGATCCAGGGCAACTTGGCACATTGGATCCAAAATTGGCTTAGTGGCAGGAGGCAGAGGGTGATGGTCGAAGGTTGTTTTTGTGACTGGAAGCCTGTGTCCAGTGGTGTAACGCAGGGATTGGTGCTGGGTCCTTTGCTGTTTGTAGTGTACATTAATGATTTAGATATGAATGTAGGAGGTATGATCAGGAAGTTTGCAGATGACACGAAAATTGATGGGGTGGTAAATAGCGAGGAGGGAAGCCTCAGGCCAAAGGACAATATAGACGGGTTGGTCAGATGGGCAGAACAGTGGCAAATGGAATTTAACCCTGAAAAGTGTGAGGTGATGCATTTTGGGAGGACTAACAAGGCAAGGGAATACACAATGAATGGTAGGACCCTAGGAAGGACAGAGGATCAGAGGGACCTTGGCGTGCATGTACATAGATCCCTGAAGGCAGCAGGACAGGTAGATAAGGTGGTTAAAAAGGCATATGGGATACTTGCCTTCATTAGCCGAGGCAGAGAATATAAGAGCAGGGAGGTTATGATGGAGCTGTACAAAACGCTAGTTAGGCCACAGCTGGAATACTGTGTGCAGTTCTGGTCGCCACACTATAGGAAGGATGTGATTGCATTGGAGAGGGTGCAGAGGAGATTCACCAGGATGTTACCTGGGCTGGAGTGCTTCAGCTATGAAGAGAGACTGGACAGGCTGGGGTTGTTTTCCTTAGAGCAGAGAAGGCTGAGGGGGGACCTGATTGAGGTGTACAAAATTATGAGGGGCATAGATAGGGTAGATAGAAAGGAACATTTCCCCTTAGTAGAGGGGTCAATAACCAGGGGGCATAGTTTCAAGGTAAGGGGCAGGAGGTTTGGAGGGGATTTGAGGAAAAACTTTTTCACCAGAGGGTGGTTGGAATCTGGAACTCACTGCCTGAAAGGGTGGTAGAGGCAGGAACCCTCACAACATTCAAGAAGCATTTGGATGAGCACTTGAAACGCCATAGCACACAAGGCTACGGACCAAGTGCTGGAAAATGGGATTAAAATAGACAGGGCTTGATGGCCGGCGTGGACACGATGGGCCAAAGGGCCTCTTTCTGTGCCGTATAACTCTATGACTCTATGACTCGCAGGCTCAAGGGGCCAAGTGGCCTATTCCTGCTCCTATTTCTTATGTTCTTATGTTCTTAACACACTCACTCTTTGATACACCTTATTCCTCTTTTCTACTCCTATATGCTGGTGCCCATCCTCCTGCCAAGCTAGTTTAAACCCTCCCCAACAGCACTAGCAAACCTCCCTGCGAGAATATTGGTCCCGGCTCCGTTGAGGTGTAACCTGTCCGGCTTGTACAGGTCCCGCCTTCCCCAGAAATGGTCCCATTGCCTCAGGACTCTAAAGCCTTCCCTCCTACACCATCTCTCCAGCCACGCATTCATCTGTTCTATCCTCCTATTCCTGTGCTTACTAGCACGTGGCACCAGGAGTAATCCGGAGATTACTACCTTTTTGAGGTCCTGCTTTTTAATCTCTCTCCTAGCTCCCTATAGTCTGCCTGCAGGACCTCATCCCTCTTTCTACCTATGTCATTGGTACCGATATGGACAACGACCTCTGGCTGTTCGCCCTCCCCACTCAGTGTCCTGCAGCCGCTCAGTAACATCCTTGACCCTGGCACCAGGGAGGCAACTTACCATCCTGGAGTCACGCCTGAGTCCACAGAAATGCCTTTCTGTTCCCCTAACCAATGAATCCCCTGTCACTATGGCTCTTCCACTCTTCTTCCTCCCCTCCTGTGCAGCTGAGCCACCTGTGGTGCCGTGGCCTTGGCTCTGGCTGCTCTCCCCAGAGGAGCCATCACCCCCACCAGTTTCCAGAACTGTGAACCGGTTAGCGAGTGAGATGCACTCTGGGGATTCCTGCCCTACCTGCCTGGTCCTCCTCCTCTGTCTGGTGGTCATCCATTCCATCTCTGCCTGCACATTCTGAGGCTGCGGGGTGACCACTTATACAAACGTGCTTTCCAAGTATTTCTCAGGCTCGCGGATGCACTGTAGTGACTCCAGCTGACGCTCAAGCTCAGAAACCCGGAGCTCGAGTTGCTGCAATTGGTGACACTTCCTGCACACATGATCGTCCAGGCGACAAGAACCGTCCAGGACTTCCCACATGGCACAGGTGTGCAAATCACAGGACTGAGCTGCCCTGCCATGCCGCTATTAGTTTAACAAGTTAAGGTGTAAATATAATACAGTATTTTATAGTTTCCCACTCCCAGTATAAACCACTGTTACAGTTTCCCGCTCCTAGTATAAACCACTGTTATAGTTTCCCACTCCTAGTATAAACCACTGTTATAGTTTCCCACTCCTAGTATAAACCACTGTTATAGTTTCCCGCTCCCAGTATAAACCACTGTTATAGTTTCCCACTCCTAGTATAAACCACTGTCTTAGTTTCCCGCTCCCAGTATAAACCACTGTTATAGTTTCCCACTCCTAGTATAAACCACTGTTATAGTTTCCCACTCCTAGTATAAACCACTGTTATAGTTTCCAACTCCCAGTATAAACCACTGTTATAGTTTCCCGCTCCCAGTATAAACCACTGTCTTAGTTTCCCACTCCCAGTATAAACCACTGTTATAGTTTCTCACTCCCAGTATAAACCACTGTCTTAGTTTCCCACTCCCAGTATAAACCACTGTCTTAGTTTCCCACTCCCAGTATAAACCACTGTTATAGTTTCCCACTCCCAGTATAAACCACTGTTATAGTTTCCCACTCCTAGTATAAACCACTGTCTTAGTTTCACACTCCCAGTATAAACCACTGTCTTAGTTTCCCACTCCCAGTATAAACCACTGTTATAGTTTCCCACTCCCAGTATAAACCACTGTTATAGTTTCCCGCTCCCAGTATAAACCACTGTTATAGTTTCCCGCTCCCAGTATAAACCACTGTTATAGTTTCCCACTCCCAGTATAAACCACTGTTATAGTTTCCCGCTCCCAGTATAAACCACTGTTATAGTTTCCCACTCCCAGTATAAACCACTGTTATAGTTTCCCACTCCCAGTATAAACCATTGTTATAGTTTCCCACTCCCAGTATAAACCACTGTTCTAGTTTCCCACTCCTAGTATAAACCACTGTTATAGTTTCCCACTCCTAGTATAAACCACTGTTATAGTTTCCCACTCCCAGTATAAACCACTGTTATATTTTCCCACTCCCAGTATAAACCACTGTTATAGTTTCCCACTCCTAGTATAAACCACTGTTATAGTTTCCCACTCCCAGTATAAACCACTGTTCTAGTTTCCCACTCCTAGTATAAACCACTGTTATAGTTTCCCACTCCCAGTATAAACCACTGTTATAGTTTCCCACTCCCAGTATAAACCACTGTTATATTTTCCCACTCCCAGTATAAACCACTGTTATAGTTTCCCACTCCTAGTATAAACCACTGTTCTAGTTTCCCGCTCCCAGTATAAACCACTGTTATAGTTTCCCACTCCCAGTATAAACCACTGTTATAGTTTCCTACTCCCAGTATAAACCACTGTTATAGTTTCCCACTCCCAGTATAAACCACTGTTATAGTTTCCCACTCCCAGTATAAACCACTGTTATAGTTTCCCACTCCCAGTATAAACCACTGTTATAGTTTCCCGCTCCCAGTATAAACCACTGTTATATTTTCCCACTCCCAGTATAAACCACTGTTATATTTTCCCACTCCCAGTATAAACCACTGTTATATTTTCCCACTCCCAGTATAAACCACTGTCTTAGTTTCCCACTCCCAGTATAAACCACTGTTATAGTTTCCCACTCCCAGTATAAACCACTGTTATATTTTCCCACTCCCAGTATAAACCACTGTTATAGTTTCCCACTCCCAGTATAAACCACTGTTATAGTTTCCCACTCCCAGTATAAACCACTGTTATAGTTTCCCACTCCCAGTATAAACCACTGTTATAGTTTCCCACTCCCAGTATAAACCACTGTTATAGTTTCCCACTCCCAGTATAAACCACTGTTATAGTTTCCCACTCCTAGTATAAACCACTGTCTTAGTTTCCCACTCCCAGTATAAACCACTGTCTTAGTTTCCCACTCCCAGTATAAACCACTGTTATAGTTTCCCACTCCCAGTATAAACCACTGTTATAGTTTCCCACTCCCAGTATAAACCACTGTTATAGTTTCTCACTCCCAGTATAAACCACTGTTATATTTTCCCACTCCCAGTATAAACCATTGTTATATTTTCCCACTCCCAGTATAAACCACTGTTATAGTTTCCCACTCCCAGTATAAACCACTGTTATATTTTCCCACTCCCAGTATAAACCACTGTTATAGTTTCCCACTCCCAGTATAAACCACTGTTATAGTTTCCCACTCCCAGTATAAACCACTGTTATATTTTCCCACTCCCAGTATAAACCACTGTCTTAGTTTCCCACTCCCAGTATAAACCACTGTTATAGTTTCCCACTCCCAGTATAAACCACTGTTATAGTTTCCCACTCCCAGTATAAACCACTGTTATAGTTTCCCACTCCCAGTATAAACCACTGTTATAGTTTCCCACTCCCAGTATAAACCACTGTTATATTTTCCCACTCCCAGTATAAACCACTGTCTTAGTTTCCCACTCCCAGAATAAACCACTGTTATAGTTTCCCACTCCCAGTATAAACCACTGTCTTAGTTTCCCACTCCCAGTATAAACCACTGTTATAGTTTCCCACTCCCAGTATAAACCACTGTTATATTTTCCCACTCCCAGTATAAACCACTGTCTTAGTTTCCCACTCCCAGTATAAACCACTGTTATAGTTTCCCACTCCCAGTATAAACCACTGTTATAGTTTCCCACTCCCAGTATAAACCACTGTCTTAGTTTCCCACTCCCAGTATAAACCACTGTCTTAGTTTCCCACTCCCAGTATAAACCACTTTTATAGTTTCCCGCTCCCAGTATAAACCACTGTTATAGTTTCCCACTCCTAGTATAAACCACTGTTATAGTTTCCTGCTCCCAGTATAAACCACTGTTATAGTTTCCCACTCCTAATATAAACCACTGTTATAGTTTCCTGCTCCCAGTATAAACCACTGTTATAGTTTCCCGCTCCCAGTATAAACCACTGTTATAGTTTCCCACTCCCAGTATAAACCACTTGACATGAGTCTGTCATTCATGACTTATGAAATAATACTGAGTGGCCTGCGGGTGGCGCTGTCCAGGGAGAGTATAAATACTCAGACACGGGCCCAGCTTGCGCGGGACATTCTTAGCTGGAACGGTTTTAGGACACAACTAGACCTCCATGTTGCAAAACAGTTGATTAAAGCTTTGTTTAACACTTAGGCCAAGTGCCTAGTAGTTTTCTTACGTCACCATTGTTATAGTTTCCCACTCCCAGTATAAACCACTGTTATAGTTTCCCACTCCCAGTATAAACCACTGTTATAGTTTCCCACTCCCAGTATAAACCATTATTATAGTTTCCCACTCCCAGTATAAACCACTGTTATAGTTTCCCACTCCTAGTATAAACCACTGTTATAGTTTCCCACTCCCAGTATAAACCATTGTTATAGTTTCCCACTCCCAGTATAAACCATTGTTATAGTTTCCCGCTCCTAGTATAAACCACTGTTATAGTTTCCCACTCCCAGTATAAACCATTGTTATAGTTTCCCACTCCTAGTATAAACCACTGTTATAGTTTCCCACTCCTAGTATAAACCACTGTTATAGTTTCCCACTCCCAGTATAAACCATTGTTATAGTTTCCCACTCCCAGTATAAACCACTGTTATAGTTTCCCACTCCCAGTATAAACCATTGTTATAGTTTCCCACTCCTAGTATAAACCACTGTTATAGTTTCCCACTCCCAGTATAAACCATTGTTATAGTTTCCCACTCCTAGTATAAACCACTGTTATAGTTTCCCACTCCCAGTATAAACCATTGTTATATTTTCCCACTCCTAGTATAAACCACTGTTGTAGTTTCCCACTCCTAGTATAAACCACTGTTATAGTTTCCCACTCCCAGTATAAACCACTGTTATAGTTTCCCACTCCTAGTATAAACCACTGTTATAGTTTCCCACTCCCAGTATAAACCACTTTTATAGTTTCCCACTCCCAGTATAAACCACTGTTATAGTTTCCCACTCCTAGTATAAACCATTGTTATAGTTTCCCACTCCCAGTATAAACCATTGTTATAGTTTCCCACTCCCAGTATAAACCACTGTTATAGTTTCCCACTCCCAGTATAAACCACTGTTATAGTTTCCCACTCCCAGTATAAACCACTGTTATAGTTTCCCACTCCCAGTATAAACCATTGTTATAGTTTCCCACTCCCAGTATAAACCACTGTTATAGTTTCCCGCTCCCAGTATAAACCACTGTTGTAGTTTCCCACTCCCAGTATAAACCACTGTTATAGTTTCCCACTCCTAGTATAAACCACTGTTATAGTTTCCCACTCCCAGTATAAACCACTTTTATAGTTTCCCACTCCCAGTATAAACCACTGTTATAGTTTCCCACTCCTAGTATAAACCATTGTTATAGTTTCCCACTCCCAGTATAAACCATTGTTATAGTTTCCCACTCCCAGTATAAACCACTGTTATAGTTTCCCACTCCCAGTATAAACCACTGTTATAGTTTCCCACTCCCAGTATAAACCACTGTTATAGTTTCCCACTCCCAGTATAAACCACTGTTATAGTTTCCCGCTCCCAGTATAAACCATTGTTATAGTTTCCCACTCCCAGTATAAACCACTGTTATAGTTTCCCACTCCCAGTATAAACCACTGTTATAGTTTCCCACTCCCAGTATAAACCATTGTTATAGTTTCCCACTCCCAGTATAAACCATTGTTATAGTTTCCCACTCCCAGTATAAACCATTGTTATAGTTTCCCACTCCTAGTATAAACCACTGTTATAGTTTCCCACTCCCAGTATAAACCACTGTTATAGTTTCCCACTCCTAGTATAAACCACTGTTATAGTTTCCCACTCCCAGTATAAACCACTGTTATAGTTTCCCGCTCCCAGTATAAACCACTGTTATAGTTTCCCGCTCCCAATATAAACCACTGTTATAGTTTCCCACTCCCAGTATAAACCACTGTTATAGTTTCCCACTCCTAGTGTAAACCACTGTTATAGTTTCCCGCTCCGAGTATAAACCACTGTTATAGTTTCCCACTCCCAGTATAAACCACTGTTATAGTTTCCCGCTCCGAGTATAAACCACTGTTATAGTTTCCCACTCCCAGTATAAACCACTGTTATAGTTTCCCACTCCTAGTATAAACCACTGTTATAGTTTCCCACTCCCAGTATAAACCACTGTTATAGTTTCCCACTCCCAGTATAAACCACTGTTATAGTTTCCCACTCCCAGTATAAACCACTGTTATATTTTCCCACTCCTAGTGTAAACCACTGTTATAGTTTCCCACTCCCAGTATAAACCACTGTTATAGTTTCCCACTCCCAGTATAAACCACTGTTATATTTTCCCACTCCCAGTATAAACCACTGTTATAGTTTCCCACTCCCAGTATAAACCACTGTTATAGTTTCCCACTCCTAGTATAAACCACTGTTATATTTTCCCACTCCTAGTGTAAACCACTGTTATAGTTTCCCACTCCCAGTATAAACCACTGTTATAGTTTCCCACTCCCAGTATAAACCACTGTTATATTTTCCCACTCCCAGTATAAACCACTGTTATAGTTTCCCACTCCCAGTATAAACCACTGTTATAGTTTCCCACTCCCAGTATAAACCACTGTTATAGTTTCCCACTCCCAGTATAAACCACTGTTATAGTTTCCCACTCCCAGTATAAACCACTGTTATAGTTTCCCACTCCCAGTATAAACCACTGTTATATTTTCCCGCTCCCAATATAAACCACTGTTATAGTTTCCCACTCCCAGTATAAACCACTGTTATAGTTTCCCACTCCCAGTATAAACCACTGTTATAGTTTCCCACTCCCAGTATAAACCACTGTTCTAGTTTCCCACTCCCAGTATAAACCACTGTTCTAGTTTCCCACTCCCAGTATAAACCACTGTTATAGTTTCCCACTCCCAGTATAAACCACTGTTATATTTTCCCACTCCTAGTGTAAACCACTGTTATAGTTTCCCGCTCCCAGTATAAACCATTGTTATAGTTTCCCACTCCCAGTATAAACCACTGTTATAGTTTCCCACTCCCAGTATAAACCACTGTTCTAGTTTCCCACTCCTAGTATAAACCACTGTTATAGTTTCCCACTCCCAGTATAAACCACTGTTATAGTTTCCCACTCCCAGTATAAACCATTGTTATAGTTTCCCACTCCCAGTATAAACCACTGTTATAGTTTCCCACTCCCAGTATAAACCACTGTTCTAGTTTCCCACTCCTAGTATAAACCACTGTTATAGTTTCCCACTCCCAGTATAAACCACTGTTCTAGTTTCCCACTCCCAGTATAAACCATTGTTATAGTTTCCCACTCCTAGTATAAACCACTGTTATAGTTTCCCACTCCCAGTATAAACCACTGTTATAGTTTCCCACTCCCAGTATAAACCACTGTTATAGTTTCCCACTCCCAGTATAAACCACTGTTATAGTTTCCCGCTCCCAGTATAAACCACTGTTATAGTTTCCCACTCCCAGTATAAACCACTGTTATAGTTTCCCACTCCTAGTATAAACCACTGTTCTAGTTTCCCACTCCTAGTATAAACCACTGTTATAGTTTCCCACTCCCAGTATAAACCACTGTTCTAGTTTCCCACTCCCAGTATAAACCACTGTTATAGTTTCCCACTCCCAGTATAAACCATTGTTATAGTTTCCCACTCCCAGTATAAACCACTGTTCTAGTTTCCCACTCCTAGTATAAACCACTGTTATAGTTTCCCACTCCCAGTATAAACCACTGTTCTAGTTTCCCACTCCCAGTATAAACCACTGTTATAGTTTCCCGCTCCCAGTATAAACCATTGTTATAGTTTCCCACTCCCAGTATAAACCACTGTTATAGTTTCCCGCTCCCAGTATAAACCATTGTTATAGTTTCCCGCTCCCAGTATAAACCATTGTTATAGTTTCCCACTCCCAGTATAAACCACTGTTATAGTTTCCCACTCCCAGTATAAACCACTGTTATAGTTTCTCACTCCCAGTATAAACCACTGTTCTAGTTTCCCACTCCCAGTATAAACCATTGTTATAGTTTCCCACTCCTAGTATAAACCACTGTTATAGTTTCCCACTCCCAGTATAAACCACTGTTATAGTTTCCCACTCCCAGTATAAACCACTGTTATAGTTTCCCACTCCCAGTATAAACCACTGTTATAGTTTCCCGCTCCCAGTATAAACCACTGTTATAGTTTCCCACTCCCAGTATAAACCACTGTTATAGTTTCCCACTCCTAGTATAAACCACTGTTCTAGTTTCCCACTCCTAGTATAAACCACTGTTATAGTTTCCCACTCCCAGTATAAACCACTGTTCTAGTTTCCCACTCCCAGTATAAACCACTGTTATAGTTTCCCACTCCCAGTATAAACCATTGTTATAGTTTCCCACTCCTAGTATAAACCACTGTTATAGTTTCCCACTCCCAGTATAAACCACTGTTATAGTTTCCCGCTCCCAGTATAAACCACTGTTATATTTTCCCACTCCCAGTATAAACCACTGTTATAGTTTCCCACTCCCAGTATAAACCACTGTTATAGTTTCCCACTCCCAGTATAAACCACTGTTATAGTTTCCCACTCCCAGTATAAACCACTGTTATAGTTTCCCACTCCCAGTATAAACCACTGTTATAGTTTCCCACTCCCAGTATAAACCACTGTTATAGTTTCCCGCTCCCAGTATAAACCACTGTTATAGTTTCCCACTCCCAGTATAAACCACTGTTATAGTTTCCCACTCCCAGTATAAACCACTGTTATAGTTTCCCACTCCCAGTATAAACCACTGTTATAGTTTCCCACTCCCAGTATGAACCACTGTTATAGTTTCCCGCTCCCAGTATAAACCACTTTCATAATTTCCCGCTCCCAATATAAACCACTGTTATAGTTTCCCACTCCCAGTATAAACCACTGTCTTAGTTTCCCACTCCCAGTATAAACCACTGTTATAGTTTCCCACACCTAGTATAAACCACTGTTATAGTTTCCCACTCCCAGTATAAACCACTGTTATAGTTTCCCACACCTAGTATAAACCACTGTTATAGTTTCCCACTCCCAGTATAAACCACTGTTATAGTTTCCCGCTCCCAGTATAAACCACTTTCATAATTTCCCACTCCCAGTATGAACCACTGTTATAGTTTCCCGCTCCCAGTATAAACCACTTTCATAATTTCCCGCTCCCAGTATGAACCACTGTTATAGTTTCCCGCTCCCAGTATAAACCACTTTCATAATTTCCCGCTCCCAATATAAACCACTGTTCTAGTTTCCCACTCCCAGTATAAACCACTGTTATAGTTTCCCACTCCCAGTATAAACCACTGTTATAGTTTCCCGCTCCCAGTATAAACCACTTTCATAATTTCCCGCTCCCAATATAAACCACTGTTATAGTTTCCCACTCCCAATATAAACCACTGTTATAGTTTCCCACTCCCAGTATGAACCACTGTTATAGTTTCCCGCTCCCAGTATAAACCACTTTCATAATTTCCCGCTCCCAGTATAAACCACTGTTATAGTTTCCCACTCCCAGTATAAACCACTGTTATAGTTTCCCGCTCCCAGTATAAACCACTTTCATAATTTCCCGCTCCCAATATAAACCACTGTTATAGTTTCCCACTCCCAGTATAAACCACTGTTCTAGTTTCCCACTCCCAATATAAACCACTGTTATAGTTTCCCACTCCCAATATAAACCACTGTTATAGTTTCCCACTCCCAGTATAAACCACTGTTATAGTTTCCCACTCCCAGTATAAACCATTGTTATAGTTTCCCGCTCCCAGTATAAACCATTGTTATAGTTTCCCGCTCCTAGTATAAACCACTGTTATAGTTTCCCACTCCCAGTATAAACCACTGTTATAGTTTCCCACTCCCAGTATAAACCATTGTTATATTTTCCCACTCCCAGTATAAACCACTGTTATAGTTTCCCACTCCCAGTATAAACCACTGTTATAGTTTCCCACTCCCAGTATAAACCACTGTTATAGTTTCCCACTCCCAGTATAAACCACTGTTATAGTTTCCCACTCCCAGTATAAACCACTGTTATAGTTTCCTGCTCCCAGTATAAACCACTGTTATAGTTTCCCACTCCCAGTATAAACCACTGTTATAGTTTCCTGCTCCCAGTATAAACCACTGTTATAGTTTCTCGCTCCCAGTATAAACCACTGTTATAGTTTCCCACTCCCAGTATAAACCACTGTTATAGTTTCTCGCTCCCAATATAAACCACTGTTATAGTTTCCCACTCCCAGTATAAACCACTGTTATAGTTTCTCGCTCCCAGTATAAACCACTGTTATAGTTTCCCACTCCCAGTATAAACCACTGTCTTAGTTTCCCACTCCCAGTATAAACCACTGTTATAGTTTCCCACTCCCAGTATAAACCACTGTTATAGTTTCCCACTCCCAGTATAAACCACTGTTCTAGTTTCCCACTCCTAGTATAAACCACTGTTATAGTTTCTCGCTCCCAATATAAACCACTGTTCTAGTTTCCCACTCCTAGTATAAACCACTGTTATAGTTTCTCGCTCCTAGTATAAACCATTGTTATAGTTTCCTACTCCTAGTATAAACCATTGTTATAGTTTCCCACACCCAGTATAAACCACTGTTATAGTTTCCTGCTCCCAGTATAAACCACTGTTATAATTTCCCGCTCCCAGTATAAACCACTGTTCTAGTTTCCCACTCCTAGTATAAACCACTGTTATAGTTTCCCACTCCCAGTATAAACCACTGTTATAGTTTCCCACTCCCAGTATAAACCACTGTTATAGTTTCCCACTCCCAGTATAAACCACTGTTATAGTTTCCCACTCCTAGTATAAACCACTGTCTTAGTTTAGAGAAAAACCCCTTAATACTCACCAACCATTCACTTACCTGATGTCCTGTGATGTCACACTTTGGTATTTTTGGAAATCAGGGAATGTTCGGCCGCCTCCTCCGATTCGGTCGCGCTGTCCCTCCGCTCTCTGCTTTACGTCCCGCCTCCTCCGATTCGGTCGCGCTGTTCCTCCGCTCCCTGCTTTACGTCCCGCCTCCTCCGATTAGGTCGCGCTGTTCTTCCGCTCTCTGCTTTGCGTCCCGCCGCTGCTGGAGCCTCCGATTCCTTAATTAAGCCACACCTATCCAACTGACTGTTAACTTTGTCCCTGATTCCTGTTTCTAAAAGCTTCCCTCGTACCGAGGGTAAACTGACCGGCCTGTAGTTGCTGGGTTTATCTTTACACCCTTTTCTGAACAATGGTGTAATGTTTGCAATTCTCCAGTCCTCTGGCACCACCCCCATATCTATGGAGGATTGGAAGATTTTGGCCAGTACCTCCGCGATTTCCACCCTCAATTCCCTCAGCATCCTAGGATGCACCCCATCCGCTCCTGGTGATTTATCTACTTTAAGTACAGCCAGCCTTTCTAATACCTCTTCTTTATCAATTTTTATCCTATCAAAAGTCACCACTACCGCCTCCTTCACTTTGTCTATGGCAGCATATCCCTTGATTCCCCCAGAGTCCAAAAATCTATGGATCTCTGTCTTGAATATTCTCAATTACTGAGCCTCCACAGCCCTCTGGGGTGGAGAATTCCAAAGATTCACCACCCTCTGAGTGAAGAAATTTCTCCTCATCTCAGTCCTAAAAGGCCGACCCCTTATCCTGAGACTATGCCCCCTAGTTCTAGATCCCCAGCCAGGGGAAACAACCTCTCAGTATCTACCCTGTCAATCCCCCTCAAAGAATTGAATAAGTTTCAATGAGATCACCTCTCATTCTTCTAAACTCCAGAGCGTATAGGCCCAATCTACTCAATCTCTCCGCATAGGACAGCCCTCTCATCCCAGGAATCAATCGAGTGAACCTTTGTTGCACCGCCTCTAAAGCAAGTATATGCTTCCTTCGGTAAGGAGACCAAAACTCCTGAGGGGTGAACTGATAGAGGTCTTTAAGATTATGAAAGGGTCCGATATGGTAGAAGTAGAGAAGATGTTTCCACTTGAGTCCAAAACTAGGGGGGCATAAATATAAGATAGTCATTAATAAATCCAATAGGGAATTCAGGAGAAACTTCTTTACCCAGAGAGTGATGAGAATGTGGAACTCGCTACCACAGGGAGTGGTTGAGGTGAATAGTATCGATGCATTTAAGGGGAAGCTTGTGGGAGAAAGGAATAGAAGGTTATGTTAATAGGGTGAGATGAAGAGGGGTGGGAGGAGTCTCATGTGAAGCTGTGCTGTAAATACTATGTAATGTCTCTCTGCCCTGCCCTCCCTCTCGCTAACACATTCACTCTCTCTGTACCTGACTCAGATTGTTCTCCAACTCCAGCTCTCGCTGTTCAGTCTCACATTTCACATACTCCCATTGCTGATTCAGCTCCTGAAGCTTGTGTCGAAGACTCTCTGCCTTTTCTCCAGAGCTGGAGTTCAGCAGGTCCTGTCCTGCCTGGTACACGGACTGCACTGTGCTCTGGTGCGCTGTCACATCATTGCGCAATACCTGTAGAAAGAAAGAAAGACTTGCATTTCTATAACGCCTTTCATGACCTCATTACATCCCAAAGCGCTTTACAACTAATGAAGTACTTTTGAAGTGTGGTCACTGTTGTAATGTAGGAAACACGGCAGCTAATTTGCGCACAGCAAGCTCCCACAAACAGCAATGGGATAATGACCAGATCTTCTTAGGCAGTCCCTCGGAACCGAGGATGACTTGCTTCCACACTAAAAATGAGTTCTCAGGTGACTGATGAGTCCAATGCGGGACCTACAGTCTCTGTCACAGGTGGGGCTGACGGTGGTTGAAGTGCTTGGGTTGACGTGCGCTCCTTCCGCTGTTTGCGCTTGGCTTCCGCTTGCTCCCGGCGAAGAGACTCGAGGTGTTCGGTGCCTTCCCGGATGCTTCTCCTCCACTTTGTGCGGTCTTGGGCCAGGGATTCCCAGGTATCTGTGGGGATGTTGCACTTTTTCAAGGAGGCTTTGAGGGTGTCCTTGAAGCATTTCCTCTGCCCACCTGGGGCTCTCTTGCCGTGTCGGAGCTCCGAGTAGAGAGCTTGTTTTGGGAGTCTCGTATCGGACATGCGGACAATGTGACCCATCCATCGGAGCTGATCGAGTCTGGTCAAAGCTTCGATGCTGGGGATGTTGGCCTGAGCGAGAACACTGACATTGGTGCACCTATCCTGCCAATGGATTTGCAGGATCTTGCGGAGGCAGCGTTGGTGGTACCTCTCCAGTGCTTTGAGGTGCCTGCTGTACATGGTCCATGTCTCTGAGGCATACAGGAGGGTGGGTGTTACTACTGCTCTGTAGACCATGAGCTTGGTGCTGGGTTTGAGGTCCTGGTCTTCAAACACTCTCTTCCTCAGGTGACCGAAGGCTGCACTGGCACACTGAAGGCGGTGTTGGACTTCATCATCGACGTCTGCCCTTGTTGACAGTAGGCTCCCGAGGTATGGAAAGTGGTCCACGTTGTCCAAGGCCTCGTCATGGATTTTGATAATCGGGGAGCAGTATTGTGTGGTGGGGGCAGGTTGGTAGAGGATCTTTGTCTTACGGATGTTTAGTGTAAGGCCCATGCTCTCGTACGCTTCAGTGAAGGTGTTGACAATGGTTTGGAGTTCGGCCTCAGAGTGTGCGCAGACGCAAGCGTCGTCTGCATACTGTAATTCGATGACAGAGGATGGGACGACCTTGGATCTGGACTGGAGGTGACGGAGGTTGAACAGTTTCCCGTTTGTTCTGTAAATTAGCTCCACTCCAGCGGGGAGCTTACTGAGGGTGAGATGGAGCATTTTCAGCAAGAAAGATCGAGAAGAGCGTTGGTGCAATGACACAACCTTGCTTGACCCCGGTCCGTACGTGAATTGGGTCTGTGGTGGAACCGTTGGTCAGGATCACGGCTTGCATGTCGTCGTGAAGTAGGTGGAGGATGGTGACAAACTTTTGAGGGCAGCAGAATTTGAGGAGGACACTCCATAATCCCTCACGGTTGACGGTGTCGAAGGCCTTTGTGAGGTCAAAGAAGGCCATGTACAGCGGTTGGTGCTGTTCCCTGCATTTCTCTTGTAATTGATGTGCGGTGAAGATCATGTCCATTCTGCCCCTTAGTGGGCGGAATCCGCATTACGACTCTGGGAGGAGCTCTTCAGCCACTGTGAGAAGGCGATTGAGGAGGATCCTTGTGAAGACTTTCCCTGTGGCAGATAGCAGGGAGACTCCTCTGTAATTACCACAATCGGACTTGTCACCTTTCTTGAAGATGGTCACGATTACGGCATCTCAGATCCCCTGGCATGCTCTCCTCCTTCCAGATAAGAGAAATGAGTTAATGTATTCGCGCTAACAGTGCTTCTCCACCATGTTTTAGCACCTCGGCCTGCAGTGGAGTAGGACCTTGGGTGCTTGGGCCGTAGGTGGTCTTGACTGTGCTAAAGAATCCACGCACATCATGGTTGTCGGCTAGCTGCTGGATCTCCTGCGCTTTCTCCACCCACCATCTGTTCTTTAGGTCGCGAGTTTTTTGTTGGACCTCGGCCTTCAGGCATCTGTAGAGCTGCTTTCTTGCTCTCGAGTTGTGTTGCTGTTTCCAGATCAGGAATGCCTTGCGCTTGCGGCTTGTTAGCTCCTGGATCTCCTGGTCATTCTCGTCGAACCAGTCTTGGTGTTTCCTGGTCGAGTGACCGAGTGTCTCTTCACAGGTGCTGATTATGAAGGCCTTGAGTGCAGACCAGGCGCTGTGGACACTCTGGGCTCAATTTTCCAAGCCCCGAGGAGGCGGGTATGGAGGCGGGACAGCCGGTAAACTCGGAGAAATTGGGGGCGGATGGCAAACCCGCCCCCATCTCCCCATTTGCCAGGAGGCGGGAAGATGTGCAGCTTCTGGTCCCGTCTCCTGGAGATGGGAAAGGCAATTAATTCTTTTAACTGCCTGTTAACAGGTAGTTAACAGGCAGAAAAAAGGATTAGTACCATTTTACCTTCACAGGTGAAGGCTTCCTGACCTCAGAGAACCCCGCCGGGTTGGAGGAGACGTGAAGGAGGTCTGCGGGGGTCGGAGGCACCTGGAAGTAAGGTGTAGAGGTGAGTGATGGGTGCAAGTGTGGAGTGGTAAGTATGCAAGGTGAGTGAGAAGTTTTAAAAAGTGTTCACTGACCTTGTTTTCCTTCCATAGCCTTTAGCCGCGGAGGATCGGGAGAGCCGACATCCTGCTTTTCAATTTCAGGTAATGGCTGATGGACCCTCCGATCCATCAGACATCTGAAATTTACAAATTTGCAATGTTTGATGAGTCCTCGCCTCAAAGACTCATCAAACTAAAGAGAATGTCAGTGTTTGACAGATTCACAGAGCTGTCAAACGCTGTCATTTCTTCTTTCAAGAAGTCTTGACAGATAGCACGTCTGACGTTGATGTGATCTGTCAGTGACTTCTTCCCTAATTGGCCTGCTGAGCCCGCAGGGCGGGCTTCACAAGCTCAATCAGGGGAAAATCCCTCTGAATGGTCAGGCGAGGATGGAGGCGGGACATTGACACAAAAAGCAGCAGTCCCGCCTCCAACTCGCCTCCATTCACAAAATCCAGCCCTCTGTGTCTCTGAATCACTGGAAGTCGTCAGGTTGGTTGCGAGGCGTAGGCTGAATAGGGCTTTCTTAGCAGGGTCTTTGTATGCTCCAGCGTTGATTTTCCTGCGGCATTGCTTCTGTTGCCGCCGCTGTTTTGGGGCTACGTTGATGGAGACGACAGAGCGGATTAGGCAGTGGTCTGTCCAGCAGTCGTCAGCTCCTGTCATGGCGTGGGTGATGCCGACGTCCTTGCGGTCCCTCGCTTGGACGATGACGTAGTCCAGCAGATGCCAGTGCTTGGAGCAAGGGTGCTGCCATGAAGCCTTGTACTTGTCTCTCTGATGGAACAAGGTGTTGGTTATGACAAGGCCATATTCTAAGAATTTCGTCAGGAAGAGGGTACCGTTTTCCATAGAAACATAGAAACATAGAAGATAGGAGCAGGAGTAGGGCATTCGGCCCCTCGAGCCTGCTCCGCCATTCGATGAGATCATGGCTGATCATCCAAACTCAGTACCCTGTACTTGCCTTCTCCCCATATCCCTTGATACCTTTAGCTTTAAGAAATATATCTAACTCATTCTTGAATATATTTAATGACTTGGCCTCAACTACCTTCTGTGGTAGAGAATTCCACAGGTGCACCACTTTCTGGGTGAAGAAATTCTTCCTCATTTCTGTCCTAAATGGCTTACCCCTTATCCTTAGATTATGACCCCTGGTTCTGGACTCTCCAACCATCGGGAACATTCTTCCTGCATCTAGTTTGTCCAGACCTGTCAGAATTTTATATGTTTCGATGAGATCCCCTCTCATTCTTCTATACTCCAGCGAATATAAGCCCAATCGAACCAATCTCTCCTCATATGTCATTCCTGCCATCCCAGGTATCAGCCTTGTGAATCTTCACTGAACTCCTTCCATGGCAACAACATCCTTCCTCAGATAAGGCGACCAAAACTGCACACAGTACTCAAGGTGTGGTCTCACCAAGGCCCTGTACAACTGCAGCAGGACATCCCTGTTCCTATACTCAAACCCTTTCGCTATGAAGGCCAACATACCATTTGCTTTCTTCACCACCTGCTGCACCTGCATGCTTACCTTCAGCGACTGGTGCACAAGGACACCCAGGTCTCGTTGCACTTCCCCTTCTCCCAATCTATTGCCATTCAGATAATAGTCTGCCTTTCTGTTTTTGACACCAAAGTGGATAACCTTGCATTTATCCACGTTATATTGCATCTGCCACGCTTCTGTCCACTCACCCAACCTGTCCAAATCATCCTAGAGTTTCTCGGTATCCTCCTCGCAGCACACACGCCCACCCAGCTTTGTGTCATCTGCAAACTTGGAGATATTACATTTAGTTCCCTTATCCAGATCATTAATGTATATTGTGAATAGCTGGGGTCCAAGGACCGATCCCTGCGGTACCCCACTAGTCACTGCCTGCCACTCAGAAAAAGACCCATTAATTCCTACTCTCTGCTTTCTGTCCGCCAACCAGTTCTCTATCCAAGTCAATACCTTGCCCCCAATCCCATGTGCCTTAACTTTACACGCTAATCTCTTATGCGGGACCTTATCGAAAGCCTATTGAAAGTCCAAATACACCACATCTACTGGTTCTCCCTTATCTATTTTCCCAGTTACATCCTCAAAAAATTCCAGTAGATTAGTCAAGCATGATTTACCTTTTGTAAATACATGTTGACTTTGTCCGATCCTGTCACTGTTTTTCAAGTGCTCAGCTATTAATTCCTTTATAATGGACTCTAGCATTTTCCCCACTACCGATGTCAGGCTTACCGGTCTGTAATTCCCCGCTTTCTCTCTACCACCCTTTTTGAATAGTGGGGTAACATTAGCTACCCTCCAATCCATGGGTACAGTTCCAGATTCCATCGAATGTTGGAAGATGATCAGCAATGCATCTATTATTTCTAGGGCCACTTCCTTAAGTACCCTAGGATGTAGATTATCAGGCCCTGGGGATTTATCGGCCTTCAATACCGTCAATTTCCCTAACACCATTTTCCTGCAAATACGGATTTCTTTCAGTTCCTCCCTTTCATCAGACCGTATGTTCTCCAACATCTCTGGGAGGTTATTTGTGTCCTCCTTTGTGAAGACAGAACCAAAATATGCATTTAGTTGGTCCGCCATTTCTTTGTTCCCCATTATAACTTCCCCCGCTTCTGACTGCAAGGGACCTACCCTTGATTTCACTAATCTTTTTCTCTTCACATATCTATAAAAGTTCTTACAGTCAGTTTTTATGTTCCCTGAAAGCTTACTTTCATATTCTATTTTCCCCTTCTTAATTAATCCCTTTGTCCTCCTTTGTTGAATCCTAAACTGCTCCCAATCCTCAGGGTTACCACTTTTTCTGGCCAATTTATATGCCCTCTCCTTGGATCTTATGCTATCCCTAATTTTCCTTGTTAGCCACGGTTGAGTCACCCTTTTTATTTTATTCTTATGCCACACTGGGATGAACAAATTCTGTAGTTCATCCATGCATTCTTTGAATGTTTGCCATTGCCTATCCACCGTCAACCCTTTGAGTGACATTCCCCAATCCATCCTACCCAATTCGTGCCTCATACCATCGTAGTTTCCTTTATTTAAATTCAGGACCCTAGTCTCTGATTCAACTACTTCACTCTCCATCCTAATGAAGAATTGTATCATATTATGGACACTCTGACCCAAGGGGCCTTGTACAACAAGATTGCTAATTAATCCTTTCTCGTTACATAATACCCAGTCTAAGATGGCCTGATCTCTGGTTGGTTCCTCGACATATTGTTCGAGAAAGCCATCCCGTAAACATTCTAGGAATTCCTCCTCCACAGTATTTTTACTAATTTGGTTTGCCCAATCTATATGTAAATTAAAGTCACCCATGATGACTGCTGTGCCCTTACTGCATGCTTCTCTAATTTCCCTTTTAATGCCATCCCCAACCTCCATATTACTGTTTGGGGGTCTATATACCACTCCCACTAATGTTTTCTGCCCCTTGTTATTTCTCAGTTCTACCCATAAAGATTCCGCATCATCAGAGCTAATAGCCTTCCTTTCAATTGTGTTAATCCCCTCTTTAACCAGCAATGCTACCCCACCTCCCTTTCTTTTTTGCCTATCTTTCCTAAATATTGAATACCCCTGGATGTTGAGTTCCCAGCCTTGGCCACCCTGGAGCCATGTTTCTGTAATCCCAATCAAATCGTATTCATTTACCTCTATTTGCGCAGCTAATTCATCCACCTTGTTCCGAATGCTCCTTGCATTAAGACACAAAGGGCTAAAAATTGAGTCGCACCCCATTTGGGGCGCTAACCTCGCCGGGGCACTACGTTTAGCGCCCCGAAAAAATTAGCGCCCCCGCGCCGGAACTTCAGTGGTTGCGCCCCAAGAGGGAAGCGGGTCGCTACTGGAAGCACCCCGCATCCCTCTTGGGGCGCTGCGAGGGAATATCCTGGCGCTACGTGCCGCAGCGCCAGGCGCTGCGGCACATCGCACCGCGGTATTGCAGGCCTTCCTCCCCTTCTTAAAGGGGAGGGGCCCTGCGCAGCGCGAACCGGGGCCCAGCTGGGCCCCCAGGAATCGGGAGTGCCGGCAAAAGAGCCCGGCACTCAAGAGAAGTGCCGGGCTCTTGGAGCGCAGCCGGCACTTCACGGTGGGGGGGCTTCACGGGGGCCGGGGACAGCAACGGGGGCAGGTGCTGGCAGGCGGCCAGCAACAAAAATGGCCGCCTGCCACCTCCCCTTTAAATATCGCTGCCCCGGCCGCACGTACGCCCCCCTGAACCCGTCGCACATAGCGTCTGGCGGTAAATCAAGGGGCGCGACTAAAGATCGCGGCTGGAGCGCGAGCGGGGTGCTGCGCACGGCGATGACATCATCGCCGGCGGCGCAGCGCCACAGGGCGCTACCGGCTGGCGCCGCCGCTAACCTCCCACTGAATTTTGCGGGAGGCGTGGGCGGCGCTGCGCCCGGGCGTTAGCTGCTTTGCGCCCCATTAGCGCCCTCTTAAGGCGCTAACGGGAGGCGCAAGCAGCTGAATTTTTAGCCCAAAGCCTTCAGGCTTGTTTTTTTAACGCTCTCAGACTTATATGAATTATTATTTACTGTGACCATGTTTGATTTAAACCGTTGAGTTCTTTGCCTTCTACTTTTGTTTTTCTCCTTCCTGTCTTTTGCTTTTATCCTTGCTTCCCTTTCCTCTGTCTCCCTGCTCAGGTTCCCAACCCCCTGCCACTTTAGTTTAAACCCTCCCCAACAGCACCAGCAAACACTCCCCCTAGGACATCGGTCCCGGCCCTGCCCAGGTGCAGACTGTCCCGTTTGTACTGGTCCCACCTCCTCCAGAACCGGTTCCAATGTCCAAGGAATTTGAATCCCTCCCCCTTGCACCATTCCTCTAGCCACGTATTCATTTGAAATATCCTCCTATTTCTACTCTGACTAGCACGTGGCACTGGTAGCAATCCTGAGATTACTACCTTTGAGGTCCTATTTTTTAATTTACCTCCTAACTCCCTATATTCTGCTTTTAGGACCTCATCCCCTTTTTTACCTATATCGTTGATGCCTATGTGCACCACGACAACTGGCTGTTCGCCCTCCCCCTCCAAAATGTTCTGTAGCCGCTCCGAGACATCCTTGACCCTTGCACCAGGGAGGCAACACACCATCCTGGAGTTTCGTTTGCGGCCACAGAAACGCCTATCTATTCCCCTTACAATTGAATCCCCTATCTCTATTGCTCTTCCACACTTTTTCCTCCCAGCCTGTGCAGCAGAGCCACCCATGGTGCTCGGAAGTTGGCTGCTGCCGCCTTCCCCTGATAAGTCATCCCCCCCAACAGCATCCAAAGTGGTATATCTGTTTGAGAGGGGGATGGCCACAGGGGACCCCTGCACTACCTGCCTGCACCTCTTACTCTGCCTGGTGGTCACCCATTCACTTCCTGCCTGTACACCCTTTACCTGCGGTGTGACCAACTCGTGAATGCTCCAATATGTGTCCATCCGCAGCTCCAGCGCCGCAATGCGGTCCATCAGTAGCTGCAGCTGGATACACTTCCCACACACACGGTCGTCAGGAACTCCCTCTCTGCCGATCACACCTCCCCAGAGGTCTGTGTCCTTTCCAACTCTGGCGTTAAAGTCGGGAAGGAGGATCAGCTTGTCGCCCATTGGGACTCGGGACAGGGATTGTTCGAGGCTGGAGTAGAATTCCTCTTTGGTCTCGTCTGTGGCTTCCAGTGTTGGGGCGTACGCACTGATGACCGTAGCGCACTGGTTCTAGGCTAGGGTGAGCCGTAGAGTCATGAGGCGTTCGTTTATTCCACAAGGGGAGTCTCTCAGACATTCAACTAGTTCATTTTTTATGGTGAAGCCTACCCCATGGAGGCGGCGTTCTTCTTCAGGTTTGCCTTTCCAGAAGAAGGTGTAACCACCTTGAGCTGGCCTTCCCCTGTCCGCCGGGTCTCGCTTAGGGCGGCGATGTCTATGTCGAAACGTCTGAGCTCCCGGGCAACGATAGCAGTACGGCGTTCCGGTCTGTCGCTGTTGGGGTTGTCCATGAGGGTCCTGACATTCCAGGTCCCGAACTTCATTTTAAAGGGTGGAAGATGCCTGTGCGTGAATTCTTTTAACGTGGGGTGGCTGTTGCACACCAGCTACCACACGGGCTTGACAGAGCAAGGTCTTGGTCCAATGGCAAGGGCAACACGGTGGCATAGTGGTTAGCACTGGTGCCTCACAGCACCAGAGACCCGGGTTCGAATCTGACCTCGGGTGACTGTCTGTGTGGAGTTTGCACATTCTCCCCGTGTCTGCGTGGGTTTCCTCCGGGTGCTCCGGTTTCCTCCCACAGTCCAAAAATGTGTGGGTTAGGTTGATTTGGCTATGATAAATTGACCCTTAGTGTTAGGGGGGGATTAAATATGTGGGGTTATGGGGATAGGATGGGATATGTTAGGGGGAGTTAAATACGTGGGGTTACGGGGGTAGGGTGGGATATGTGTACTGTGGGGATTAAAGCAGGGACAGGGTACTGGATTTGGATGATCAGCCATGATCGTATTGAATGGCGGAGCAGGCTCGACGGGCCGAATGGCCTACTCCTGCTCCTAGATTCTATGTTTCTATGTTTCTATGTTTCTATGATTGGAGACCAGGCTCTGTTACATCGGCCGAGCACACACACACAAACATACTCCTACTGTCCTCCTCCCTCCTTCCTGCAGGTCCTCTCTGCCTGGGTTTCATAGGCTGCAGTGTGGTCCTCCCGATAATCCAGATAATCTGTTTAAGTGATGCTGGTTGCGGGATAAATATTGGCCAGGACACCGGGGATAACTCCCCTACTCTTCCTCGAATAGTGCCATAGGGGAGTGGATGCATTTCATATGTTCAGGAACCTACCTGAAGCAGGGACAGGGTACTGAATTTGGATGATCAGCCATGATCTCATTAAATGGCGGAGCAGGCTCGAGGGGTCGAATGGCCTACTCCTACTCCTATCTTCTATGCTTCTTTACCTTCACTTCAACATTCTCAATCCTTCAATCAGTGTGAAGCTGATGAGCACAGCATCTACACACTTAGCTGCAG
This sequence comes from Squalus acanthias, assembly GCA_030390025.1. Taxonomy (NCBI): domain Eukaryota; kingdom Metazoa; phylum Chordata; class Chondrichthyes; order Squaliformes; family Squalidae; genus Squalus; species Squalus acanthias. The sequence continues at coordinate 26,935 of JASTWF010000617.1, read as the reverse complement.
CAAAAGCACCCCTTGTACACCAGGGGGCAGTGCAACACATCTCCATTCCTCAGTGAGTGATTTTATTTAAGAGAATCAATTAATGGCACATCCCAGAATCAATGGAGCCCACGACATATGTGTGGCAAAGAAAGAGAGAGCAATGTCCAGGTATATCACTAGGAGGGAGAGAGTCTATGATGGGGTAGATTGTACAGAGGGTGTGAAGGAGATTTAATGTGACAGGTATACAGAATATTGTGGGTTGGGAAACACGCTCAGTGTTTTCTGTGACTGACCCGATGTTTTGCTAGTTGTATCTCGCAGATCTGGAGATCGATGGTAGGGGCTCGTTGATGGTGCAGTAACTCCTGAGTGTGTGTCAGCCACGTTAGGATCTCCTGGAGGGCATGTTGGAAATGGCCCAACTCGAGGAGGGTCGCCTCCAACTTGTGCTGCAACAGAATGAGAAATATCTGAAGCTGGAGTGTCCCCCAACACAAGCCCACCCCCCACCCCGGTCCCCCCGAAAACCCCCCACCCGAGTCTCCCGACCCCCCGACCCTCGTCTCCCCCCCGAACCCCCCCCACCCGAGTCCCCCCCACCCGACCCCCCCCACCCCCGGTCCCCCGAAAGCCCCCCCACCCGAGTCCCCCGACCCCCCCATCCGAGTCCCCCCGAAACCCCTCCCACCCCGAGTCCCCCTACCCCCCCCACCCCAGTCCCCCCGAAACACCCCCCACCCCGAGTCCCCCCCACCCGACCCCCCCCACCGAGTCCCCCGACCCCCCCATCCCGAGTCCCCCCCACCCGCCCCCCCAACCCCGTCCCCCAGAAACCCCCCCACCCGAGTCCCCGACCCCCCCCACCCTCGTCCCCCCCCGAACCCCCCCCTACCCGAGTCCCCCGACCCCCCCCATCCGAGTCCCCCCGAAACCCCCCCACCCGAGTCCCCCGACCCCCCCCCACCCCAGTCCCCCCGAAACACCCCCCACCCGAGTCCCCCCCACCCGACCCCCCCCACCCGAGTCCCCCCCCCGAACCCCCCCCACCCAAGTCCCCCCAACCCCCCACGAATCCCCCCCGACCCCCCACCCCAATTCCACCCGACCCCCCCCATCCGAGTTTCCCCCCGACCCCCCCCACCCTCGTCCCCCGACACCCCCATCCTCCCCCGACCCCCGACCCCCCGTCCCCCCGACCCCCCCACCCGAGTTCCCCCCTCCCCCCACCCGAGTTCCCCCAACACCCCCACCCGAGTTCCCCCCGACCCCCCCCACCCGAGTCCCTCCCCCAAACCTAAGTCGCTCCGCTGACCCGAGTCCCTCCGACCCCTAGGTCCCTGAACACCTCCTACCCACCGAGTCCATGATCCCCCCAGAGTCCCCAACTCCCCCCCCCCCCCCGATATCTCAAACCCCCCATCATCCCATCCCCGCCGAGTCCCCTCCTGTAACTCAGCACTGGGTGTCTACATGCAGTAGCTGTAGGTTGGTCTGAGTCCCAGCTTGTGTACACTCGTGTCTTGTGTACTTCAGCACCCTGTAAATACCTAAAGGTACCTGCCTGCTGACGATTTGTCGCTCCAGCTTCTCCCAGCGCTCTCGGTAAACACGGAGAGGCTCCTCGATCCGTTCCCTCTCCTCAACAACAAGCAATCTACGAGTGAAGGAGCGGGAGTGGTAAGCGAGAGTCTCCAGATCCAACTTCTTCTGGTGGACATCCCTCTTCAACTCCTGCAGGGAAGTGGGGAGGCAGCAGGTGAGTACTTGATAGAAAGGGGTCTCGAAATGGGGCCTTTCGCTCCAGAAATAATGGGGGCTATTTTCATAATCTTGTCCAATAGACTTCCAGAAGGCATTTGAAAAGATTCTGCACAAGAGATTATCGGCAAAAATGGGAGCGTACGGAATTTGAGGTAACCATGTGACGCGGGTGGGTAATTGGTTGGGAGATAGAGCGGGGATAATGGGAGTGTTCTCTGATTAGTGGGATGTGACAAGTGGTGTACCCCAGGGATCTGTACTGGGGTCTCTGCTTTTCACCATATTTATCAATGACTTGGATGAAGGAATAGAGTTGTCTATCCAAGTTTGCTGATGACACTAAGTTAGGAGCTCAGTAAGTAGTGTGGATGGGAGCAGGAAGTTACAAAGGGACATTGATCGATTCAGTGAGAGGGCAAAACTGTGGCAGATGGAGTTCAATGTGGGGAAGTGTGAGGTCACCCACTGTGGACCCAAGAAAGAGAGATCGGAGAGATTTAGGGGTCCAAGCGCAGAAATCACTAAAAGCTGGTGGACAGGTACAAAAAATAAAAAAGGTTAATGGAATGTTGGCCATTATCAAGGGATATGGGGATCGGGCGGGAAAGTGGAGTTGAGGTCGATGATCAGCCATGATCTTATTGAATGGCGGAGCAGGCTCGAGGGGCCGTATGGCCGACTCCTGCTCCTAATTCTTATGTTCTTATCTCAGGAGCTGAAATACAAAGGGAGGAAGTGATGCTACAGCCGTACCGAGCTCTGGTCAGAACCCATCTGGACACTGTGTTCAGTTCAGGGCCCCGCACCTCAGGAAGATATACTGGCCTTGGTCAGATCAGTCTCGGGGTGCAGGGCCTCACCATTCTCGGGGTGCGGGGCTCACCATTCTCGGGGTGCGGGCCTCACCATTGTCGGGGTGCGGGCCTCACCATTCTCGGGGTGCAGGGCCTCACCATTCTCGGGGTGCGGGCCTCACCATTCTCGGGGTGCGGGCCTCACCATTCTCAGGGTGCGGGGCATCACCAATCTCGGGGTGCGGGCCGCACCATTCTCGGGGTGCAGGGCCTCACCATTCTCGGGGTGCGGGGCTCACCATTCTCGGGGTGCGGGCCTCACCATTGTCGGGGTGCGGGCCTCACCATTCTCGGGGTGCAGGGCCTCACCATTCTCGGGGTGCGGGCCTCACCATTCTCGGGGTGCGGGCCTCACCATTCTCAGGGTGCGGGGCCGTACCATTCTTGGGGTGCGGGGCATCACCAATCTCGGGGTGCGGGCCGCACCATTCTCGGGGTGCAGGGCCTCACCATTCTCGGGGTGCGGGCCTCACCATTCTTGGGGTGCGGGCCTTACCATTCTCGGGGTGCAGGGCCTCACCATTCTCGGGGTGCGGGCCTCACCATTCTCGGGGTGCGGGCCTTACCATTCTCGGGGTGCGGGCCTTACCATTCTCGGGGTGCGGGCCTTACCATTCTCGGGGTGCAGGGCCTCACCATTCTCGGGGTGCGGGGCCGCACCATTCTCGGGGTGTGGGCCTCACCATTGTCGGGGTGCGGGCCTCACCATTCTCGGGGTGCAGGGCCTCACCATTCTCGGGGTGCAGGACCTCACCATTCTCGGGGTGCGGGCCTCACCATTCTCGGGGTGCGGGCCTTACCATTCTCAGGGTGCAGGGCCTCACCATTCTCGGGGTGCAGGGCCTCACCATTCTCGGGGTGCAGGGCCTCACCATTCTCGGGGTGCGGGCCGCACCATTCTCGGGGTGCGGGCCTTACCATTCTCGGGGTGCAGGGCCTCACCATTCTCGGGGTGCAGGGCCTCACCATTCTCGGGGTGCGGGCCTTACCATTCTCAGGGTGTGGGCCGCACCATTCTCGGGGTGCAGGACTCACCATTCTCGGGGTGCGGGGCGTCCCCATTCTCGGGGTGCGGGGCGTCCCCATTCTCGGGGTGCGGGGCGTCCCCATTCTCGGGGTGCGGGGCGTCCCCATTCTTTGGGTGCGGGGCGTCCCCATTCTCGGGGTGTGGGGTGTCCCCATTCTCAGGGTGCGGGCCTTACCATTCTCGGGGTGTGGGCCGCACCATTCTCGGGGTGCGGGGCGTCCCCATTCTCGGGGTGCGGAGCATCACCATTCTCGGGGTGCGGGGCATCACCATTCTCGGGGTGCGGGGCATCACCATTCTCGGGGTGTAGGCATCACCATACTCGGGGTGCGGGGCCTCACCATTCTCAGGGAGCGGGGAGTCCCCATTCTCGGGGTGCGGGGCATCACCATTCTCGGGGTGTAGGCATCACCATTCTCGGGGTGCGGGGCGTCCCCATTCTCGGGGTGCGGGGCGTCCCCATTCTCGGGGTGCGGGACGTCCCCATTCTTTGGGTGCGGGCCGCACCATTCTCGGGGTGCGGGGCGTCCCCATTCTCGGGGTGCGGGGCGTCCCCATTCTCGGGGTGCGGGGCGTCCCCATTCTCGGGGTGTGGGCCTCACCATTCTCGGGGTGCGGGGCATCACCATTCTCGGGGTGCGGGGCCTTACCATTCTCAGGCTGCGGGGCATCACCATTCTCTGGGTACGGGGCGTCCCCATTCTTGGGGTGCGGGCCTCACCATTCTCGGGGTGCAGGCCTTACCATTCTCGGGGTGCAGGGCGTCCCCATTCTCGGGGTGCGGGCCGCACCATTCTCAGGGTGCGGGGCGTCCCCATTCTCTCGGTACGGGGTGCCCCATTCTTGGGGTGCGGGCCTCACCATTCTCGGGGTGCAGGCCTTACCATTCTCGGGGTGCAGGGCGTCCCCATTCTCGGGGTGCGGGCCGCACCATTCTCAGGGTGCGGGGCGTCCCCATTCTCGGGGTGCGGGCATCACCATTCTCAGGGTGCGGGGTGTCCCCATTCTCTCGGTACGGGGTGTCCCCGTTCTCGGGGTGCGGGCGTCCCCATTCTCGGGGTGTGGGCCTCACCATTCTCGGGGTGCGGGGCCGCACCATTCTTGGGGTGTGGGCCGCACCATTCTTGGGGTGCGGGCATCCCCATTCTCGGGGTGCGGGGCGTCCCCATTCTCGGGGTGCGTGGCGTCCCCATTCTCAGGGTGCGGGCCTTACCATTCTTGGGGTGTGGGCCGTACCATTCTCGGGGTGCGGGGCATCCCCATTCTTGGGGTGTAGGCATCACCATTCTCGGGGTGCGGGGCGTCCCCATTCTCGGGGTGTAGGCATCACCATACTCGGGGTGCGGGGCCTCACCATTCTCGGGGAGCGGGGTGACCCCATTCTCGGGGTGCGGGGCATCACCATTCTCGGGGTGCAGGCCTTACCATTCTCGGGGTGCAGGGCATCCCCATTCTCGGGGTGCGGGCCGCACCATTCTCAGGGTGCGGGGCGTCCCCATTCTCGGGGTGCGGACATCACCATTCTCATGGTGCGGGGTGTCCCCATTCTCTCGGTACGGGGTGGCCCCATTCTCGGGGTGCGGGCGTCCCCATTCTCGGGGTGCGGGCGTCGCCATTCTCGGGGTGTGGGACTCACCATTCTAGGGGTGCGGGGCATCACCATTCTCGGGGTTCGGGGTGTCCCCATTCTCTCGGTACGGGGTGTCCCCATTCTCGGGGTGCGGGCGTCCTCATTCTCGGGGTGCGGGCGTCCCCATTCTCGGGGTGTGGGACTCACCATTCTCGGGGTACGGGGCATCACCATTCTCGGGGTGCGGGGTGTCCCCATTCTCTGGGTACGGGGTGTCCCCATTCTCGGGGTGCAGGGCATCACCATTCTCGGGGTTCGGGGTGTCCCCATTCTCGGGAAGCGGGACAATCTTGTTGTGCGGGGCCCCTTGGGGCGGAGCGATCATAATATGATAGAATTCTTCATTAAGATGGAGAATGAAATAGTTGACTCAGAGACTAGGTTCCTGAATTTAAATAAAGGAAACTACGATGGTATGAGGCGCGAGTTGGGTAGGATAGATTGGGGAATGTTACTCAAAGGGTTGACGGTGGATAGGCAATGGCAAACACTCAAAGATCGCATGGATGAACTACAGAATTTGTTCATCCCTGTCTGGCATAAAAATAAAACAAAAAAGGTGACTCAACCGTGGCTAACAAGGGAAATCAGGGATAGCATAAGATCCAAGGGGAGGACATATAAATTGGCCAGAAAAAGCAGTAAACCTGAGGATTGGGAGCAGTTTAGGATTCAGCAAAGGAGGACAAAGGGATTAATTAAGAGGGGGAAAATAGAATACGAGCGTAAGCTTGCAGGGAACATAAAAACTGACTGTAAAAGCTTTTATAAATATGTGAAGAGAAAAAGATTGGTGAAGTCAAGCGTAGGTCCCTTGCAGTCAGAATCAGGGGAATTTATAATGGGGAACAAAGAAATGGCAGACCAATTAAATACATACTTTGGCTCTGTCTTCACAAAGGAGAACACAAATAACCTCCCAGAGATGTCGGGAAACATAGGGTCTAATGAGAGGGAGGAACTGAATGAAATCCGTATTTGTAGGGAAATGGTGTTAGGGAAAGTGATGGCATTAAAGGCCGATAAATCCCCAGGGCCTGATAATCTACATCCTAGGGTACTTAAGGAAGTGGCCCTAGAAATAGTAGATGCATTGCTGGTCATCTTCCAAAATTCTATAGACTCTGGAACAGTTCCCATGGATTGGAGGGTAGCTAATGTTACTCCACGGTTCAAAAAAGGTGGTAAAGAAAAAACGGGGAAGTATAGACCGGTAAGCCTGACATCGGTTGTGGGGAAAATGCTAGAGTCCATTATAAAAGATGTAATAGCAGAGCACTTGGAAAACAGTGACAGGATTGGACAAAGTCAACATGGATTTACAAAAGGTAAATCGTGCTTGACTAATCTACTGGAATTTTTTGAGGCTGTAACTGGTAGAATAGATAAGGGAGAACCAGTGGATGTGGTGTATTTGGACTTTCAGAAGGCTTTCGATAAGGTCCCGTATAAGAGATTGGCGTGTAAAGTTAAGGCACATGGGATTGGGGGCAGGGTACTGACTTGGATAGAGAACTGGTTGGCAGACAGGAAGCAAAGAGTTGGAATAAACGGGTCTTTTTCCGAGTGGCAGGCAGTGACTAGTGGGGTTCCGCAGGGATCGGTCCTAGGACCCCAGCTATTCACTATATATATTAATGATCTAGACGAGGGAACTAGATGTAATATCTCCAAGTTTGCAGATGACACAAAGGTGGGTGGGCGTGTGTGCTGTGAGGAGGATGCCGAGAAACTCCAGTATGATTTGGACAGGTTGGGTGATTGGGCAGAAGCATGGTAGATGCAGTATAATGTGCATAAATGCGAGGTTATCCACTTTGGTGGCAAAAACAGAAAGGCAGATTATTATCTGAATGGCAATAGATTGGGAGAAGGGGAAGTGCAACGAGACCTGGGTGTCCTTGTGCACCAGTCGCTGAAGGTAAGCATGCAGGTACAGCAGGCGGTTAAGAAGGCAAATGGTATGTTGGCCTTCGTAGCGAGAGGGTTTGAGTACAGGAACAAGGATGTCTTGCTGCAGCTGACACAGGGCCTTGGTGAGACCACACCTTGAGTATTGTGTGCAGTTTTGGTCACCTTATCTGAGGAAGGATGTTCTTGCCATGGAGGGTGTGCAGCGAAGATTCACCAGACTGATATCTGGGATGGCAGGAATGACGTACGAGGGTCGATTGGGCTTATACTCGCTGGAGTTTAGAAGAATGAGAGGAGATCTCATTGAAACTTATAAAATTCTAACAGGGTTAGACAGACTGGATGCAGGAAGGATGTTCCCGATGGCGGGTGAGTCCAGAACAAGAGGTCACACTCTAAAGATAAGGGGTAAGCCATTTAGGACAGAGATGAGGAGGAATTTCTTCACCCAGAGAGTGGTGAACCTGTGGAATTCTCTACCACAGAAGGCAGTTGAGGCCAAGTCAGTAAATATATTCAAGAAGGAGTTAGATATATTTCTTAAGGCTAAAGGGATCAAGGGATATGGGGAGAAAGAAGGGACAGGGTACTGAATTTGGATGATCAGCCATGATCTCATTAAATGGCGGAACAGGCTCGAGGGGCCGAATGGGCTACTCCTGGGATACATTTCATCTGGGCCTGGGGATTTATCCACTTTTAAAGCTGCTAAACACCTTAATACTTCCTCTCTCACTCTGTTTATTTCATCTAATATTCTCGGGAAACAGACCCCGGTACACACTGGGGGAGAGTGTACAGACCCCGGTACACACTGGGGAGAGTGTACAGACTCCGGTACACACTGGGGGGATTGTACAGACCCTGGTATACACTGGAGGAGAGTGTACAGACCCCGGTACACACTGGGGGAGAGTGTCCAGACCCCGGTACACACTGGGGGGAGTATACAGCTCCTGGTATACACTGGGGGAGAGTGTACAGACCCCGGTACACACTGGGGGAGAGTGTACAGACCCCGGTACACACTGGGGGAGAGTGTACAGACCCGGGTACACACTGGGGGAAGAGTGCACAGACCCCGGTACACACTGCGGGAGAGTGTACAGACCCCGGTACACACTGGGGGAGAGTGTACAGGCCCCAGTACACACTGGGGGAGAGTGTACAGGCCCCGGTACACACTGGGGGAGAGTGTGCAGACCCCGGTACACACTGGGGGAGAGTGTACAGGCCCCGGTACACACTGTGGGAGAGTGTACAGACCTCGGTACACACTCGGGGAGAGTGTACAGACTCCGGTACACACTGGGGGAGAGTGTACAGATCCCGGTACACACTGGAGGAGAGTGTACAGACCCCGGTACACACTGGGGGAGAGTGTACCAACCCCGGTACACACTGGGGAGAGTTTACAGACCCCGGTTCACACTGGGGGGAGTGTACAAACCCCGGTACACACATTCTCAGGGTACGGGCGTCCCCATTCTCGGGGTGCGGGGTGTCACTGACAACATCGGCTATTATTGCCCATCTCTTGAGAAGAGTTCCACAACTTTTGAACCCTTTGGGTGACAAACTCTGGCCTGACGTACTTCTCTACTCTTCTGCAATGTTCTTTCACTGAAAGAAAAATGACAATTTTACCAGGCACTCGAGGCCCAAGACTCCACGCTCCTCCACCTCCCCTTCGCTCACCCTCCTCTACCCGCCTATCCCCTCCCCTCTCCTCATTGCTCTCCTCACCTCCCTCCACCTCAACCCAGACCCCTTCCCCATCTCCATTCCTCTACCTTTCCCACACATCCTCCTCCCCACCTCTACCTCACTCCCTCCTTCATCGCCCCTCCTCCACACCCTCCCCACCTACCCCTCCCCACCTCTCCCTCCCCAATTCACCACCTCTACCCCTTCCCCCACATCTCCCTCCCCCCACCTCAACCCCACCCCTTCCCCATCTCCCCATCGCTATCCCCCTTCTTTCACCTCTCCTCCTTACCCTCTTGCCCCCTCCTCCTCCAATCTCTACCCCTCCCCACTCTTGCCCCATCCTCCCCCCCCCCACAAGGGACCTCACCTTCACACTCCCGAGCTGCTGTTTCACCATCTCCAGATCCGTGCCAATCACATCATCGGAGGCAATGGTCGTCTCTGCTGCAAGTAGCCAATCAAACATCCTCTGAATGAAAAAAACAAAACCGGGGTCAAAACAGCAACTACAGACCCCGGTACACACTGGGGGAGAGTGTACAGACCCCGGTACACACTGGGGGAGAGTGTACAGACCCCGGTACACACTGGGGGGAGTGTACAGACCCCGGTACACACTGGGAGAGAGTGTACAGGTCCCGGTACACACTGGGGGAGAGTGTACAGACCCCGGTACACACTGGGGGAGAGTGTACAGACCCCGGTACACACTGGGGGAGAGTGTACAGACCCCGGTACACACTGGGGGGAGTGTACAGACCCCGGTACACACTGGGGGGAGTGTACAGACCCCGGTACACACTGGGAGAGAGTGTACAGGCCCCGGTACACACTGGGGGAGAGTGTACAGACCCCGGTACACACTGGGGGAGAGTGTACAGACCCCGGTACACACTGGGGGGAGTGTACAGACCCTGGTACACACTGGGGAGAGTGTACAGACCCCGGTACACACTAGGGGGAGTGTACAGACCCCGGTACACACTGGGGAGAGTACAGACCCCGGTACACACTGAGGGAGAGTGTACAGACCCCGGTACACACTGGGGGGAGTGTACAGACCCCGGTACACACTGGGGAGAGTGTACAGACCCCGGTACACACTGAGGGAGAGTGTACAGACCCCGGTACACACTGGGGGGAGTGTACAGACCCCGGTACACACTGGGGGAGAGTGTACAGACCCCGGTACACACTGGGGGGAGTGTACAGACCTCGGTACACACTCGGGGAGAGTGTACAGATTCCGGTACATACTGGGGGAGAGTGCACAGACCCCGGTACACACTGGGGGAGAGTGTACAGACCAGGGTACACACTTGGGGGAGTGTACAGACCCCGGTACACACTGGGGGATAGTGCACAGACCCCGGTACACACTGGGGGAGAGTGTACAGACCCCGGTACATACTGCGGGGAGTGTACAGACCCCGGTACACACTGGGGGGAGTGTACAGACCCCGGTACACACTGGGGGAGAGTGTACAGACCCCGGTACACACTGGGGGAGAGTGCACAGGCCCCGGAATACACTGGGGGGAGTGTACAGACCCCGGTACACACTGGGGGAGAGTACACAGGCCCCGGTATACACTGGGGGGAGTGTACAGACCCCGGTACACACTGGGGGGAGTGTACAGACCCCGGTACACACTGGGGGGAGAGTGTACAGACCCCGGTACACACTGGGGGAGAGTGTACAGACCCCGGTACACACTGGGGGAGTGTACAGACCCCGGTACACACTGGGGGGAGTGTACAGACCCCGGTACACACTGGGGGGAGTGCACAGACCCCGGTACACACTGGGGGGAGTGCACAGACCCCGGTACACACTGGGGGAGAGTGTACAGACCCAGGTACACACTGGGGGAGAGTGTACTGGCCCCGGTACACACTGAGGGAGAGTGTACAGACCCCGGTACACACTGGGGGAGAGTGTACAGACCCAGGTACACACTGGGGGAGAGTGTACTGGCCCCGGTACACACTGGGGGAGAGTGTACAGACCCAGGTACACACTGGGGGAGTGTACAGACCCCGGTACACTCTGGGGGGAGTGTACAGACCCCGGTACACACTGGGGGGAGTGTACAGACCCCGGTACAAACTGGGGGAGAGTGTACAGACCCAGGTACACACTGGGGGGAGTGTACAGACCCCGGTACAAACTGGGGGAGAGTGTACAGACCCAGGTACACACTGGGGGAGTGTACAGACCCCGGTACACACTGGGGGGAGTGTACAGACCCCGGTACAAACTGGGGGAGAGTGTACAGACCCCGGTACACTCTGGGGGGAGTGTACAGACCCCGGTACAAACTGGGGGAGAGTGTACAGACCCCGGTACACACTGGGGGGGAGTGTACAGACCCCGGTACACTCTGGGGGGAGTGTACAGACCCCGGTACAAACTGGGGGAGAGTGTACAGACCCCGGTACACACTGGGGGGGAGTGTACAGACCCCGGTACACACAGGAGGAGAGTGTACTGGCCCCGGTACACACTGTGGGAGAGTGTGCAGACCCCGGTACACACTGGGGGAGAGTGTACAGACCCCGGTACACACTGGGGGAGAGTGCACAGAGCCCGGTACACACTGGGGGAGAGTGTACAGACCCCGGTACACACTGGGGGAGAGTGTACAGACCCCGGTACACACTGGGGGGAGTGTACAGACCACGGAACACACTGGAGGAGATGGTACTGGCCCCGGTACACACTGTGGGAGAGTGTGCAGACCCCGGTACACACTGCGGGGAGTGTACAGACCCCGGTACACACTGGGGGGCGTTTACAGACCCCGGTACACACTGGGGGAGAGTGTACAGATCCCAGTACACACTGGGGGGAGTGTACAGACCCCGGTACACACTGGGGGAGAGTGTACAGACCCCGGTACACACTGGGGGGAGTGTACAGACCCCGGTACACACTGGGTGAGAGTGTACAGACCCCGGTACACACTGGGGGAGAGTGCACAGACCCCGGTACACACTGGGGGAGAAGACAGACCCCGGTACACACTGGGGGAGAGTGTACAGACCCCGGTACACACTGGGGGAGAGTGTACAGACCCCGGTACACACTGGGGGGAGTGTACAGACCCCGGTACACACTGGATGAGAGTGTACAGACCCCGGTACACACTGGGGGAGAAGACAGACCCCGGTACACACTGGGGGAGAGTGTACAGACCCCGGTACACACTGCGGGGAGAGTGCACAGACCCCGGTACACACTGGGGAGAATGTACAGACCCCGGTACACACTGGGGGGAGTGTACAGACCCCGGTACACACTGCGGGGAGTGTACAGACCCCGGTACACACTGGGGGAGAGTGTACAGACCCCGGTACACACTGGGGGAGAGTGTACAGACCCCGGTACAAACTGGGGGAGAGTGTACAGACCCCGGTACACACTGGGGGAGAGTGTACAGACCCCGGTACACACTGGGGGAGAGTGTACAGACCCCGGTACACACTGGGGGAGACTGTACAGACCCCGGTACACACTGGGGGAGAGTGCACAGACCCCGGTACACACTGGGGGAGAGTACAGACCCCGGTACACACTGGGGGAGAGTGTACAGACCCCGGTACACACTGCGGGGAGTGTACAGACCCCGGTACACACTGGGGGGAGAGTGTACAGACCCCGGTACACACTGGGGGAGAGTGCACAGACCCCGGTACACACTGGGGGAGAGTGCACAGACCCCGGTACACACTGGGGGGGAGTGTACAGACCCCGGTACACACTGGGGGAGAGTGCACAGACCCCGGTACACACTGGGGGGGAGTGTACAGACCCCGGTACACACTGGGGGAGAGTGCACAGACCCCGGTACACACTGGGGGGAGAGTGTACAGACTCCGGTACACACTGGGGGAGAGTGCACAGACCCCGGTACACACTGGGGGAGAGTGTACAGACCCCGGTACACACTGGGGGAGAGTGTACAGACCCCGGTACACACTGGGGGAGAGTGTACAGACCCTGGTACACACTGGGGGAGAGTGTACAGACCCCGGTACACACTGGGGGAACATAAGAACATAAGAACATAAGAAATAGGAGCAGGAGTAGACCAATCGGCCCCTCGAGCCTGCTCCGCCATTCAATGAGATCATGGCTGATCTGATCCAACCTCAACTCTAAAGAACACAAGAAGTAGGAGCAGGACCAGGCCACTCGGCCCCTGGGCCCGCTCCGCCACCCACATTGCCTTGACCGATCCGAACGCAAACTTATGTCCAATTTCCAGCCCGCTCCCCGTAACCCCTGATTCCCTTTACTTCTAGGAAACGGTCTATTTCTGTTTTAAATTTATTTCATGAAGTAGCTTCCACAGCTTCCTGGGGTAGCAAATTCCACAGACCCACTACCCTCTGAGTGAAAAAGTTTCTCCTCATCTCAGTTTTGAAAGAGGAGCCCCTTATTCTAAGATTATGTCCCCTAGTTCTAGTTTCACCCATCATTGGGAACATCCTCACCGCGTCCACCCGATCAAGCCCCTTCACAATCTTATATGTTTCAATAAGATCGCCCCTCATTCTTCTGAACTCCAGACCCTGGTACACACTGGGGGAGAGTGTACAGACCCCGGTACACGCTGGGGGAGAGTGCACAGATCCTGGTACACACTGGGGGAGAGTGCACAGACCCCGGTACACACTGGGGGAGAGTGCACAGACCCCGGTACACACTGGGGGAGAGTGTACAGATCCTGGTACACACTGGGGGAGAGTGCACAGACCCCGGTACACACTGGGGGAGAGTGCACAGATCCTGGTACACACTGGGGGAGAGTGTACAGACCCTGGTACACGCTGGGGGAGAGTGCACAGATCCTGGTACACACTGGGGGAGAGTGCACAGACCCCGGTACACACTGGGGGAGAGTGCACAGACCCCGGTACACACTGGGGGAGAATGCGCACAGACCCTGGTACACACTGGGGGAGAATGCGCACAGACCCAGGTTCACACTGGGGGAGAGTGCACAGACCCTGGTACACGCATAGAAACATAGAAAAATAGGAGCAGGAGTAGGCCATTCGGCCCTTCGAGCCTGCTCCGCCATTCAATATGATCATGGCTGATCCTCTATCTCAATACCATATTCCCGCTCTCTCCCCATACGCCTTGATGCCTTTTGTGTCTAGAAATCTATCTATCTCCTTAAATATATTCAGTGACTTGGCCTCCACAGCCTTCTGTGGTAGAGAATTCCACAGGTTCACCACCCTCTGACTGAAGAAATTTCTCCTCATCTCAGTCCTAAATGTCCTACCCCGTATCCTGAGACTGTGACCCCTCGTTCTAGACCCCCCAGCCAGGGGAAACATCCTCCCTGCATCCAGTCTGTCTAGCTCTGTCAGAATTTTATACATTTCAATGAGATCCCCTCTCATTCTTCTAAACTCTAGTGAATACAGGCGTAGTCGACCCAATCTATCCTCATACGACAGTCCTGCCATCCCAGGAATCAGTCTGGTGAACCTTCGCTGCACTTCCTCTATGGCAAGTATATCCTTTCTTAGGTAAGGAGACCAAAACTGCACACAGTACTCCAGGTGTGGTCTCACCAAGGCCCTGTACAACTGTAGTAATTTGCCTTCCTAACTGCTTGCTGCACCTGCATGTTTGCTTTCAGTGACTGGTATACAAGGACACCCAGGTCCCTTTGTACATCAGCATTTCCTAATCTATCACCATTTAAATAATACTCTACCTTTCTGTTTTTCCTACCGAAGTGGATAACTTCACATTTATCCACGTTATACTGCATCTGCCATGTATTTGCCCACTCATTCAACTTGTCTAAATCGCCTCTTTGCATCCTCCTCACAACTCACAATCCCACCTAGTTTCGTGTCATCAGCAAACTTGGAAGTATTACATTTGGTTCCCTCATCCAAATCATTGATATATATTGTGAATAGCTGGGGCCCAAGCACTGATCCCTGCGGTACCCCACTAGTCACCGCCTGCCACCCCAAAAAAGACCCATTTATTCCTACTCTCTGTTTCCTGTCTGTTAACCAATTTTCAATCCATGCCAGTATATTATCCCCAATCCCATGTGCTTTAATTTTGCACACTAACCTCTTATGTAGGACTTTATCAAAGGCCTTCTGAAAATCCAAATACACCACATCCACTGGTTCTCCCTTATCTATTCTACCACACTGGGGGAGAGTGCGCACAGACCCCGGTACACACTGGGTGTGAGTGCACAGACCCCGGTACACACTGGGGTCGGGGGGAAGGGGGGAGAATGTACAGATTGTACCAGTTGTCACAGAAGCCTTGGTGAGTTGCTGCAGTGCATCTTGTAGATGGTACACACTGCAGCCACGGTGCGCCGGTGGTGGAGGGAGTGAATGTTTAAGGTGGTGGATGGGGTGCCAATCAAGCGGGCTGCTTTGTCCTGGATGGTGTCGAGCTCCAAGAGTGTTGTTGGAGCTGCACTCATCCAGGCAAGTGGAGAGTATTCCATCACACTCCTTACTTGTGCCTTGTAGATGGTGGAAAGGCTTTGGGGAGTCAGGAGGTGAGACACTCGCTAAAGAATACCCAGCCTCTGACCTGCTCTTGTTGCCACAGTATTTATGTGGCTGGTCCAGTTAAGTTTCTGGTGACTGGTGACCCCTAGGATGTTGATGGTGGGGGATTCGGCGATGGTAATGCCATTGAATGTCAAGGGGAGATGTTTAGACTCTCTCTTGTTGGAGATAGTCATTGCCTGGCACTTGTGTGGCGCAAATGTTACTTGCCACTTATCAGCCCAAGCCTGAATGCTTTCAAAGTCTTATTGCATGCGGGCATGGACCGCTTCATTATCTGTGGAGTTGCGAATGGAACTGAACACTGCAATCATCAGCGAACATCCCCACTTCTGACCTTTTGATGGAGGGAAGGTCATTAATGAAGCTGCTGAAGATGTTGGGCCTCGGACACTGCCCTGAGGAACTCCTACAGCGATGTCCTGTGGCTGAGTTGATTGGCCTCCAACCATCTTTCTGTGTGCTAGGTATGACTCCAGCCAGTGGAGCATTTTCCCCCTGATCCTATATCGCTGCTACCTCCTCCTTTACTGCTACATTGGCAGCATCCTCTTCTCTAGTGAAGACAGGTGCCAAGTCCTCAATTAGTACCTCAGCCGTGCCCTCTGCCTCCACAGGAAGATCTCCTTTTTGCCCCCTAATCGGCTTCACCTTCCCACCAAAATGTATCACTTCACACTTCTCTGCGTTAAATTTCACCTGCCATGTGACCAAACCCCCAACCCAGACACTTTACTGTGCACCCCCTTCCTCTAAATACATTACTGCCCCAAACCCCCTCCCCCTCATTTGGTACCTTCACTGCCTCCTGGTGATGCAGTGCCGCATGAAGAGCCTCTTCAATATGATCACAGGACTCGCTCCAGACCTTATTCAAGTTGATGAAGATGGAGTCTACCTGAGGAGGGAGAGAGAGAGAACACAGACATCAGTGAAGATTCTTCTCTGCACAGATACTCACCTTGAGTCTGTGGGGATTTGATCCAGAGTCTGTGGGGATTTGGTCGGAGTCTGTGGGGATTTGGTCGGAGTCTGTGGGGATTCGGTCAGAGTCTGTGGGGATTTGAACCGAAGTCTGTGAGGATTCGGTTGGAGTCTGTGGGGATTCCATTGGAGTCTGTGGGGATTCGGTCGGCGTCTGTGGGGATTCCATTGGAGTCTGTGGGGATTCCATTGGAGTCTGTGGGGATTCCATTGGAGTCTGTGGGGATTCGGTCGGAGTCTGTGGGGATTCGGTTGGCATCTGTGGGGATTCCATTGGAGTCTGTGGGGATTCCGTCGGCGTCTGTGGGGATTCGTCGGTCTGTGGGGATTCGTTCAAAGTCTGTGGGGATTTTAGGCAGTTTCTGATCAAGGTGAAACCCAGGACTGAAACAAATCGGTTTAAACGCTCAGTGGTTCTAATCCCATTGCCAAATCGCCCTCTAATTAACAGGGATTTGACCTATCGAACCCAATCGACCCCTGACCCACCAACCCTCTGACCCATCGAAGCCCCAACACATCAGAAGTGGTAGCATAGTGGTTATGTTACTGGACTAGTAATCCAGAGGCCTGGACTAATAATCCAGTAGATGTGAGTTCAAATCCCACCATGGCAGCTGGGCAATTTAATTTCAATTAAAAAATTTGGAATAAAAAGCTAGTATCAGTAACGGTGATCATGAAACTACAAGATTGTCATAAAGACCCATCTGGTTCACGAATGTCCTTTAGGGAAGGAAATCTGCCATCCTTACCCGGTCTGGCCTATTTGTGACTCCAGACCCACAGCAATGTGGTTGACTCTTAACTGCCGTCCGAAATGGCTGAGCGAGACACTCAGTTGTATCAAACCACTATAAATAAAATCGGATCGACCTTGGCACCAGCTACGGTCATGACAATGGCACACCCAGCACAGTCAACCATGCAAAGTCCTCCTCAGAACATCTGGGGACTTGTGCCAAAATTGGGAGAGCTGTCCCACAGACCAGTCAAGCAACTGCCTGACACAGTCATACTCACAGAATCATAGCATTCAGCCAATGTCCCAAACTCCTCCATCACCATCCCCTGGGTATGACCTGTGACGGCACAGTGGTATACAGTCGGGAACATAAGAAATAGGAGCAGCAGTAGGCCCTTCAAGCCTGCTCTGCCATTCAATGAGATCACCGGCCCTATCGCCATATCCCTTGATGCCCTTACTAGTCAGAAATCTGTTGACTTCTGTTTTGAATATACCCAATGACTGAGCCTCCACAGCCCTCTGGGGTAGAGAATTCCAAAGATTCACCACCCTCTGTGTGAAGAAATTTCTTCTCATCTCAGTCCTGAATGGCCTACCCTTTATCCTGAGGCTGTGGCCCCTGGTTCTAGACTCCCCAGCCAAGGGAAACATTCTCCCAGCATCCACCCTATCAAGCCCTGTAATAATTTTGTATGCTTCAATGAGATCCCCTCTCATTCTTCTGAATTCAAGAGTCTTTACGAAGGAAGACACAAAAAACCTCCCTGGGATATCGGGAAAAATAGGGACATGGGCAAAGGAGGAACTGACGCAAATCAATATCTCTAAGGATATGGTGTTAAGGAAGCTAAAGGGATTGAAGGCGGACAAATCCCCAGGGCCTGATAACATGCATCCTAGGGTACTGAAGGAGGTGGCCCTAGAGATAGCGGATGCACTAAGTATGATTTTTCAGAATTCATTAGACTCGGGAACAGTGCCCATGGATTGGAGGGTAGCTAACGTTACCCCACTATTCAAAAAGGGGGGTAGGGAAAAAGCAGGTAATTACAGACCTGTAAGCCTTACATCAGTTGTGGGCAAAATGCTGGAGTCCATCATTAAGGATGAAATAGCGGAGCACTTAGCAAATGGGGACAGGATAGGACAGAGTCAACATGGATTTACAAAGGGTAAATCGTGCTTGACTAATCTATTGGAATTTTTTGAGGGAGTAACTGGTAAAATAGATGGAGGAGAGCCAGTAGATGTGGTGTACCTGGACTTCCAAAAGGCCTTCGACAAGGTCCCACATAAAAGATTAGCATGGAAAATTGAAGCTCATGGGATAAAGGGGAAAGTATTGATGTGGATAGAGAACTGGCTGTCAGATAGAAAACAGAGAGTTGGAATAAACGGCTCATTTTCTGAATGGCGGGCAGTAACAAGTGGGGTACCACAGGGATCTGTCCTGGGTCCCCAGCTGTTCACAATTTACATTAATGACCTGGATCAGGGAGTCGGATGCAGCATTTCCAAATTTGCAGACGACACTAAACTAGGAGGGGGGGTGGGCTCAGAGGAGGAGACCAGGAAGCTCCAGAGCGATTTGGACAGACTGGGTGATTGGGCGGATAAATGGCAGATGCACTATAATGTGGACAAGTGCGAAGTTATCCACCTTGGGTGCAGGAACGGGAGGGCAAATTATTATTTAAATGGCAATAAATTGGGAGAGGGGGAAGTACAGAGAGACCTGGGTGTTCTTGTACACCAGTCACTGAAGGCGAGCATGCAGGTGCAACAGGCGGTCAAGAAGGCAAACGGTATGCTGGCCTTCATAGCAAAAGGGTTGGAATACAGGAACAGGGATACCTTGCTGCAGCTGTACAGGGCACTGGTGAGACCACACCTCGAGTACTGTGTACAGTTTTGGTCGCCTCATCTGAGGAAAGATGTTCTTGCCATGGAGGGGGTGCAGCGGCGATTCACCAGGCTGATACCAGGAATGGCGGGATTGACCTATGAGGAGAGACTATGTAGTTTAGGGATGTACACACTGGAGTTTAGAAGATTGAGAGGGGACCTCATAGAAGTGTATAAAATTCTGACAGGTCTAGACAGACTAGATGCAGAAGGAATGTTTCCCTTGGCGGGTGAGAACAGAACTAGAGGACATAATTTAAGGATAAGGGCTAAACCATTTAGGACAGAAATGAGGGGGAATTTCTTCACTCAGAGGGTGGTGAACCTGTGGAACTCATTGCCACAGAGGGCAGTGTACGCCAGCTCATTAAATATATTTAAGAGGGAATTAGATATATTTCTACAGGCAAAAGGGGTTAAGGGTTACGGAGAGAAGGCGGGGACGGGATACTGAATTGGAGGATCAGCCATGATCTCATTAAATGGCGGAGCAGGCTCGAAGGGCCGGATGGCCTACTCCTGCTCCTATCTTCTATGTATCTATGTATCTAATACAGGCCTATTTTACTCAATCTCTTATCATACGACAATCCCGCCATCCCAGGAATCAATCTCATGAACCTTCGTTGCACTCCCTCTATGGCAAGTATATCCTTCCTGAGATAAGGAGACCAAAATTGTACACAGTACTCCAGGTGTGGTCTCACTAAGGCCCTATATAATTGGAGTAAGACTTCTTTACTCCTGGCCATGGGAGTCCTCAACATTGACACTGGACTACATGAAGTCTCATGGCTTCAGGTCAAGCATGTGGTGTATTTGGACTTTCAGAAGGCTTTCGATAAGGTCCCGCATTAGAGATTAGCGTGCAAAGTTAAAGCACGTGGGATTGGGGGTAAGGTACTGACTTGGATAGAAAACTGGTTGGCAGACAGGAAGAAAAGAATTGGAATAAACGGGTCCTTTTCCGAGTGGCAGGCAGTGACTAGTGGGGTACCGCAGGGATCGGTGCTAGGACCCCAGCTATTCACAATATATATTAATGATCAAGACGAGGGAACTAGATGTAATATCTCCAAGTTTGCAGACGACACAAAGCTGGGTGGGCGTGTGTGCTGTGAGGAGGATGCAGAGAAACTCCAGGATGATTTGGACAGGTTGGGTGATTTGACAGACGCATGGTAGATGCAGTATAATGTGGATAAATGCGAGGTTATCCACTTTGGTGGCAAAAACAGGAAGACAGATTATTATCTGAATGGCAATAGATTGGGAGAAGGGGAAGTGCAACGAGACCTGGGTGTCCTTTTGCACCAGTCGCTAAAGGTAAGCATGCAGGTGCAGCAGGCGGTTAATAGAAGCATAGAAGCATAGAAGATAGGAGCAGGAGTAGGCCATTCGGCCCCTCAAGCCTGCTCCGCCATTTAATGAGATCATGGCTGATCATCCAAATTCAGTACCCTGTCCCTGCTTTCTCCCCATAGCCCTTGATCCCTTTAGTCTTAAGAAATATATCTATCTCCTTCTTGAATATATTTAATGAATTGGCCTCAACTGCCTTCTGTGGTAGAGAATTCCACAGGTTCACCACTCTCTGGGTGAAGAAATTCCTCCTCATCTCAGTCCTAAATGGCTTACCCCTTATCCTTCGACTGTGACCTCTGGTTCTGGACTCCCCCGCCATCGGGAACATCCTTCCTGCATCTAGTCTGTCTAGTCCTGTTAGAATTTTATAAGTTTCAATGAGATCCCCTCTCATTCTTCTAAACTCTAGCGAATATAAGCCTAATCGACCCAATCTCTCTTCATACATCATTCCTGCAATCCCAGGTATCAGTCTGGTAAATCTTCGCTGCACTCCCTCCATGGCAAGAACATCCTTCCTCAGATAAGGCGACCAAAACTGCACACAATACTCAAGGTGTGGTCTCACCAAGGCCTTGTACAACTGCAGCAAGACATCCTTGCTCCTGTACTCCTGTAAGAAGGCAAATGGTATGTCGGCCTTCATAACGAGAGGATTCGAGTACAGGAGCAAGGATGTCTTGCTGCAGTTGTGCAGGGTCTTGGTGAGACCACACCTTGAGCATTGTGTGCAGTTTTGGTCGCCTTATCTGAGGAAGGATGTTCTTGCCATGGAGGGAGTGCAGCGAAGATTTACCAGACTGATACCTGGGATTGCAGGAATGACGTATGAAGAGAGATTGGGTCGATTAGGCTGATATTCGCCAGAGTTTAGAAGAATGAGAGGGGATCTCATTGAAACTTATAAAATTCTAAGAGGACCAGACAGACTAGATAATGAAAGGATGTTCCTGATGGCGTGGGAGTCCAGAACCAGTGGTCACAGTCTAAGGTTAAGGGGTAAGCCATTTAGGACTGATATGAGGAGGAATTTCTTCACCTAGAGAGTGGTGAACCTGTGGAATTCTCTACCACAGAAGGCAGTAGAGGCCAACTCATTAAATATATTCAAGAAGGAGTTAGATATATTTCTTAAGGCTAAAGGGATCAAGGGATATGGGGAGAAAGCAGGGACAGGGTACTGAATTTGGATGATCAGCCATGATCTCATTAAATGGCGGAACAGGCTCGAGGGGCCAAATGGCCTACTCCTGCTCCTATCTTCTATATTTCTATGTTTCTATGGGCATGGAAATCTCCTGCTAATTACCACCTACCGCCCTTCCTCAGCTGATGAATCAGTACTCCTCCATGTTGAACACCACTTGGAAGAAGCACTGAGAGTAGCAAGGGTACAGAATGTACTCTGGGTGGGGGACTTCAATGTCCATCACCAAGAGTGGCTCGGTAGCACCACTACTAACCGAGCTGGCCGAGTCCTGAAGGGCATAACTGCCAGTCTGGGCCTGCGGCAGGTGGTGAAAGAACCAACATGAGGGAAAAACCTACTTGACCTCGTCCTCACCAATCTACCTGTCGCAGATGCATCTGTCCATGACAGTATTGGTAGCAGTGACCACCGCACAGTCATTGTGGAGATGAGGTCCCGTCTTCACACTGAGGACAGCCTCCATCGTGTTGTGTGGCACTACCACCGTGCTAAATGGGATAGATTCAGAATAGATCTAGCAGCTCAAAACTGGGCATCCATGAGGCGCTGTGGGCCATCAGCAGCAGCAGAATTGTATTCCATCACAATCTGTAACCTCATGGCCCGGCATATCCCTCACTTTACCATTACCATCAAGCCAGGGGACCAACCCTGGTTCAATAAGGAGTGTAGAAGAGTATGCCAGGAGCAGCATCAGGTGTACCTAAAAATGAGGTGCCAACCTGGGGAAGCTGTAACACAGGACTACATGCATGCTAAAAAGCAGAAGCAGCATGCTATAGACAGAGCTAAGCGATTCCACAATCAGCAGATCAGATCAAAGCTCTGCAGTCCTGCCACATCCAGTCGTGAATGGTGGTGAACCATTAAACAACTAACGGGAGGAGGAGGCTCCATGAATATCCCCATCCTCAATGATGGTGGAGCCCAGCACGTGAGTGCAAAAGACAAAGCTGAAGCATTTGCAACTATCTTCAGCCAGAAGTGCCGAGTGGATGATCCATATTGGCCTCCTCCTGATGTCCCCACCATCACAGAGGCCTGTCTTCAGCCAATTCGATTCACGCCACGTGATATCGAGAAACGGCTGAGCGCACTGGATACAGCAAAGGCTATGGGCCCCGACAACATCCCGGCTATCGGGCTGAAGACTTGTGCTCCAGAACTAGCCACACCTCTAGCCAAGCTATTCCAGTACACCTACAACACTGGCATCTATCTGACAATGTGGAAAACTGCCCAGGTATGTCCTGTCCACAAAAAGCAGGACAAATCCAATCCATCCAATTATCGCCCCATCAGTCAACTCTCAATCATCAGCAATGTGATAGAAGGTGTCGTCGACAGTCCTATCAAGCGGCACCTGCTCACCGATGCTCAGTTTGGGTTCCGCCAGGACCACTCAGCTCCAGACCTCATTACAGCCTTGGTCCAAACATGGACAAAAGAGCTGAATTCCAGAGGTGAGGTGAGAGTGACTGTACTTGACATCAAGGCAACATTTGACCGAGTGTGGCATCAAGGAGCCCTAGTAAAATTGAAGTTAATGGGAATCAGGGGGAAAACTCTCCACTGGCTGGAGTCATACCTAGCACAAAGGAAGATGGTTGTGGTTGTTGGAGGTCAATCATCACAGCCCCAGGACATCACTGCAGGAGTTCCTCAAGGCAGTGTCCAAGGCCCAACCATCTTCAGCTGCTTCATCAATGACGTTCCCTCCATCATAAGATCAGAAATGGGGATGTTCGCTGATGACTGCACAGTGTTCAGTGCCATTTGCAACTCCTCAGATAATGAAGCAGTCCATGCCCACATGCAGCAAGACCTGGTCAACATTCTGGCTTGGGCTGATAAGTGGCAGGTAACATTCGTGCCACACAAGTGCCAGGCAATGACTATCTCCAACAAGAGAGCTTCTAAACACCGCCCCTTGACATTCAACGATATTACCATCGCTGAATCCCCCAACATCAACATCCTGGGGGTCACCAGCGGCAGAGGCAGCGAGAGCGGCCCTGGGTGGAGACTGAACGCAGAGACCGAGGATTTAAAGAGCGGGGGGGAGAGAGAGTGGGCCAGACTCACTGGTGGCAGAGGCAGCGAGAGCGGCCCTGGGTGGAGACTGAGCGCAGAGACCGAGGATTTAAAGAGCGGGGGGGAGAGAGAGCGGCCCAGACTCACCGACAGCAGCAGCGGTCCTGGGTGGAGCCCTGAGTACGGTTTAAACAGAGTGCTCTGAGTTGGGAATTGGTTCTTACTTTACACCAAGGAAAGAGTCCGAGAGCGGGAGCAGTCAAACAACAACTGCGAAACCGCTAAAGTGACGTCACAACCAGGGAAGGAGCTGATTGGTAAGTAGGACCTGGTGACTATTTCTACAGTCCAGTCGTTGAAGTCAAAGTAAGGCCTCTAGTTTAGAGTAAGGAGTGATAGTAAGTAGTAATTAAGAAGGGGAAAATAGAATATGAAAGTAAGCTTGCAGGGAACATAAAAACTGACTGTTTATATAGAGCTTTTATAGATATGTGAAGAGAAAAAGATTAGTGAAATCAAGTGTAGGTCCCTTGCAGTCAGAAGCGGGGGAAGTTATAATGGGTAACAAAGAAATGGCAGACCAATTAAATGCATATTTTGGTTCTGTCTTCACAAAGGAGGACACAAATAACCTCCCAGAGATGTTGGAGAACATAGGGTCTGATGAAAGGGAGGAACTGAAAGAAATCAGTATTTGCAGGGAAATGGTGTTAGGGAAATTGATGGGATTGAAGGCCGATAAATCCCCAGGGCCTGATAATCTACATCCTAGGGTACTTAAGGAAGTGGCCCTAGAAATAGTAGATGCATTGCTGATCATCTTCCAACATTCGATGGAATCTGGAACTGTACCCATGGATTGGAGGGTAGCTAATGTTACCCCACTATTCAAAAAGGGTGGTAGAGAGAAAGCGGGGAATTACAGACCGGTAAGCCTGACATCGGGAGTGGGGAAAATGCTAGAGTCCATTATAAAGGATGTAATAGCTGAGCACTTGAAAAACAGTGACAGGATCGGACAAAGTCAACATGGATTTACAAAAGGTAAATCGTTCTTGACTAATCTACTGGAATTTTTTGAGGATGTAACTGGGAAAATAGATAAGGGAGAACCAGTAGATGTGGTGTATTTGGACTTTCAAAAGGTTTTCGATAAGGTCCCGTATAAGAGATTAGCGTGTAAAGTTAAGGCACATGGGATTGGGGGCAAGGTATTGACTTGGATAGAGAACTGGTTGGCAAACAGAAAGCAAAGAGTTGCAATAAACGGGTCTTTTTCCGAGTGGCAGGCAGTGACTAGTGGGGTACCGCAGGGATCGGTCCTTGGACCCCAGCTATTCACAATATACGTTAATGATCTAGATAAGGGAACTAAATGTAATATCTCCAAGTTTGCAGACGACACAAAGCTGGGTGGGAGTGTGTGCTGCGAGGAGGATACCGAGAAACTACAGGATGATTTGGACAGGTTGGGTGAGTGGGCAGAAGTGTGGCAGATGCAATATAACGTGGATAAATGCGAGGTTATCCACTTTGGTGTCAAAAACAGAAAGGCAGACTATTATCTGAATGGCAATAGATTGGGAGAAGGGGAAGTGCAATGAGACTTGGGTGTCCTTGTGCACCAGTCACTGAAGGTAAGCATGCAGGTGCAGCAGGCGGTGAAGAAGGCAAATGGTATGTTGGCCTTCATAGCGAAAGGGTTTGAGTATAGGAACAGGGATGTCTTGCTGCAGTTGTACAGGGCCTTGGTGAGACCACACCTTGAGTACTGTGTGCAGTTTTGGTCGCCTTATCTGAGGAAGGATGTTCTTGCCATGGAAGGAGTTCAACGAAGATTCACAAGGCTGATACCTGGGATGGCAGGAATGACATATGAGGAGAGATTGGGTTGATTGGGCTTATACTCGCTTTGTATAGAAGAATGAGAGGGGATCTCATCGAAACATATAAAATTCTGACAGGTCTGGACAGACTAGATGCAGGAAGAATGTTCCCGATGGTCGGAGAGTCCAGAACCAGGGGTCATAATCGAAGGATAAGGGGTAAGCCATTTAGGACAGAAATGAGGAAGAATTTCTTCACCCAGAGAGTGGTGAACCTGTGGAATTCTCTACCACAGAAGGTAATTGAGGCCAAGTCATTAAATATATTCAAGAATGAGTTAGATATATTTCTTAAAGCTGAAGGTATCAAGGGATATGGGGAGAAGGCAGGTACAGGGTACTGAGTTTGGATGATTAGCCATGATCTCATCGAATGGCGGAGCAGGCTCGAGAGGCCGAATGGCCTACTCCTGCTCCTATCTTCTATGTTTTTATGTTTCTATGACTCCCCAAAGCCTTTCCACCATCTACAAATGTGAGAAGTCACACAACACCAGGTTATAGTCCAACAGTTTTATTTGAAATCACAAGCTTTCGGAGCGCTGCTCCTTCGTCAGGTGAACTTCCGGAGTGTGATGGAATACTCTCCACTTGCCTGGATGAGTGCAGCTCCAACAACACTCAGGAAGCTCGACACCATCCAGGACAAAGCAGCCCGCTTGATTGGCAACCCATCCACCACCTTAAACATTCACTCCCCCCACCACCGGCGTACCATGGCTGCAGTGTGTACCATCTACAAGATGCAATGCAGCAACTCGCCAAGGCTTCTTCGGCAGCACCTCCCAAACCCGCAACTTCTACCATCCAGAAGGACAAGGGCTGCAGGCGAATGGGAACACCACCACCTGCAATTTCCCCTTGAAGTTACACACCTACTGACTTAGAAATATATCGCCGATCCTTCATCGTCGCTGGTTCAAAATCCTGGAACTCCCTCCCTAACAGCACTGTGGGAGTACCTTCACCACACGGACTGCAGCCCCTAACCCACCAACCATCTGTCCCATCAACCAATCAAACAACTGACCCATTCAACATCTGGCCCAATGAACCGTGGTAGTTTACAGGAGGCCATTCGACCATTGTGTCTGTGCCGGCTTTTTTAGTGAGTCTGCTTTTTAAAAGCTTTATCAACTTGTCCTGCCACCTTCAAAGATATGGATGCATACATCCCCCGGTCTCACTGTTCCCCTCCCCCCCGGTCTCACTGTTCCCCCCCGCCAGTCTCACTGTTCCCCTCCCCCGGTCTCGCTGTTCCCCTCCCCCCCCCCCCCGGTCTCACTGTTCTCCCCCACCCCCCCGGTCTCACTGTTCCCCCTCCCCCCCGGTCTCACTGTTCCCCC
>JASTWF010000616.1:128642-282778 GCA_030390025.1 Squalus acanthias | reverse complement strand
TGCCTGTGTAAAGTGTGCCTGTGTAAAGTGTGCCTGTGTAAATTGTGCCTGTGTAAAGTGTGCCTGTGTAAAGTGTGCCTGTGTAAAGTGTGCCTGTGTAAAGTGTGCCTGTGTAAAGTGTGCATGTGTAAAGTGTGCCTGTGTAAAGTGTGCCTGTGTAAAGTGTGCCTGTGTAAAGTGTGCCTGTGTAAATGTGCCTGTGTAAAGTGTGCCTGTGTAAAGTGTGCCTGTGTAAAGTGTGCCTGTGTAAAGTGTGCTGTGTAAAGTGTGCCTGCTGTAAAGTGTGCCTGTGTAAAGTGTGCCTGTGTAAAGTGTGCCTGTGTAAAGTGTGCCTGTGTAAAGTGTGCCTGTGTAAAGTGTGATGTGTAAAGTGTGCCTGTGTAAAATGTGCCTGTGTAAAGTGTGCCTGTGTAAAGTGTGCCTGTGTAAATGTGCCTGTGTAAAGTGTGCCTGTGTAAAGTGTGATGTGTAAAGTGTGCCTCTGTATAGTGTGCCTGTGTAAAATGTGTCTGTGTAAAGTGTGCCTGTGTAAAGTGTGCCTGTGTACAGTGTGCCCGTGTAAAATGTGCCTGTGTGAAGTGTGCCTGTGTAAAGTGTGCCTGTGTAAAGTGTGCCTGTGTAAAGTGTGATGTGTAAAGTGAGCCTGTGTAAAGTGTGCCTGTGTATAGTGTGCCTGTGTAAAATGTGATGTGTAATGTGTGCCTGTGTAAAGTGTGCCTGTGTAAAGTGTGCCTGTGTAAAGTTTGCCTGTGTAAAGTGTGATGTGTAAAGTGAGCCTGTGTAAAGTGTGCCTGTGTAAAGTTTGCCTGTGTAAAATGTGCCTGTGTAAAGTGTGCCTGTGTATAAGTGTGCCTGTGTAAAGTCTGCCTGTGTAAAGTATGCCTGTGTAAGGTGTGCTGTGTAAAGTCTGCCTGTGTAAAGTGTGCCCGTGCAAAATGTGCCTGTGTAAAATGTGCCTGTGTATAATGTGCCCGTGAAAAATGTGCCTGTGTATAGTGTGCTGTGTAAAGTGTGCCTGTGTAAAGTGTGCCTGTGTATAGTGAGCCTGTGTAAAGTGTGCCTGTGTATAGTGTCCCTGTGTACAGTGCGCCTGTGTAAAGTGTGCCTGTGTAAAGTGTGCCTGTGTAAAGTGTGATGTGTAAAGTGTGCCTGTGTAAAATGTGCCTGTGTAAAGTGTGCCTGTGTATAGTGTGCCTGTGTAAAGTGTGCCTGTGTAAAGTGTGCCTGTGTAAAATGTGCCTGTGTAAAGTGTGCCTGTGTAAAGTGTGCCTGTGTAAAGTATGCCTGTGTAAAGTGTGGCTGTGTAAAGTGTGCTGCGTAAGTGTGCCCGTGTAAAGTGTGCCTGTGTAAGGTGTGCCTGTGTAAAGTGTGCCTGTGTAAAGTGTGCCTGTGTAAAGTGTGCCCGTGTAAAGTGTGCCCGTGTAAAATGTGCCTGTGTAAAGTGTGCCTGTGTAAAGTGTGCCTGTGTAAAATGTGCCTGTGTAAAGTGTGCCTGTGTAAAGTGTGCCTGTGTAAAGTGTGCCTGTGTAAAGTGTGTCTGTGTAAAGTGTGCCTGTGTAAAGTGAGCCTGTGTAAAGTGTGCCTGTGTATAGTGTGCCTGTGTATAGTGTGCCTGTGTAAAGTGTGCCTGTTTATAGTGTGCCTGTGTAAAGTGAGCCTGTGTAAGGTGTGCCCGTGTAAAGTGTGCCTGTGTAAAGTGTGCCTGTGTATAGTGTGCCTGTGTAAAGTGTGCCTGTGTAAAGTGTGCCTGTGTAAAGTGTGCCTGTGTATAGTGTGCCTGTGTAAAGTGTGCCTGTGTAAAGTGTGCCTGTGTAAAGTGTGCCCGTGTAAGGTGTGCCCGTGTAAAGTGTGCCCGTGTAAAGTGTGCCTATGTAAAGTGTGCCTGTGTATAGTGTGCCTGTGTAAAGTGTGCCTGTGTAAAGTGTACCTGTGTATAGTGTGCCTGTGTAAAGTGTGCCTGTGTAAAGTGTGCCCATATAAAGTGTGCCTGTGTAAAGTGTGCCTGTGTAAAGTGTGCCTTTGCAAAGTGTGCCTGTGTAAAGTGTGCCTGTGTAAAGTGTGCCTGTGTAAAGTGTGCCTGTGTATAGTGAGCCTGTGTAAAGTGTGCCTGTGTAAAATGTGCCTGTGTATAGTGAGCGTGTGTAAAGTGTGCCTGTGTAAAGTGTGCCTGTGTATAGTGAGCCTGTGTAAAGTGTGCCTGTGTAAAATGTGCCTGTGTAAAGTGTGCCTGTGTAAAGTGTGCCTGTGTAAAGTGTGCTGTGTAAAGTGTGCCTGTGTAAAGTGTGCCTGTGTAAAGTGTGCCTTCGTAAAGTGAGCCTGTGTAAAGTGCGCCTGTGTAAAGTGCACCTGTGTAAAATGTGCCTGTGTAAATTGTGCCTGTGTAAAGTGAGCCTGTGTAAAGTGTGCCTGTGTAAAGTGAGCCTGTGTAAAGTGAGCCTGTGTAAAATGCGCCTGTGTAAAGTGCGCCTGTGAAAAGTGCGCCTGTGTAAAGTGTGCCTGTGTAAAGTGTGCCTGTGTAAAGTGTGCCTGTGTAAAATGTGCCTGTGTAAAGTGTGCCTGTGTAAAGTGAGCCTGTGTAAAGTGTGCCTGTGTAAAGTGTGCCTGTGTAAAGTGAGCATGTGTAAAATGTGCCTGTGTAAAATGTGCCTGTGTAAAGTGTGCCTGTGTAAAGTGTGCCCGTGTAAAGTGTGCCCGTGTAAAGTGTGCCTGAGTAAAGTGAGCCTGTGTAAAGTTGCCTGTGTAAAGTGAGTCTGTGTATAGTGTGCCTGTATAAAGTGTGCCTGTATAAAGTGTGCCTGTGTAAAGTGTGCCCGTGTAAAGTGTGCCTGTGTAAAGTGTGCCTGTGTAAAGTGTGCCTGTGTAAAGTGTGCCTGTGTATAGTGTTCCTGTGTAAAGTGTGCCTGTGTAAAGTGTGCCTGTGTAAAATGTGCCTGTGTAAAGTGTGCCTGTGTAAAGTGTGCCTGTGTAAAGTGTGCCTGTGTAAAGTGTGCCTGTGTAAAGTATGATGTGTAAAGTGTGCCTGTGTAAAATGTGCCTGTGTAAAGTGTGCCTGTGTAAAGTGTGCCTGTGTAAAATGTGCCTGTGTAAAGTGTGCCTGTGTAAAGTGTGATGTGTAAAGTGTGCCTCTGTATAGTGTGGCTGTGTAAAGTGTGCTGCGTAAAGTGTGCCTGTGTAAAGTGTGCCTGTGTAAAGTGTGCCTGTGTAAAGTGTGCCTGTGTAAAGTGTGCCTGTGTAAAGTGTGATGTGTAAAGTGTGCCTGTGTAAAATGTGCCTGTGTAAAGTGTGCCTGTGTAAAGTGTGCCTGTGTAAAATGTGCCTGTGTAAAGTGTGCCTGTGTAAAGTGTGATGTGTAAAGTGTGCCTCTGTATAGTGTGCCTGTGTAAAATGTGTCTGTGTAAAGTATGCCTGTGTAAAGTGTGCCTGTGTACAGTGTGCCCGTGTAAAATGTGCCTGTGTGAAGTGTGCCTGTGTAAAGTGTGCCTGTGTAAAGTGTGCCTGTGTAAAGTGTGATGTGTAAAGTGAGCCTGTGTAAAGTGTGCCTGTGTATAGTGTGCCTGTGTAAAATGTGATGTGTAATGTGTGCCTGTGTAAAGTGTGCCTGTGTAAAGTGTGCCTGTGTATAGTTTGCCTGTGTAAAGTGTGATGTGTAAAGTGAGCCTGTGTAAAGTGTGCCTGTGTAAAGTTTGCCTGTGTAAAATGTGCCTGTGTAAAGTGTGCCTGTGTAAAGTGTGCCTGTGTAAAGTCTGCCTGTGTAAAGTATGCCTGTGTAAGGTGTGCTGTGTAAAGTCTGCCTGTGTAAAGTGTGCCCGTGCAAAATGTGCCTGTGTAAAATGTGCCTGTGTATAATGTGCCCTGTGTAAAATGTGCCTGTGTATAGTGTGCTGTGTAAAGTGTGCCTGTGTAAAGTGTGCCTGTGTATAGTGAGCCTGTGTAAAGTGTGCCTGTGTATAGTGTCCTGTGTAAAGTGCGCCTGTGTAAAGTGTGCCTGTGTAAAGTGTGCCTGTGTAAAGTGTGCTGTGTAAAGTGTGCCTGTGTAAAATGTGCCTGTGTAAAGTGTGCCTGTGTATAGTGTGCCTGTGTAAAGTGTGCCTGTGTAAAGTGTGCCTGTGTAAAGTGTGCCTGTGTAAAGTGTGCCTGTGTAAAGTGTGCCTGTGTAAAGTGTGCCTGTGTAAAGTGTGGCCTGTGTAAAGTGTGCTGCGTAAAGTGTGCCGTGTAAAGTGTGCCTGTGTAAGTGTGCCTGTGTAAAGTGTGCCTGTGTAAAGTGTGCCTGTGTAAAGTGTGCCTGTGTAAAGTGTGCTGTGTAAAGTGTGCCTGTGTAAAATGTGCCTGTGTAAAGTGTGCCTGTGTAAAGTGTGCCTGTGTAAAGTGTGCCTGTGTAAAGTGTGATGTGTAAAGTGTGCCTCTGTAAAATGTGCCTGTGTAAAGTGTGCCTGTGTAAAGTGTGCCCGTGTAAAGTGTGCCCGTGTAAAGTGTGCCCGTGTAAAATGTGCCTGTGTAAAGTGTGCCCGTGTAAAGTGTGCCCGTGTAAAATGTGCCTGTGTAAAGTGTGCCTGTGTAAAGTGTGCCTGTGTAAAGTGTGCCTGTGTAAAGTGTGATGTGTAAAGTGTGCCTCTGTATAGTGTGCCTGTGTAAAATGTGCCTGTGTAAAGTGTGCCTGTGTAAAGTGTGCCTGTGTATAGTGTGCCTGTGTAAAATGTGCCTGTGTAAAGTGTGCCTGTGTAAAGTGTGCCTGTGTAAAGTGTGCCTGTGTAAAGTGTGATGTGTAAAGTGAGCCTGTGTAAAGTGTGCCTGTGTATAGTGTGCCTGTGTAAAATGTGATGTGTAAAGTGTGCCTGTGTAAAGTGTGCCTGTGTAAAGTGTGCCTGTGTAAAGTTTGCCTGTGTAAAGTGTGCCTGTGTAAAGTGTGATGTGTAAAGTGAGCCTGTGTAAAGTGTGCCTGTGTAAAGTTTGCCTGTGTAAAATGTGCCTGTGTAAAGTGTGCCTGTGTAAAGTGTGCCTGTGTAAAGTCTGCCTGTGTAAAGTATGCCTGTGTAAAGTGTGCTGTGTAAAGTCTGCCTGTGTAAAGTGTGCCCGTGTAAAATGTGCCTGTGTAAAATTTGCCTGTGTATAATGTGCCCGTGTAAAATGTGCCTGTGTATAGTGTGCTGTGTAAAGTGTGCCTGTGTAAAGTGTGCCTGTGTATAGTGAGCCTGTGTAAAGTGTGCCTGTGTATAGTGTCCCAGTGTACAGTGCGCCTGTGTAAAGTGTGCCTGTGTAAAGTGTGCCTGTGTATAGTGTGCCTGTGTAAAGTGCGCCTGCCTAAAGTGTGCCTGTGTAAAGTGTGCCTGTGTAAAGTGTGCCAGTGTAAAGTGTGCCTGTGTATAGTGAGCCTCTGTAAAGTGCGCCTGTGTAAAGTGTGCTGTGTAAAGTCTACCTGTGTAAAGTGTGCCCGTGTAAAGTGTGCCCGTGTAAAATGTGCCTGTGTAAAGTGTGCCTGTGTACAGTGTGCCTGTGTAAAATGTGCCTGTGTAAAGTGTGCCTGTGTAAAGTGTGCCTGTGTAAAGTGTGCCTGTGTAAAGTGTGATGTGTAAAGTGAGCCTGTGTAAAGTGTGCCTGTGTATAGTGTGCCTGTGTAAAATGTGATGTGTAAAGTGTGCCTGTGTAAAGTGTGCCTGTGTAAAGTGTGCCTGTGTATAGTTTGCCTGTGTAAAGTGTGATGTGTAAAGTGAGCCTGTGTAAAGTGTGCCTGTGTAAAGTGTGCCTGTGTAAAGTGTGCCTGTGTAAAGTCTGCCTGTGTATAGTGAGCCTGTGTAAAGTGTGCTGTGTAAAGTCTGCCTGTGTAAAGTGTGCCCGTGTAAAATGTGCCTGTGTAAAATGTGCCTGTGTATAATGTGCCCGTGTAAAATGTGCCTGTGTATAGTGTGCTGTGTAAAGTGTGCCTGTGTAAAGTGTGCCTGTGTATAGTGAGCCTGTGTAAAGTGTGCCTGTGTAAAGTGTCCTGTGTACAGTGCGCCTGTGTAAAGTGTGCCTGTGTAAAGTGTGCCTGTGTATAGTGTGCCTGTGTAAAGTGTGCCTGTCTAAAGTGTGCCTGTGTAAAGTGTGCCTGTGTAAAGTGTGCCTGTGTAAAGTGTGCCTGTGTATAGTGAGCCTCTGTAAAGTGCGCCTGTGTAAAGTGTGCTGTGTAAAGTGCTACCTGTGTAAAGTGTGCCCTGTGTAAAGTGTGCCCGTGTAAAACGTGCCTGTGTAAAGTGTGCCTGTGTAAAGTTTGCCTGTGTAAAGTGTGCCTGTGTAAAGTGTGCCTGTGTAAAGTGTGCCTGTGTAAAGTGTGCCTGTGTAAAGTGTGCCTGTGTAAAGTGTGCCTGTGTAAAGTGTGCCTGTGTAAAGTGTGCCTGTGTAAAGTGTGCCTGTGTAAAGTGTGCCTGTGTAAAGTGTGCCTGTGTAAAGTGTGCCTGTGTAAAGTGTGCCTGTGTAAAGTGTGCCTGTGTAAAGTGTGCCTGTGTAAAGTGTGCCTGTGTAAAGTGTGCCTGTGTAAGTGTGCCTGTGTAAAGTGTGCCTGTGTAAAGTGTGCCTGTGTAAAGTGTGCCTGTGTAAAGTGTGCCTGTGTAAAGTGTGCCTGTGTAAAGTGTGCCTGTGTAAGTGTGCCTGTGTAAGTGTGCCTGTGTAAAGTGTGCCTGTGTAAAGTGTGCCTGTGTAAAGTGTGCCTGTGTAAAGTGTGCCTGTGTAAAGTGTGCCTGTGTAAAGTGTGCCTGTGTAAAGTGTGCCTGTGTAAAGTGTGCCTGTGTAAAGTGTGCCTGTGTAAAGTGTGCCTGTGTAAAGTGTGCCTGTGTAAAGTGTGCCTGTGTAAAATGTGCCTGTGTAAAGTGTGCCTGTGTAAAGTGTGCCTGTGTAAAGTGTGCTGTGTAAAGTGTGCCTGTGTAAAGTGTGCCTGTGTAAAGTGTGCCTGTGTAAAGTGTGCCTGTGTAAAGTGTGCCTGTGTAAAGTGTGCTGTGTAAAGTGTGCCTGTGTAAAGTGTGCCTGTGTAAAGTGTGCCTGTGTAAAGTGTGCCTGTGTAAAGTGTGCCTGTGTAAAGTGTGCCTGTGTAAAAGTGTGCCTGTGTAAAGTGTGCCTGTGTAAAGTGTGCCTGTGTAAAGTGTGCCTGTGTAAAGTGTGCCTGTGTAAAGTGTGCCTGTGTAAATGTGCCTGTGTAAAGTGTGCCTGTGTAAAGTGTGCCTGTGTAAAGTGTGCCTGTGTAAAGTGTGCCTGTGTAAAGTGTGCCTGTGTAAAGTGTGCCTGTGTAAAGTGTGCCTGTGTAAAGTGTGCCTGTGTAAAGTGTGCCTGTGTAAAGTGTGCCTGTGTAAAGTGTGCCTGTGTAAAGTGTGCCTGTGTAAAGTGTGCCTGTGTAAAGTGTGCCTGTGTAAAGTGTGCCTGTGTAAAGTGTGCCTGTGTAAAGTGTGCCTGTGTAAAGTGTGCCTGTGTAAAGTGTGCCTGTGTAAAGTGTGCCTGTGTAAAGTGTGCCTGTGTAAAGTGTGCCTGTGTAAAGTGTGCTGTGTAAAAGTGTGCCTGTGTAAAGTGTGCCTGTGTAAAGTGTGCCGTGTAAAGTGTGCCTGTGTAAAGTGTGCCTGTGTAAATGTGCCTGTGTAAAGTGTGCCTGTGTAAAGTGTGCCTGTGTAAAGTGTGCCTGTGTAAAGTGTGCCTGTGTAAAGTGTGCCTGTGTAAAGTGTGCCTGTGTAAAGTGTGCCCTGTGTAAAGTGTGCCTGTGTAAAGTGTGCCTGTGTAAAGTGTGCCTGTGTAAAGTGTGCCTGTGTAAAGTGTGCTGTGTAAAGTGTGCCTGTGTAAAGTGTGCCGTGTAAAGTGTGCCTGTGTAAAGTGTGCCTGTGTAAAGTGTGCCTGTGTAAAGTGTGCCTGTGTATAGTGTGCTGTGTAAAGTGTGCCTGTGTAAAGTGTGCCTGTGTATAGTGTGCCTGTGTAAAGTGTGCCTGTGTAAAGTGTGCCTGTGTAAAGTGCGCCTGTGTAAAGTGTGCCTGTGTAAAGTGTGCCTGTGTATAGTGTGCCTGTGTAAAGTGCGCCTGCTAAAGTGTGCCTGTGTAAAGTGTGCCTGTGTAAAGTGTGCCTGTGTAAAGTGTGCCTGTGTAAAGTGAGCCTGTGTAAAGTGTGCCTGTGTAAAGTGTGCCTGTGTAAAGTGTGCCTGTGTAAAGTGTGCCTGTGTAAAGTGTGCCTGTGTAAATGTGCCTGTGTAAAGTGTGCCTGTGTAAAGTGTGCCTGTGTAAAGTGTGCCTGTGTAAAGTGTGCCTGTGTAAAGTGTGCCTGTGTAAAGTGTGCCTGTGTAAAGTGTGCCTGTGTAAAGTGTGCCTGTGTAAAGTGTGCCTGTGTAAAGTGTGCCTGTGTAAAGTGTGCTGTGTAAAGTGTGCCTGTGTAAAGTGTGCCTGTGTAAAGTGTGCCTGTGTAAAGTGTGCCTGTGTAAAGTGTGCCTGTGTAAAGTGTGCCTGTGTAAAGTGTGCCTGTGTAAAGTGTGCCTGTGTAAAGTGTGCCTGTGTAAAGTGTGCCTGTGTAAAGTGTGCCTGTGTAAAGTGTGCCTGTGTAAAGTGTGCCTGTGTAAAGTGTGCCTGTGTAAAGTGTGCCTGTGTAAAGTGTGCCTGTGTAAAGTGTGCCTGTGTAAAGTGTGCCTGTGTAAAGTGTGCCTGTGTAAAGTGTGCCTGTGTAAAGTGTGCCTGTGTAAAGTGTGCCTGTGTAAAGTGTGCCTGTGTAAAGTGTGCCTGTGTAAAGTGTGCCTGTGTAAAGTGTGCCTGTGTAAAGTGTGCCTGTGTAAAGTGTGCCTGTGTAAAGTGTGCCTGTGTAAAGTGTGCTGTGTAAAGTGTGCCTGTGTAAAGTGTGCCTGTGTAAAGTGTGCCTGTGTAAAGTGTGCCTGTGTAAAGTGTGCCTGTGTAAAGTGTGCCTGTGTAAAGTGTGCCTGTGTAAAGTGTGCCTGTGTAAAGTGTGCCTGTGTAAAGTGTGCCTGTGTAAGTGTGCCTGTGTAAAGTGTGCCTGTGTAAAGTGTGCCTGTGTAAAGTGTGCCTGTGTAAAGTGTGCCTGTGTAAAGTGTGCCTGTGTAAAGTGTGCCTGTGTAAAGTGTGCCTGTGTAAAGTGTGCCTGTGTAAAGTGTGCCTGTGTAAAGTGTGCCTGTGTAAAGTGTGCCTGTGTAAAGTGTGCCTGTGTAAAGTGTGCCTGTGTAAAGTGTGCCTGTGTAAAGTGTGCCTGTGTAAAGTGTGCCTGTGTAAAATGTGCCTGTGTAAAGTGTGCCTGTGTAAAGTGTGCCTGTGTAAAGTGTGCCTGTGTAAAGTGTGCCTGTGTAAAGTGTGCCTGTGTAAAGTGTGCCTGTGTAAAGTGTGCCTGTGTAAAGTGTGCCTGTGTAAAGTGTGCCTGTGTAAAGTGTGCCTGTGTAAAGTGTGCCTGTGTAAAGTGTGCCTGTGTAAAGTGTGCCTGTGTAAAGTGTGCCTGTGTAAAGTGTGCCTGTGTAAAGTGTGCCTGTGTAAAGTGTGCCTGTGTAAAATGTGCCTGTGTAAAGTGTGCCTGTGTAAAGTGTGCTGTGTAAAGTGTGCCTGTGTAAAGTGTGCCTGTGTAAAGTGTGCCTGTGTAAAGTGTGCCTGTGTAAAGTGTGCCTGTGTAAAGTGTGCCTGTGTAAAGTGTGCCTGTGTAAAGTGTGATGTGTAAAGTGTGCCTGTGTAAAGTGTGCCTGTGTAAAGTGTGCCTGTGTAAAGTGAGCCTGTGTAAAGTGTGCCTGTGTATAGTGTGCCTGTGTAAAGTGTGCTGTGTAAAGTGTGCCTGTGTAAAGTGTGCCTGTGTAAAGTGTGCCTGTGTAAAGTCTGCCTGTGTAAAGTGTGCCTGTGTAAAGTGTGCCTGTGTAAAGTGTGCCTGTGTAAAGTGTGCCTGTGTAAAGTGTGCCTGTGTAAAGTGTGCCTGTGTAAAGTGTGCCTGTGTAAAGTGTGCCTGTGTAAAGTGTGCCTGTGTAAAGTGTGCCTGTGTAAGTGTGCCTGTGTAAAGTGTGCCTGTGTAAAGTGTGCTGTGTAAAGTGTGCCTGTGTAAAGTGTGCCTGTGTAAAGTGTGCCTGTGTAAAGTGTGCCTGTGTATAATGTGCCTGTGTAAAGTGTGCCTGTGTATAGTGTGCTGTGTAAAGTGTGCCTGTGTAAAGTGTGCCTGTGTATAGTGTGCCTGTGTAAAGTGTGCCTGTGTATAGTGTGCCCTGTGTAAAGTGTGCCTGTGTAAAGTGTGCCTGTGTAAAGTGTGCCTGTGTAAAGTGTGCCTGTGTAAAGTGTGCCTGTGTAAAGTGTGCCTGTGTAAAGTGTGCCTGTGTAAAGTGTGCCTGTGTAAAGTGTGCCTGTGTATAGTGAGCCTCTGTAAAGTGCGCCTGTGTAAAGTGTGCTGTGTAAAGTCTACCTGTGTAAAGTGTGCCCGTGTAAAGTGTGCCCGTGTAAAATGTGCCTGTGTAAAGTGTGCCTGTGTACAGTGTGCCTGTGTAAAATGTGCCTGTGTAAAGTGTGCCTGTGTAAAGTGTGCCTGTGTAAAGTGTGATGTGTAAAGTGAGCCTGTGTAAAGTGTGCCTGTGTATAGTGTGCCTGTGTAAAATGTGATGTGTAAAGTGTGCCTGTGTAAAGTGTGCCTGTGTAAAGTGTGCCTGTGTATAGTTTGCCTGTGTAAAGTGTGATGTGTAAAGTGAGCCTGTGTAAAGTGTGCCTGTGTAAAGTGTGCCTGTGTAAAGTGTGCCTGTGTAAAGTCTGCCTGTGTAAAGTATGCCTGTGTAAAGTGTGCTGTGTAAAGTCTGCCTGTGTAAAGTGTGCCCGTGTAAAATGTGCCTGTGTAAAATGTGCCTGTGTATAATGTGCCCGTGTAAAATGTGCCTGTGTATAGTGTGCTGTGTAAAGTGTGCCTGTGTAAAGTGTGCCTGTGTATAGTGAGCCTGTGTAAAGTGTGCCTGTGTATAGTGTCCCTGTGTACAGTGCGCCTGTGTAAAGTGTGCCTGTGTAAAGTGTGCCTGTGTATAGTGTGCCTGTGTAAAGTGCGCCTGTCTAAAGTGTGCCTGTGTAAAGTGTGCCTGTGTAAAGTGTGCCTGTGTAAAGTGTGCCTGTGTATAGTGAGCCTCTGTAAAGTGCGCCTGTGTAAAGTGTGCTGTGTAAAGTCTACCTGTGTAAAGTGTGCCCGTGTAAAGTGTGCCCGTGTAAAACGTGCCTGTGTAAAGTGTGCCTGTGTAAAGTTTGCCTGTGTAAAGTGTGCCTGTGTAAAGTGTGCCTGTGTAAAGTGTGCCTGTGTAAAGTGTGCCTGTGTAAAGTGTGCCTGTGTAAAATGTGCCTGTGTAAAGTGTGCTGTGTAAAGTGTGCCTGTGTACAGTGTGCCTGTGTAAAGTGTGCCTGTGTAAAATGTGCCTGTGTAAAGTGTGCTGTGTAAAGTGTGCCTGTGTAAAGTGTGCCTGTGTAAAGTGTGCCTGTGTAAAGTGTGCTGTGTAAAGTGCGCCTGTGTAAAGTGTGCCTGTGTAAAGTGTGCCTGTGTAAAGTGCGCCTGTGTAAAGTGTGCCCGTGTAAAGTGTGCCAGTGTGAAGTGTGCCTGTGTAAAGTGAGCCTGTGTAAAGTGTGCCTGTGTAAAGTGAGTCTGTGTATAGTGTGCCTGTGTAAAGTGTGCCTGTGTAAAGTGTGCCCGTGTAAAATGTGCCCGTGTAAAGTGTGCCCGTGTAAAGTGTGCCTGTGTAAAGTGTGACTGTGTAAAGTGTGATGTGTAAAATGTGCCTGTGTAAAGTGTGCCTGTGTATAGTGTGCCTGTGTAAAGTGTGCCTGTGTAAAGTGTGCCTGTGTAAATGTGCCTGTGTAAAGTGTGCCTGTGTAAAGTGTGCTGTGTAAAGTGTGCCGTGTAAAATGTGCCTGTGTAAAGTGTGCCTGTGTAAAGTGTGCCTGTGTAAAGTGTGCCTATGTAAAGTGTGCCTGTGTAAAGTGTGCCTGTGTAAAGTGTGCCTGTGTAAAGTGTGCCTGTGTAAAGTGTGATGTGTAAAGTGTGCCTGTGTAAAATGTGCCTGTGTAAAATGTGCCTGTGTAAAGTGTGCCTGTGTAAAGTGTGCTGTGTAAAGTGTGCTGTGTAAAGTGTGCCGTGTAAATGTGCCTGTGTAAAGTGTGCCTGTGTAAAGTGTGCTGTGTAAAGTGTGCCTGTGTAAAATGTGCCTGTGTAAAGTGTGCCTGTGTAAAGTGTGCCTGTGTAAAGTGTGCCTATGTAAAGTGTGCCTGTGTAAAATGTGCCTGTGTAAAGTGTGCCTGTGTAAAGTGTGCCTGTGTAAAGTGTGATGTGTAAAGTGTGCTGTGTAAAATGTGCCTGTGTAAAGTGTGCCTGTGTAAAGTGTGCCTGTGTAAAGTATGACTGTGTGAAGTGTGCCTGTGTAAAGTGTGATGTGTAAAGTGTGCCTGTGTATAGTGTGCCTGTGTAAAATGTGCCTGTGTAAAGGGTGCCTGTGTAAAGTAAGCCTGTGTAAAGTGTGCCTGTGTATAGTGTGCCTGTGTAAAATGTGATGTGTAAAGTGTGCCTGTGTAAAGTGTGCCTGTGTAAAGTGTGCCCGTGTAAAGTCTGCCTGTGTAAAGTGTGCCTGTGTAAAGTGTGCTGTGTAAAGTCTGCCTGTGTAAAGTGTGCCCGTGTAAAATGTGCCCGTGTAAAATGTGCCTGTGTATAATGTGCCCGTGTAAAATGTGCCTGTGTAAAGTGTGCCTGTGTAAAGTGTGCCTGTGTAAAGTCTGCCTGTGTAAAGTATGCCTGTGTAAAGTGTGCTGTGTAAAGTCTGCCTGTGTAAAGTGTGCCCGTGTAAAATGTGCCTGTGTAAAATTTGCCTGTGTATAATGTGCCCGTGTAAAATGTGCCTGTGTATAGTGTGCTGTGTAAAGTGTGCCTGTGTAAAGTGTGCCTGTGTATAGTGAGCCTGTGTAAAGTGTGCCTGTGTATAGTGTCCCTGTGTACAGTGCGCCTGTGTAAAGTGTGCCTGTGTAAAGTGTGCCTGTGTATAGTGTGCCTGTGTAAAGTGCGCCTGCCTAAAGTGTGCCTGTGTAAAGTGTGCC
Organism: Squalus acanthias; assembly: GCA_030390025.1. Taxonomy (NCBI): domain Eukaryota; kingdom Metazoa; phylum Chordata; class Chondrichthyes; order Squaliformes; family Squalidae; genus Squalus; species Squalus acanthias. The sequence goes on along the minus strand of JASTWF010000616.1, from coordinate 269,765 downwards.
TGTGTAAAGTGTGCCTGTGTAAAGTGTGCCTGTGTATAGTGAGCCTCTGTAAAGTGCGCCTGTGTAAAGTGTGCTGTGTAAAGTCTACCTGTGTAAAGTGTGCCCGTGTAAAGTGTGCCCGTGTAAAATGTGCCTGTGTAAAGTGTGCCTGTGTACAGTGTGCCTGTGTAAAATGTGCCTGTGTAAAGTGTGCCTGTGTAAAGTGTGCCTGTGTAAAGTGTGATGTGTAAAGTGAGCCTGTGTAAAGTGTGCCTGTGTATAGTGTGCCTGTGTAAAATGTGATGTGTAAAGTGTGCCTGTGTAAAGTGTGCCTGTGTAAAGTGTGCCTGTGTATAGTTTGCCTGTGTAAAGTGTGATGTGTAAAGTGAGCCTGTGTAAAGTGTGCCTGTGTAAAGTGTGCCTGTGTAAAGTGTGCCTGTGTAAAGTCTGCCTGTGTAAAGTATGCCTGTGTAAAGTGTGCTGTGTAAAGTCTGCCTGTGTAAAGTGTGCCCGTGTAAAATGTGCCTGTGTAAAATGTGCCTGTGTATAAGTGTGCCCGTGTAAAATGTGCCTGTGTATAGTGTGCTGTGTAAAGTGTGCCTGTGTAAAGTGTGCCTGTGTATAGTGAGCCTGTGTAAAGTGTGCCTGTGTATAGTGTCCCTGTGTACAGTGCGCCTGTGTAAAGTGTGCCTGTGTAAAGTGTGCCTGTGTATAGTGTGCCTGTGTAAAGTGCGCCTGTCTAAAGTGTGCCTGTGTAAAGTGTGCCTGTGTAAAGTGTGCCTGTGTAAAGTGTGCCTGTGTATAGTGAGCCTCTGTAAAGTGCGCCTGTGTAAAGTGTGCTGTGTAAAGTCTACCTGTGTAAAGTGTGCCTGTGTAAAGTGTGCCTGTGTAAACGTGCCTGTGTAAAGTGTGCCTGTGTAAAGTGTGCCTGTGTAAAGTGTGCCTGTGTAAAGTGTGCCTGTGTAAAGTGTGCCTGTGTAAAGTGTGCCTGTGTAAAGTGTGCCTGTGTAAAATGTGCCTGTGTAAAGTGTGCTGTGTAAAGTGTGCCTGTGTAAAGTGTGCCTGTGTAAAGTGTGCCTGTGTAAAATGTGCCTGTGTAAAGTGTGCTGTGTAAAGTGTGCCTGTGTAAAGTGTGCCTGTGTAAAGTGTGCCTGTGTAAAGTGTGCTGTGTAAAGTGCGCCTGTGTAAAGTGTGCCTGTGTAAAGTGTGCCTGTGTAAAGTGCGCCTGTGTAAAGTGTGCCTGTGTAAAGTGTGCCTGTGTAAGTGTGCCTGTGTAAAGTGAGCCTGTGTAAAGTGTGCCTGTGTAAAGTGAGTCTGTGTATAGTGTGCCTGTGTAAAGTGTGCCTGTGTAAAGTGTGCCCTGTGTAAAATGTGCCCGTGTAAAGTGTGCCCGTGTAAAGTGTGCCTGTGTAAAGTGTGACTGTGTAAAGTGTGATGTGTAAAATGTGCCTGTGTAAAGTGTGCCTGTGTAAAGTGTGCCTGTGTAAAGTGTGCCTGTGTAAAGTGTGCCTGTGTAAAATGTGCCTGTGTAAAGTGTGCCTGTGTAAAGTGTGCTGTGTAAAGTGTGCCGTGTAAAATGTGCCTGTGTAAAGTGTGCCTGTGTAAAGTGTGCCTGTGTAAAGTGTGCCTATGTAAAGTGTGCCTGTGTAAAATGTGCCTGTGTAAAGTGTGCCTGTGTAAAGTGTGCCTGTGTAAAGTGTGATGTGTAAAGTGTGCCTGTGTAAAATGTGCCTGTGTAAAATGTGCCTGTGTAAAGTGTGCCTGTGTAAAGTGTGCTGTGTAAAGTGTGCTGTGTAAAGTGTGCCGTGTAAAATGTGCCTGTGTAAAGTGTGCCTGTGTAAAGTGTGCTGTGTAAAGTGTGCCGTGTAAAATGTGCCTGTGTAAAGTGTGCCTGTGTAAAGTGTGCCTGTGTAAAGTGTGCCTATGTAAAGTGTGCCTGTGTAAAATGTGCCTGTGTAAAGTGTGCCTGTGTAAAGTGTGCCTGTGTAAAGTGTGATGTGTAAAGTGTGCTGTGTAAAATGTGCCTGTGTAAAGTGTGCCTGTGTAAAGTGTGCCTGTGTAAAGTATGACTGTGTGAAGTGTGCCTGTGTAAAGTGTGATGTGTAAAGTGTGCCTGTGTATAGTGTGCCTGTGTAAAATGTGCCTGTGTAAAGGGTGCCTGTGTAAAGTGTGACTGTGTAAAGTGTGCCTGTGTAAAATGTGCCTGTGTAAAGTGTGCCTGTGTAAAGTGTGCCTGTGTAAAGTGTGCCTGTGTGAAGTGTGATGTGTAAAGTGTGCCTGTGTAAAATGTGCCTGTGTAAAGTGTGCCTGTGTAAAGTGTGATGTGTAAAGTGTGCCTGTGTAAAATGTGCCTGTGTAACGTGTGCCTGTGTAAAGTGTGATGTGTAAAGTGTGGCTGTGTAAAATGTGCCTGTGTAAAGTGTGCCTGTGTAAAGTGTGATGTGTAAAGTGTGCCTGTGTAAAGTGTGCCTGTGTAAAATGTGCCTGTGTAAAGTAAGCCTGTGTAAAGTGTGCCTGTGTATAGTGTGCCTGTGTAAAATGTGATGTGTAAAGTGTGCCTGTGTAAAATGTGCCTGTGTAAAGTGTGCCCGTGTAAAGTCTGCCTGTGTAAAGTGTGCCTGTGTAAAGTGTGCTGTGTAAAGTCTGCCTGTGTAAAGTGTGCCCGTGTAAAATGTGCCCGTGTAAAATGTGCCTGTGTATAATGTGCCCGTGTAAAATGTGCCTGTGTATAGTGTGCTGTGTAAAGTGTGCCTGTGTATAGTGAGCCTGTGTAACGTGTGCCTGTGTATAGTGTGCCTGTGTACAGTGCGCCTGTGTAAAGTGTGCCTGTGTAAAGTGTGCCTGTGTATAGTGTGCCTGTGTAAAGTGTGCCTGTGTATAGTGCGCCTGTGTAAAGTGCGCCTGTGTAAAGTGCGCCTGTGTAAAGTGTGCCTGTGTAAAGTGTGCCTGTGTAAAGTTTGCCTGTGTAAAATGTGCCTGTGTAAAGTGTGCCTGTGTAAAGTGTGCCTGTGTAAAGTCTGCCTGTGTAAAGTATGCCTGTGTAAGGTGTGCTGTGTAAAGTCTGCCTGTGTAAAGTGTGCCCGTGCAAAATGTGCCTGTGTAAAATGTGCCTGTGTATAATGTGCCCGTGTAAAATGTGCCTGTGTATAGTGTGCTGTGTAAAGTGTGCCTGTGTAAAGTGTGCCTGTGTATAGTGAGCCTGTGTAAAGTGTGCCTGTGTATAGTGTCCCTGTGTACAGTGCGCCTGTGTAAAGTGTGCCTGTGTAAAGTGTGCCTGTGTAAAGTGTGATGTGTAAAGTGTGCCTGTGTAAAATGTGCCTGTGTAAAGTGTGCCTGTGTATAGTGTGCCTGTGTAAAGTGTGCCTGTGTAAAGTGTGCCTGTGTAAAATGTGCCTGTGTAAAGTGTGCCTGTGTAAAGTGTGCCTGTGTAAAGTATGCCTGTGTAAAGTGTGGCTCGTAAAGTGTGCTGCGTAAAGTGTGCCCGTGTAAAGTGTGCCTGTGTAAAGTGTGCCTGTGTAAAGTGTGCCTGTGTAAAGTGTGCCTGTGTAAAGTGTGATGTGTAAAGTGTGCCTGTGTAAAATGTGCCTGTGTAAAGTGTGCCTGTGTAAAGTGTGCCTGTGTAAAGTGTGATGTGTAAAGTGTGCCTCTGTAAAATGTGCCTGTGTAAAGTGTGCCTGTGTAAAGTGTGCCTGTGTAAAGTGTGCCTGTGTAAAGTGTGCCTGTGTAAAGTGTGATGTGTAAAGTGTGCCTCTGTAAAATGTGCCTGTGTAAAGTGTGCCTGTGTAAAGTGTGCCTGTGTAAAGTGTGCCCGTGTAAAGTGTGCCCGTGTAAAGTGTGCCCGTGTAAAATGTGCCTGTGTAAAGTGTGCCTGTGTAAAGTGTGCCTGTGTAAAGTGTGCCTGTGTAAAGTGTGCCTGTGTAAAGTGTGATGTGTAAAGTGTGCCTCTGTATAGTGTGCCTGTGTAAAATGTGCCTGTGTAAAGTGTGTCTGTGTAAAGTGTGCCTGTGTATAGTGTGCCTGTGTAAAATGTGCCTGTGTAAAGTGTGCCTGTGTAAAGTGTGCCTGTGTAAAGTGTGCCTGTGTAAAGTGTGCCTGTGTATAGTGAGCCTGTGTAAAGTGTGCCTGTGTATAGTGTCCCTGTGTACAGTGCGCTTGTGTAAAGTGTGCCTGTGTAAAGTGTGCCTGTGTATAGTGTGCCTGTGTAAAGTGCGCCTGTCTAAAGTGTGCCTGTGTAAAGTGTGCCTGTGTAAAGTGTGCCTGTGTAAAGTGTGCCTGTGTATAGTGAGCCTCTGTAAAGTGCGCCTGTGTAAAGTGTGCTGTGTAAAGTCTACCTGTGTAAAGTGTGCCCGTGTAAAGTGTGCCCGTGTAAAATGTGCCTGTGTAAAGTGTGCCTGTGTAAAGTTTGCCTGTGTAAAGTGTGCCTGTGTAAAGTGTGCCTGTGTAAAGTGTGCCTGTGTAAAGTGTGCCTGTGTAAAGTGTGCCTGTGTAAAATGTGCCTGTGTAAAGTGTGCTGTGTAAAGTGTGCCTGTGTAAAGTGTGCCCGTGTAAAGTGTGCCTGTGTAAAGTGTGCCTGTGTAAAGTGTGCCTGTGTAAAATGTGCCTGTGTAAAGTGTGCCTGTGTAAAGTGTGCCTGTGTAAAGTGCGCCTGTGTAAAGTGTGCCTGTGTAAAGTGTGCCCGTGTAAAGTGTGCCAGTGTGAAGTGCGCCTGTGTAAAGTGAGCCTGTGTAAAGTGTGCCTGTGTAAAGTGAGTCTGTGTATAGTGTGCCTGTGTAAAGTGTGCCTGTGTAAAGTGTGCCCGTGTAAAATGTGCCCGTGTAAAGTGTGCCCGTGTAAAGTGTGCCTGTGTAAAGTGTGACTGTGTAAAGTGTGCCTGTGTAAAGTGTGATGTGTAAAATGTGCCTGTGTAAAGTGTGCCTGTGTATAGTGTGCCTGTGTAAAGTGTGCCTGTGTAAAGTGTGCCTGTGTAAAATGTGCCTGTGTAAAGTGTGCCTGTGTAAAGTGTGCTGTGTAAAGTGTGCCGTGTAAAATGTGCCTGTGTAAAGTGTGCCTGTGTAAAGTGTGCCTGTGTAAAGTGTGCCTATGTAAAGTGTGCCTGTGTAAAATGTGCCTGTGTAAAGTGTGCCTGTGTAAAGTGTGCCTGTGTAAAGTGTGATGTGTAAAGTGTGCCTGTGTAAAATGTGCCTGTGTAAAATGTGCCTGTGTAAAGTGTGCCTGTGTAAAGTGTGCTGTGTAAAGTGTGCTGTGTAAAGTGTGCCGTGTAAAATGTGCCTGTGTAAAGTGTGCCTGTGTAAAGTGTGCTGTGTAAAGTGTGCTGTGTAAAGTGTGCCGTGTAAAATGTGCCTGTGTAAAGTGTGCCTGTGTAAAGTGTGCCTGTGTAAAGTGTGCCGTTGTAAAGTGTGCCTGTGTAAAATGTGCCTTCGTAAAGTGTGCCTGTGTAAAGTGTGCCTGTGTAAAGTGTGATGTGTAAAGTGTGCTGTGTAAAATGTGCCTGTGTAAAGTGTGCCTGTGTAAAGTGTGCCTGTGTAAAGTATGACTGTGTGAAGTGTGCCTGTGTAAAGTGTGATGTGTAAAGTGTGCCTGTGTATCGTGTGCCTGTGTAAAATGTGCCTGTGTAAAGTGTGCCTGTGTAAAGTGTGCCTGTGTAAAGTGTGCCTGTGTAAAATGTGCCTGTGTAAAGTGTGCCTGTGTAAAGTGTGCCTGTGTAAAGTGTGCCTGTGTGAAGTGTGATGTGTAAAGTGTGCCTGTGTAAAATGTGCCTGTGTAAAGTGTGCCTGTGTAAAGTGTGATGTGTAAAGTGTGCCTGTGTAAAATGTGCCTGTGTAACGTGTGCCTGTGTAAAGTGTGATGTGTAAAGTGTGGCTGTGTAAAATGTGCCTGTGTAAAGTGTGCCTGTGTAAAGTGTGATGTGTAAAGTGTGCCTGTGTAAAGTGTGCCTGTGTAAAATGTGCCTGTGTAAAGTAAGCCTGTGTAAAGTGTGCCTGTGTATAGTGTGCCTGTGTAAAATGTGATGTGTAAAGTGTGCCTGTGTAAAGTGTGCCTGTGTAAAGTGTGCCCGTGTAAAGTCTGCCTGTGTAAAGTGTGCATGTGTAAAGTGTGCTGTGTAAAGTCTGCCTGTGTAAAGTGTGCCCGTGTAAAATGTGCCTGTGTAAAATGTGCCTGTGTATAATGTGCCCGTGTAAAATGTGCCTGTGTATAGTGTGCTGTGTAAAGTGTGCCTGTGTATAGTGAGCCTGTGTAAAGTGTGCCTGTGTAAAGTGTGCCTGTGTATAGTGCGCCTGTGTAAAGTGCGCCTGTGTAAAGTGCGCCTGTGTAAAGTGTGCCTGTGTAAAGTGTGCCTGTGTAAAGTTTGCCTGTGTAAAATGTGCCTGTGTAAAGTGTGCCTGTGTAAAGTGTGCCTGTGTAAAGTCTGCCTGTGTAAAGTATGCCTGTGTAAGGTGTGCTGTGTAAAGTCTGCCTGTGTAAAGTGTGCCCGTGCAAAATGTGCCTGTGTAAAATGTGCCTGTGTATAATGTGCCCGTGTAAAATGTGCCTGTGTATAGTGTGCTGTGTAAAGTGTGCCTGTGTAAAGTGTGCCTGTGTATAGTGAGCCTGTGTAAAGTGTGCCTGTGTATAGTGTCCCTGTGTACAGTGCGCCTGTGTAAAGTGTGCCTGTGTAAAGTGTGCCTGTGTAAAGTGTGATGTGTAAAGTGTGCCTGTGTAAAATGTGCCTGTGTAAAGTGTGCCTGTGTATAGTGTGCCTGTGTAAAGTGTGCCTGTGTAAAGTGTGCCTGTGTAAAATGTGCCTGTGTAAAGTGTGCCTGTGTAAAGTGTGCCTGTGTAAAGTATGCCTGTGTAAAGTGTGGCTGTGTAAAGTGTGCTGCGTAAAGTGTGCCCGTGTAAAGTGTGCCTGTGTAAAGTGTGCCTGTGTAAAGTGTGCCTGTGTAAAGTGTGATGTGTAAAGTGTGCCTGTGTAAAATGTGCCTGTGTAAAGTGTGCCTGTGTAAAGTGTGCCTGTGTAAAGTGTGATGTGTAAAGTGTGCCTCTGTAAAATGTGCCTGTGTAAAGTGTGCCTGTGTAAAGTGTGCCTGTGTAAAGTGTGCCTGTGTAAAGTGTGCCTGTGTAAAGTGTGATGTGTAAAGTGTGCCTCTGTAAAATGTGCCTGTGTAAAGTGTGCCTGTGTAAAGTGTGTCTGTGTAAAGTGTGCCCGTGTAAAGTGTGCCCGTGTAAAATGTGCCTGTGTAAAGTGTGCCTGTGTAAAGTGTGCCTGTGTAAAGTGTGCCTGTGTAAAGTGTGCCCGTGTAAAGTGTGATGTGTAAAGTGTGCCTCTGTATAGTGTGCCTGTGTAAAATGTGCCTGTGTAAAGTGTGCCTGTGTAAAGTGTGCCTGTGTATAGTGTGCCTGTGTAAAATGTGCATGTGTAAAGTGTGCCTGTGTAAAGTGTGCCTGTGTAAATTGTGCCTGTGTAAAGTGTGATGTGTAAAGTGAGCCTGTGTAAAGTGTGCCTGTGCATAGTGTGCCTGTGTAAAATGTGATGAGTAAAGTGTGCCTGTGTAAAGTGTGCCTGTGTAAAGTTTGCCTGTGTAAAGTGTGCCTGTGTAAAGTGTGATGTGTAAAGTGAGCCTGTGTAAAGTGTGCCTGTGTAAAGTTTGCCTGTGTAAAATGTGCCTGTGTAAAGTGTGCCTGTGTAAAGTGTGCCTGTGTAAAGTCTGCCTGTGTAAAGTATGCCTGTGTAAAGTGTGCTGTGTAAAGTCTGCCTGTGTAAAGTGTGCCCGTGTAAAATGTGCCTGTGTAAAATTTGCCTGTGTATAATGTGCCCGTGTAAAATGTGCCTGTAGATAGTGTGCTGTGTAAAGTGTGCCTGTGTAAAGTGTGCCTGTGTATAGTGAGCCTGTGTAAAGTGTGCCTGTGTATAGTGTCCCTGTGTACAGTGCGCCTGTGTAAATTGTGCCTATGTAAAGTGTGCCTGTGTATAGTGTGCCTGTGTAAAGTGCGCCTGTCTGAAGTGTGCCTGTGTAAAGTGTGCCTGTGTAAAGTGTGCCTGTGTAAAGTGTGCCTGTGTATAGTGAGCCTCTGTAAAGTGCGCCTGTGTAAAGTGTGCTGTGTAAAGTCTACCTGTGTAAAGTGTGCCCGTGTAAAGTGTGCCCGTGTAAAATGTGCCTGTGTAAAGTGTGCCTGTGTAAAGTTTGCCTGTGTAAAGTGTGCCTGTGTAAAGTGTGCCTGTGTAAAGTGTGCCTGTGTAAAGTGTGCCTGTGTAAAATGTGCCTGTGTAAAGTGTGCTGTGTAAAGTGTGCCTGTGTAAAGTGTGCCTGTGTAAAGTGTGCCTGTGTAAAGTGTGCCTGTGTAAAGTGTGCCTGTGTAAAATGTGCCTGTGTAAAGTGTGCTGTGTAAAGTGTGCCTGTGTAAAGTGTGCCTGTGTAAAGTGTGCCTGTGTAAAGTGCGCTGTGTAAAGTGCGCCTGTGTAAAGTGCGCCTGTGTAAAGTGTGCCTGTGTAAAGTGTGCCTGTGTAAAGTGTGCCCGTGTAAAGTGTGCCAGTGTGAAGTGTGCCTGTGTAAAGTGAGCCTGTGTAAAGTGTGCCTGTGTAAAGTGAGTCTGTGTATAGTGTGCCTGTGTAAAGTGTGCCTGTGTAAAGTGTGCCCGTGTAAATGTGCCCGTGTAAAGTGTGCCCGTGTAAAGTGTGCCTGTGTAAAGTGTGACTGTGTAAAGTGTGCCTGTGTAAAGTGTGATGTGTAAAATGTGCCTGTGTAAAGTGTGCCTGTGTATAGTGTGCCTGTGTAAAGTATGCCTGTGTAAAGTGTGCCTGTGTAAAATGTGCCTGTGTAAAGTGTGCCTGTGTAAAGTGTGCCTGTGTAAAGTGTGATGTGTAAAGTGTGCCTGTGTAAAATGTGCCTGTGTAAAATGTGCCTGTGTAAAGTGTGCCTGTGTAAAGTGTGCTGTGTAAAGTGTGCTGTGTAAAGTGTGCCGTGTAAAATGTGCCTGTGTAAAGTGTGCCTGTGTAAAGTGTGCTGTGTAAAGTGTGCTGTGTAAAGTGTGCCGTGTAAAATGTGCCTGTGTAAAGTGTGCCTGTGTAAAGTGTGCCTGTGTAAAGTGTGCCTATGTAAAGTGTGCCTGTGTAAAATGTGCCTGTGTAAAGTGTGCCTGTGTAAAGTGTGCCTGTGTAAAGTGTGATGTGTAAAGTGTGCTGTGTAAAATGTGCCTGTGTAAAGTGTGCCTGTGTAAAGTGTGCCTGTGTAAAGTATGACTGTGTGAAGTGTGCCTGTGTAAAGTGTGATGTGTAAAGTGTGCCTGTGTATCGTGTGCCTGTGTAAAATGTGCCTGTGTAAAGTGTGCCTGTGTAAAGTGTGCCTCTGTAAAATGTGCCTGTGTAAAGTGTGCCTGTGTAAAGTGTGCCTGTGTAAAGTGTGCCTGTGTAAAGTGTGATGTGTAAAGTGTGCCTCTGTAAAATGTGCCTGTGTAAAGTGTGCCTGTGTAAAGTGTGTCTGTGTAAAGTGTGCCCGTGTAAAGTGTGCCCGTGTAAAATGTGCCTGTGTAAAGTGTGCCTGTGTAAAGTGTGCCTGTGTAAAATGTGCCTGTGTAAAGTGTGCCTGTGTAAAGTGTGCCTCTGTAAAATGTGCCTGTGTAAAGTGTGCCTGTGTAAAGTGTGCCTGTGTAAAGTGTGCCTGTGTAAAGTGTGATGTGTAAAGTGTGCCTCTGTAAAATGTGCCTGTGTAAAGTGTGCCTGTGTAAAGTGTGTCTGTGTAAAGTGTGCCCGTGTAAAGTGTGCCCGTGTAAAATGTACCTGTGTAAAGTGTGCCTGTGTAAAGTGTGCCTGTGTAAAGTGTGCCTGTGTAAAGTGTGCCTGTGTAAAGTGTGATGTGTAAAGTGTGCCTCTGTATAGTGTGCCTGTGTAAAATGTGCCTGTGTAAAGTGTGCCTGTGTAAAGTGTGCCTGTGTATAGTGTGCCTGTGTAAAATGTGCATGTGTAAAGTGTGCCTGTGTAAAGTGTGCCTGTGTGAAGTGTGATGTGTAAAGTGTGCCTGTGTAAAATGTGCCTGTGTAAAGTGTGCCTGTGTAAAGTGTGATGTGTAAAGTGTGCCTGTGTAAAATGTGCCTGTGTAACGTGTGCCTGTGTAAAGTGTGATGTGTAAAGTGTGGCTGTGTAAAATGTGCCTGTGTAAAGTGTGCCTGTGTAAAGTGTGATGTGTAAAGTGTGCCTGTGTAAAGTGTGCCTGTGTAAAATGTGCCTGTGTAAAGTAAGCCTGTGTAAAGTGTGCCTGTGTAAAGTGTGCCTGTGTAAAGTGTGCCCGTGTAAAGTCTGCCTGTGTAAAGTGTGCCTGTGTAAAGTGTGCTGTGTAAAGTCTGCCTGTGTAAAGTGTGCCCGTGTAAAATGTGCCTGTGTAAAATGTGCCTGTGTATAATGTGCCCGTGTAAAATGTGCCTGTGTATAGTGTGCTGTGTAAAGTGTGCCTGTGTATAGTGTGCCTGTGTACAGTGCGCCTGTGTATAGTGTGCCTGTGTAAAGTGTGCCTGTGTATAGTGTGCCTGTGTAAAGTGTGCCTGTGTATAGTGCGCCTGTGTAAAGTGCGCCTGTGTAAAGTGCGCCTGTGTAAAGTGTGCCTGTGTAAAGTGTGCCTGTGTAAAGTTGGCCTGTGTAAAATGTGCCTGTGTAAAGTGTGCCTGTGTAAAGTGTGCCTGTGTAAAGTCTGCCTGTGTAAAGTATGCCTGTGTAAGGTGTGCTGTGTAAAGTCTGCCTGTGTAAAGTGTGCCCGTGCAAAATGTGCCTGTGTAAAATGTGCCTGTGTATAATGTGCCCGTGTAAAATGTGCCTGTGTATAGTGTGCTGTGTAAAGTGTGCCTGTGTAAAGTGTGCCTGTGTATAGTGAGCCTGTGTAAAGTGTGCCTGTGTATAGTGTCCCTGTGTACAGTGCGCCTGTGTAAAGTGTGCCTGTGTAAAATGTGCCTGTGTAAAGTGTGCCTGTGTATAGTGTGCCTGTGTAAAGTGTGCCTGTGTAAAGTGTGCCTGTGTAAAATGTGCCTGTGTAAAGTGTGCCTGTGTAAAGTGTGCCTGTGTAAAGTGTGCCTGTGTAAAGTATGCCTGTGTAAAGTGTGGCTGTGTAAAGTGTGCTGCGTAAAGTGTGCCCGTGTAAAGTGTGCCTGTGTAAAGTGTGCCTGTGTAAAGTGTGCCTGTGTAAAGTGTGCCTGTGTAAAGTGTGATGTGTAAAGTGTGCCTGTGTAAAATGTGCCTGTGTAAAGTGTGCCTGTGTAAAGTGTGCCTGTGTAAAGTGTGATGTGTAAAGTGTGCCTCTGTAAAATGTGCCTGTGTAAAGTGTGCCTGTGTAAAGTGTGCCTGTGTAAAGTGTGCCTGTGTAAAGTGTGATGTGTAAAGTGTGCCTCTGTAAAATGTGCCTGTGTAAAGTGTGCCTGTGTAAAGTGTGTCTGTGTAAAGTGTGCCCGTGTAAAGTGTGCCCGTGTAAAATGTGCCTGTGTAAAGTGTGCCTGTGTAAAGTGTGCCTGTGTAAAGTGTGCCTGTGTAAAGTGTGCCTGTGTAAAGTGTGCTGTGTAAAGTGTGCCTCTGTATAGTGTGCCTGTGTAAAATGTGCCTGTGTAAAGTGTGCCTGTGTAAAGTGTGCCTGTGTATAGTGTGCCTGTGTAAAATGTGCCTGTGTAAAGTGTGCCTGTGTAAAGTGTGCCTGTGTAAAGTGTGATGTGTAAAGTGAGCCTGTGTAAAGTGTGCCTGTGCATAGTGTGCCTGTGTAAAATGTGATGTGTAAAGTGTGCCTGTGTAAAGTGTGCCTGTGTAAAGTGTGCCTGTGTAAAGTTTGCCTGTGTAAAGTGTGCCTGTGTAAAGTGTGATTTGTAAAGTGAGCCTGTGTAAAGTGTGCCTGTGTAAAGTTTGCCTGTGTAAAATGTGCCTGTGTAAAGTGTGCCTGTGTAAAGTGTGCCTGTGTAAAGTCTGCCTGTGTAAAGTATGCCTGTATAAAGTGTGCTGTGTAAAGTCTGCCTGTGTAAAGTGTGCCCGTGTAAAATGCGCCTGTGTAAAATTTGCCTGTGTATAATGTGCCCGTGTAAAATGTGCCTGTGGATAGTGTGCTGTGTAAAGTGTGCCTGTGTAAAGTGTGCCTGTGTATAGTGAGCCTGTGTAAAGTGTGCCTGTGTATAGTGTCCCTGTGTACAGTGCGCCTGTGTAAAGTGTGCCTATGTAAAGTGTGCCTGTGTATAGTGTGCCTGTGTAAAGTGCGCCTGTCTAAAGTGTGCCTGTGTAAAGTGTGCCTGTGTAAAGTGTGCCTGTGTAAAGTGTGCCTGTGTATAGTGAGCCTCTGTAAAGTGCGCCTGTGTAAAGTGTGCTGTGTAAAGTCTACCTGTGTAAAGTGTGCCCGTGTAAAGTGTGCCCGTGTAAAATGTGCCTGTGTAAAGTGTGCCTGTGTAAAGTTTGCCTGTGTAAAGTGTGCCTGTGTAAAGTGTGCCTGTCTAAAGTGTGCCTGTGTAAAGTGTGCCTGTGTAAAGTGTGCCTGTGTAAAATGTGCCTGTGTAAAGTGTGCTGTGTAAAGTGTGCCTGTGTAAAGTGTGCCTGTGTAAAGTGTGCCTGTGTAAAGTGTGCCTGTGTAAAGTGTGCCTGTGTAAAATGTGCCTGTGTAAAGTGTGCTGTGTAAAGTGTGCCTGTGTAAAGTGTGCCTGTGTAAAGTGTGCCTGTGTAAAGTGTGCTGTGTAAAGTGCGCCTGTGTAAAGTGCGCCTGTGTAAAGTGTGCCTGTGTAAAGTGTGCCTGTGTAAAGTGTGCCCGTGTAAAGTGTGCCAGTGTGAAGTGTGCCTGTGTAAAGTGAGCCTGTGTAAAGTGTGCCTGTGTAAAGTGAGTCTGTGTATAGTGTGCCTGTGTAAAGTGTGCCTGTGTAAAGTGTGCCCGTGTAAAATGTGCCCGTGTAAAGTGTGCCCGTGTAAAGTGTGCCTGTGTAAAGTGTGACTGTGTAAAGTGTGCCTGTGTAAAGTGTGATGTGTAAAATGTGCCTGTGTAAAGTGTGCCTGTGTATAGTGTGCCTGTGTAAAGTATGCCTGTGTAAAGTGTGCCTGTGTAAAATGTGCCTGTGTAAAGTGTGCCTGTGTAAAGTGTGCTGTGTAAAGTGTGCCGTGTAAAATGTGCCTGTGTAAAGTGTGCCTGTGTAAAGTGTCCCTGTGTACAGTCCGCCTGTGTAAAGTGTGCCTGTGTAAAGTGTGCCTGTGTAAAGTGTGATGTGTAAAGTGTGCCTGTGTAAAATGGGGCTGTGTAAAGTGTGCCTGTGTATAGTGTGCCTGTGTAAAGTGTGCCTGTGTAAAGTGTGCCTGTGTAAAATGTGCCTGTGTAAAGTGTGCCTGTGTAAAGTGTGCCTGTGTAAAGTGTGCCTGTGTAAAGTGTGCCTGTGTAAAGTGTGGCTGTGTAAAGTGTGCTGCGTAAAGTGTGCCCGTGTAAAGTGTGCCTGTGTAAAGTGTGCCTGTGTAAAGTGTGCCTGTGTAAAGTGTGCCTGTGTAAAGTGTGATGTGTAAAGTGTGCCTGTGTACAGTGTGCCTGTGTAAAATGTGCCTGTGTAAAGTGTGCCTGTGTAAAGTGTGCCTGTGTAAAGTGTGCCTGTGTAAAGTGTGATGTGTAAAGTGAGCCTGTGTAAAGTGTGCCTGTGTATAGTGTGCCTGTGTAAAATGTGATGTGTAAAGTGTGCCTGTGTAAAGTGTGCCTGTGTAAAGTGTGCCTGTGTATAGTTTGCCTGTGTAAAGTGTGATGTGTAAAGTGAGCCTGTGTAAAGTGTGCCTGTGTAAAGTGTGCCTGTGTAAAGTCTGCCTGTGTAAAGTCTGCCTGTGTAAAGTCTGCCTGTGTAAAGTGTGCTGTGTAAAGTCTGCCTGTGTAAAGTGTGCCCGTGTAAAATGTGCCTGTGTAAAATGTGCCTGTGTATAATGTGCCCATGTAAAATGTGCCTGTGTATAGTGTGCTGTGTAAAGTGTGCCTGTGTAAAGTGTGCCTGTGTATAGTGAGCCTGTGTAAAGTGTGCCTGTGTATAGTGTCCCTGTGTACAGTGCGCCTGTGTAAAGTGTGCCTGTGTAAAGTGTGCCTGTGTATAGTGTGCCTGTGTAAAGTGCGCCTGTCTAAAGTGTGCCTGTGTATAGTGTGCCTGTGTAAAGTGTGCCTGTGTAAAGTGTGCCTGTGTATAGTGAGCCTCTGTAAAGTGCGCCTGTGTAAAGTGTGCTGTGTAAAGTCTACCTGTGTAAAGTGTGCCCGTGTAAAGTGTGCCCGTGTATAATGTGCCTGTGTAAAGTGTGCCTGTGTAAAGTTTGCCTGTGTAAAGTGTGCCTGTGTAAAGTGTGCCTGTGTAAAGTGTGCCTGTGTAAAGTGTGCCTGTGTAAAATGTGCCTGTGTAAAGTGTGCTGTGTAAAGTGTGCCTGTGTAAAGTGTGCCTGTGTAAAGTGTGCCTGCGTAAAGTGTGCCTGTGTAAAGTGTGCCTGTGTAAAATGTGCCTGTGTAAAGTGTGCTGTGTAAAGTGTGCCTGTGTAAAGTGTGCCTGTGTAAAGTGTGCCTGTGTAAAGTGTGCCTGTGTAAAGTGTGCTGTGTAAAGTGCGCCTGTGTAAAGTGTGCCTGTGTAAAGTGTGCCTGTGTAAAGTGTGCCTGTGTAAAGTGTGCCCGTGTAAAGTGTGCCAGTGTGAAGTGTGCCTGTGTAAAGTGAGCCTGTGTAAAGTGTGCCTGTGTAAAGTGAGTCTGTGTATAGTGTGCCTGTGTAAAGTGTGCCTGTGTAAAGTGTGCCCGTGTAAAATGTGCCCGTGTAAAGTGTGCCCGTGTAAAGTGTGCCTGTGTAAAGTGTGACTGTGTAAAGTGTGCCTGTGTAAAGTGTGATGTGTAAAATGTGCCTGTGTAAAGTGTGCCTGTGTATAGTGTGCCTGTGTAAAGTGTGCCTGTGTAAAGTGTGCCTGTGTAAAATGTGCCTGTGTAAAGTGTGCCTGTGTAAAGTGTGCTGTGTAAAGTGTGCCGTGTAAAATGTGCCTGTGTAAAGTGTGCCTGTGTAAAGTGTGCCTGTGTAAAGTGTGCCTATGTAAAGTGTGCCTGTGTAAAATGTGCCTGTGTAAAGTGTGCCTGTGTAAAGTGTGCCTGTGTAAAGTGTGATGTGTAAAGTGTGCATGTGTAAAATGTGCCTGTGTAAAATGTGCCTGTGTAAAGTGTGCCTGTGTAAAGTGTGCTGTGTAAAGTGTGCTGTGTAAAGTGTGCCGTGTAAAATGTGCCTGTGTAAAGTGTGCCTGTGTAAAGTGTGCTGTGTAAAGTGTGCTGTGTAAAGTGTGCCGTGTAAAATGTGCCTGTGTAAAGTGTGCCTGTGTAAAGTGTGCCTGTGTAAAGTGTGCCTATGTAAAGTGTGCCTGTGTAAAATGTGCCTGTGTAAAGTGTGCCTGTGTAAAGTGTGCCTGTGTAAAGTGTGATGTGTAAAGTGTGCTGTGTAAAATGTGCCTGTGTAAAGTGTGCCTGTGTAAAGTGTGCCTGTGTAAAGTATGACTGTGTGAAGTGTGCCTGTGTAAAGTGTGATGTGTAAAGTGTGCCTGTGTACAGTGCGCCTGTGTAAAGTGTGCCTGTGTAAAGTGTGCCTGTGTATAGTGTGCCTGTGTAAAGTGCGCCTGTCTAAAGTGTGCCTGTGTAAAGTGTGCCTGTGTAAAGTGTGCCTGTGTAAAGTGTGCCTGTGTATAGTGAGCCTCTGTAAAGTGCGCCTGTGTAAAGTGTGCTGTGTAAAGTCTACCTGTGTAAAGTGTGCCCGTGTAAAGTGTGCCCGTGTATAATGTGCCTGTGTAAAGTGTGCCTGTGTAAAGTTTGCCTGTGTAAAGTGTGCCTGTGTAAAGTGTGCCTGTGTAAAGTGTGCCTGTGTAAAGTGTGCCTGTGTAAAGTGTGCCTGTGTAAAATGTGCCTGTGTAAAGTGTGCTGTGTAAAGTGTGCCTGTGTAAAGTGTGCCTGTGTAAAGTGTGCCTGCGTAAAGTGTGCCTGTGTAAAGTGTGCCTGTGTAAAATGTGCCTGTGTAAAGTGTGCTGTGTAAAGTGTGCCTGTGTAAAGTGTGCCTGTGTAAAGTGTGCCTGTGTAAAGTGTGCCTGTGTAAAGTGTGCTGTGTAAAGTGCGCCTGTGTAAAGTGTGCCTGTGTAAAGTGTGCCTGTGTAAAGTGTGCCTGTGTAAAGTGTGCCCGTGTAAAGTGTGCCAGTGTGAAGTGTGCCTGTGTAAAGTGAGCCTGTGTAAAGTGTGCCTGTGTAAAGTGAGTCTGTGTATAGTGTGCCTGTGTAAAGTGTGCCTGTGTAAAGTGTGCCCGTGTAAAATGTGCCCGTGTAAAGTGTGCCCGTGTAAAGTGTGCCTGTGTAAAGTGTGACTGTGTAAAGTGTGCCTGTGTAAAGTGTGATGTGTAAAATGTGCCTGTGTAAAGTGTGCCTGTGTATAGTGTGCCTGTGTAAAGTGTGCCTGTGTAAAGTGTGCCTGTGTAAAATGTGCCTGTGTAAAGTGTGCCTGTGTAAAGTGTGCTGTGTAAAGTGTGCCGTGTAAAATGTGCCTGTGTAAAGTGTGCCTGTGTAAAGTGTGCCTGTGTAAAGTGTGCCTATGTAAAGTGTGCCTGTGTAAAATGTGCCTGTGTAAAGTGTGCCTGTGTAAAGTGTGCCTGTGTAAAGTGTGATGTGTAAAGTGTGCATGTGTAAAATGTGCCTGTGTAAAATGTGCCTGTGTAAAGTGTGCCTGTGTAAAGTGTGCTGTGTAAAGTGTGCTGTGTAAAGTGTGCCGTGTAAAATGTGCCTGTGTAAAGTGTGCCTGTGTAAAGTGTGCTGTGTAAAGTGTGCTGTGTAAAGTGTGCCGTGTAAAATGTGCCTGTGTAAAGTGTGCCTGTGTAAAGTGTGCCTGTGTAAAGTGTGCCTATGTAAAGTGTGCCTGTGTAAAATGTGCCTGTGTAAAGTGTGCCTGTGTAAAGTGTGCCTGTGTAAAGTGTGATGTGTAAAGTGTGCTGTGTAAAATGTGCCTGTGTAAAGTGTGCCTGTGTAAAGTGTGCCTGTGTAAAGTATGACTGTGTGAAGTGTGCCTGTGTAAAGTGTGATGTGTAAAGTGTGCCTGTGTATAGTGTGCCTGTGTAAAATGTGCCTGTGTAAAGTGTGCCTGTGTAAAGTGTGCCTGTGTAAAGTGTGCCTATGTAAAATGTGCCTGTGTAAAGTGTGCCTGTGTAAAGTGTGCCTGTGTAAAGTGTGCCTGTGTAAAATGTGCCTGTGTAAAGTGTGCCTGTGTAAAGTGTGCCTGTGTAAAGTGTGCCTGTGTGAAGTGTGATGTGTAAAGTGTGCCTGTGTAAAATGTGCCTGTGTAAAGTGTGCCTGTGTAAAGTGTGATGTGTAAAGTGTGCCTGTGTAAAATGTGCCTGTGTAACGTGTGCCTGTGTAAAGTGTGATGTGTAAAGTGTGGCTGTGTAAAATGTGCCTGTGTAAAGTGTGCCTGTGTAAAGTGTGATGTGTAAAGTGTGCCTGTGTAAAGTGTGCCTGTGTAAAATGTGCCTGTGTAAAGTAAGCCTGTGTAAAGTGTGCCTGTGTATAGTGTGCCTGTGTAAAATGTGATGTGTAAAGTGTGCCTGTGTAAAGTGTGCCTGTGTAAAGTGTGCCCGTGTAAAGTCTGCCTGTGTAAAGTGTGCCTGTGTAAAGTGTGCTGTGTAAAGTCTGCCTGTGTAAAGTGTGCCCGTGTAAAATGTGCCTGTGTAAAATGTGCCTGTGTATAATGTGCCCGTGTAAAATGTGCCTGTGTATAGTGTGCTGTGTAAAGTGTGCCTGTGTATAGTGAGCCTGTGTAAAGTGTGCCTGTGTATAGTGTGCCTGTGTACAGTGCGCCTGTGTAAAGTGTGCCTGTGTAAAGTGTGCCTGTGTATAGTGTGCCTGTGTAAAGTGTGCCTGTGTATAGTGCGCCTGTGTAAAGTGCGCCTGTGTAAAGTGCGCCTGTGTAAAGTGTGCCTGTGTAAAGTATGCCTGTGTAAAGTGTGCCTGTGTATAGTGAGCCTCTGTAAAGTGCGCCTGTGTAAAGTGTGCTGTGTAAAGTCTGCCTGTGTAAAGTGTGCCCGTGTAAAGTGTGCCTGTGTAAAATGTGCCTGTGTAAAGTGTGCCTGTGTAAAGTTTGCCTGTGTAAAGTGTGCCTGTGTAAAGTGTGCCTGTGTAAAGTGTGCGTGTGTAAAATGTGCCTGTGTAAAGTGTGCCTGTGTAAAGTTTGCCTGTGTAAAGTGTGCCTGTGTAAACTGTGCCTGTGTAAAGTTTGCCTGTGTAAAATGTGCCTGTGTAAACTGTGCCTGTGTAAAGTTTGCCTGTGTAAAATGTGCCTGTGTATAATGTGCCCATGTAAAATGTGCCTGTGTATAGTGTGCTGTGTAAAGTGTGCCGTGTGTCTCTGACAATTATGAGAGCAAGGACGGCGAAACCTGTGATCTGGTATGTCCGGAGAAGGTGGAGGCAGTGGGCCTGAAGACCGTGAGGAGGTGTGGATAGGCTATAGAATCAAAAGATGTACTTTCCATGTGGGCGGAATCGCTTTACGAAGTCTGCAGAGTGGGCTTTGTGCCTGCCCAACTGGCCTCGGTGAATATTCGCGGTCCGGCGAACACTAATATTTTTGGTGGGAGTCTTAGCAAATTTCCCACCTTCGTCTTGGACTCGCCTTGTTATGTTGGAGAGGGGACATGGAAGAAAAATGACTGCTGTGCCTACAGAGGAAAGAAAGAAAAGAGAGTCTTGAATGTATCTAACGCCTTTCATGACCACAGGATGTCCCAAAGCACTTTACAGCCAATGAAGTACTTTTGAAGTGTAGTCACTGTTGTGATGTAGCCGTCAATTTGCACACAGCAAGCTCCCACAAACAGCAATGTGATAATAACCAGATAATCTGTTTTTGTTATGTTGATTGAGGAATAAATATTGGCCACCCCTGCTCTTCTATTGAAACAGTGCCATGGGATCTTTCCCGTCCACCTGAGAGAGCAGACAGGGCCTTGGTTTAATGTCTCATCCAAAAGACGGCACCTCCGACAGTGCAGCACTCCCTGAGTACTGCATTGGAGTGTCAGCCTAGATTTTTGTGCTCTAGGCTCTGGAGTGGGACTTGAACCCACAACCTTCTGATTCAGAGGCGAGTGTGCTACCCACTGAGCCACTGGCTGACACAGGAATCCAAATATCGCAGGGCCCTGGAGGACAATCAATCATCCAGCTGTATTTAGACTTCCAAAAGGCATTTGACAAGGTGCCACACAAAAGATTATTGCTTAAGGTAAAAAATCACGGGATTGGGGGTAATATTCTGGCATGGATAGAGGATTGGCTATCTAACAGAAAGCAAAGAGTTGGGATAAATGGTTCATTCTCAGACTGGCAATCAGTAACTAGTGGTGTTCCACAGGGGTCAGTGCTGGGTCCCCAACTCTTCACAATCTATATTAACGATTTGGAGGAAGGGACCAAGTGTAACATATCAAAATTTGCAGATGATACAAAGATGGGAGGGAAAGTAGTGAATGAGGAGGACATAAAAAACCTGCAAGGGGACATAGACAGGCTAAGTAAGTGGGCAGAGATTTGGCAGATGGAATACAACACTGGAAAGTGTGAGGTGATGCACTTTGGCAGGAAAAATCCTAGAGCAATTTATTATCTTAATGGCAAGAAACTGGAGAGTACTGAAGTGCAAAGGGATCTGGGGGTCCTGGTGCACGAAACTCAAAAGGTTAGTATGCAGGTGCAGCAAGTGATTAAGAAGGCAAATGGAATGTTGGCTTTCATTGCTAGGGGGATAGAATATAAAAATAGGGAGGTATTGCTTCAGTTGTACAAGGTATTGGTGAGACCGCACCTGGAATACTGCATACAGTTTTGGTGTCCTTACTTAAGGAAAGACATCCTTGCTCTCGAGGCAGTGCAAAAAAGGTTCATTCGGTTAATCCCGGGGATGAGGGGGTGGTCATATGAGGAGAGGTTGGGTAGATTGGGACTCTACTCATTGGAGTTCAGAAGAATGAGAGGCGATCTTATTGAAACATATAAGATTGTGAAGGGGTTGGATCGGGTGGATGCGGGGAGGATGTTCCCGATGACGGGTGAGACGAGAACTAGGGGACATAGTCTTAGAATAAGGGGCTGCTCTTTCAAAACTGAGATGAGGAGGAACTACTTCACTCAGAGGGTGGTAGGTCCATGGAATATGCTGCCACAAAAAGCTGTAGAAGCTACAACATTAATTAAATTTAAAACAGAAATAGACAGTTTCCTAGAAGTAAAGGGCATTAAGGGTTACGGGGAGCGGGCAGGAATTTGGACATGAGTCTAGGTTCGGATCGGTCATGGCCCTGTGGGTAGTGGAGCGGGCCCAGGGACTGTGTAGCCTGATTCTGCTCCTATTTCGTGTGTGCAATTCTGTTAGATGCAGGAGATGGTTCTGTGATAGATAGTAGATTGGCGGTTAGGATCAGATCAGCCATGATCTTATTGAATGGCGGAGCAGGCTCGAGGGGCCGATTGGCCTACTCCTGCTCCTATTTCTTATGTTCTTATGTTCTTATGTTCCTGCCGCCCAGCATTGCTCTGGCCGTCATGACGGGAATGCAACATATACTGTCATTACCTCCCACTTTGAATAAGCTCGCCCATATTTGATTGGGCCTGTTCAATGGCTGCTGTCACTTCCGGTGGGAAATCTCCAAATTGGCTGGCAACCAGCAGGGATATGGCTGGATCCTGTTCCCAGTTTTGCACCCTGATTCCAGATCCACCCAAAGTTGTGTGGAATGAAATGTAGGAAATACTGCTGCCAATTTACAGACTGGTCCCACAAACAGCAATGAGATAACGACCAGATAATCGTTTTTTAGTGATGTTGATTGAGGGTTAAGTATTGGCCAGGACAAGGAATGGGAGTACCCCAACTTTAAATATAGCTTTCAACAATATCACTTGTCGTGAATATTCATGGAGGTCTTTATAAACAAGATATGAATCCCTCAATCAGCCTGTAATGCACCTCCAAGTATCCATTCTGTATATTAACCATTTGAACCACTCAATTACATTCTGTAACTCGCTCCCGGGTAGCCATTCTATGTACAGTACAAACCATTGAATTCCTTGACTAGATTCCAGCCTGTAACTCACTCTGCGTGTCTGTATAATCTCGACAGGTTTGTTGCTGGTGTTGGTTTGATGCTTCTTTGTGTGAACGGTTCGTCCATGTTGTTTTCATGACCCATGACCGTGCACTGCAGACTATTTGAATAGCTTTTTACATCAGTGGGGGGCGGGGGAAGGAGTATGAAGAGGCCCCACAAGGTTACTCTCTATATCGTGTACAGGACACATTCAACACCTTTTTAACTTGCCTCCTGCCTCAGTGTCAAGGCCATATTCCTGTAAATCCCACTGACTTAAGGCTTTGTGTTGTGCACTTTCCTGATTTAGGAATCCATGCAGCCTGCTGAACTAGGAATCTATACACAACACTGAATTACAAACCTATACATCCTGCTGGATTAGGAAGTTGTTCACCCTTTGAATTAGGGATCGGTACACCAATGAGTTAGGAATATGTACACTTGGCGACATCATCCGAAAACTGAGATTGATAGATTTTGTTAGGCAAGGGTATTAGGAGTTACAGAACCAAGGTGGGTAGATGGAGTTGAGATATACAGATCAGCCATGATCTCATTGAATGGCGGAATAGGCTCGTGGGGCTGAATGGTCTACTCCTGTTCCTATGTTCCTTATCTGTCCCTTTCCTTTTTAAATACAATGGCCCAAAAATTCGGCCCTTCCCGCGTGAGTACACATGTACTCACCCGTATTGATTCCCGAAGTGCCGGTTTCCTGCATGCACTGCGCATGCGCGGGAAACCGGAACTTCCGGTATGATGAAGGGGGCGATTCCTAGGTGAACCGTGTGTGCGCTAGAGGCTGCGCGCACGCAGCACACTTAGATTTTTTTTCAGGTTTCTATGCGAGGGTAAGTATTGAAGATACTACGCTAATAAAAAGGAGGCGTAAGACCCCTTTTGAACAAGGTAAGTGGTTAATTAAGTATAATTTTAAAAATTTTCAACAGGTTTATCTTTTTTAGATACTTTAAAGAAAGGTAAGTTTATTTTTATAACTTTTAAAAAGTATTTTAATTTTTTCAAAAATTTAAATTTTTGTTTAAAGTGGTTAATTTATTTAACTATAGTTATTTTATAAATGTGATGGTTTTTTTAAATTTATTTTAAGTTTAGCTGTTCTTTTGGGGCCGATTTCAATTCACAGTTTTGACAGGTCTCCTGTCAAATCTATGAATGAAAGATGGTCTGCTGCCATTGGCTCTCCATGGCCCACGTGATCCCAGGGGTCGCATCGCACTAACTGCGCCCCTGGAACACGCAAGCACTGCGCGCCGGCTCTTGGGAGAGGCCCAGGACCCGAAGTTCCCGTGGGCCCAAAACACAACGGCAGGCGCGGTGGGTAAGAGCACGCGCGATCCTTACCCCCGCGGCAAGCCGGCCACGTGAATTTCTGGGCCTTTGTCCCTATATCAGCAGTTGCTGTGTGCAGTGACTATAATGAATCAGTATGTAAGTGCACTGTTTATCCTGGGATATATAAAACACTATTTCGGCCCCAGCTGGAGTATTGCGTCCAATTCTGGGCATCACACTTTAGGAAGGACGTGAAGACTTTGGAGAGGGTACAGAAGAGATTTACTAGAATGGTTCCAGGGATGAGGGATTACAGTTACGTGGATAGATTGGAGAAGCTGGGGTTGTTCTCCTTGGAGCAGAGAAGGCTAAGAGGAGATTTGATAGACGTGTTCAAAATCATGAAGAGTTTGGATAGAGTAAATAAAGAGAAACTGTTTTCAATGGCTGAAGGGTCGATAACGAGAGGGCACAGATTTAAGGTGGATTGTCATAAGAACCAGAGGCGACATGAGGAAAAGCTTTTTACGCAACGAGTGGTTAGGATTTGGAATGCACTGCCTGATAGGGTGGTGGAAACAGATTCAATAGTAGCCTTCAAAAGGGAATCGGATAAATACTTGAAGGAGAAAAAATTGCAGGGATCTGGGGAAAGAGCCGGGGAGTGGGACTAACAGGATTGCTCTTCGAAAGAGCTGGCGCAGACGCGATGGGCCGAATGGCCTCCTTCTGTGCTGTACTATTCTATGATTCTGTGATTCTATATGTGGCATGCTGTCTTTGACTCAATCAAGTCCTGCAGTCATTAATGTTACAGCACTGCAATATTGGGTCTCTCAGCTGCCAGGTTCTGTCAGGGCCCTTGGTGGAGTTACTTTGTGCCTGACCAGGCGGTATGGAATCTGGAGCGTCCGTGATAAATATTTCAGTCACCTCTGGCTTTCCAGAGAGTGGACCACGGGCAGAACACCTCTCCCTGAATACCTTGCCCATTAGAGGGTGAGTTTTATTTGGTTGAAAGAGCCTCGTGAATTGGAAAGAAGCTTATCGTCTTTCTGAGCTGTTATCCGCTAGTAATTGAGGCAGATGATGCTGCTGGCATCCAGACCAGGCTCAGGAACAACTGCACAGTCCCCTCCTGCCAACTGTTTGCATCTGTCACCGTCACACAGCTCGAACAACTCATCAGGTGCTGCGCACGGGCACGAGGGGAGTGCAGTTGCTCCACTTATTTCAGGGATCTGGCCTTAACAGTATAATCACAAACGTCACACATGTCAGCTAGCGTCAGTGTCAGAAAGCACTTCCATCGATAAGAGAGCATGTGATGAGAGGGCAGGCGGCTGTGGAACACGCTTGCCAACTTCAGGTTGTCACTAACTCAAACGTGTAGTTAGGGTTGCCAACCTTCCAGCGGTGTCCTGGAGGCTCCAGGAATTGAAGATTCATCTCCCGGACACCACTGGAAGCAACTCGGGAGAACAGTCATAGTGTCGTTTTAAATAATAAGGGGTAAAAATTCAGTTGGTTGCGCCTCCTGTTAGCGCCTTAAGAGGGCGCTAATGGGGCGCAAAGCCGCTAACGCCCGGGCGCAGCGATGTTTGCGCCGCTCGGGAACTTAACTAGAGATTGTGCGGCGGCGCTAAACTTTACCGCTGCGACCACCTGCGCGCGCAGATTGTGACGTCATTCCATGGTGCAACGCCCTTGTGGCGCCCCGGAGCGGAAATTGAGTGGCGCCCCCTGCCTTACCGCCTGGCGCATCCAACGACCGGAAGACTGGAACGCTATCAATCGCTGTGGGGCTGGGGGGGGGCGCTATTTAAAGGGGGCCTCTTCCTATCTTTTATTGTTGGTAGCATATTTGAACTACGCATTCTGAGAGAGAGAGTTAGAGACTTCTGGAGAGATTCAACGTTGTGTGAAGGAGTTTTGGGTACTGAGCAGCACTTTGCAGGTTCATTTTGATTTGCCATTCCTTGTATCGATTTAGCAGAGACTGTGGGAGCTGCACTCTGAGCTCTTTGCCTGGTACTCTCCATTGTTCTTTCCAGCACATTTGATGTGCAAGTCTCTCCATGCTGAGATTCAAGGCTGCAATGAACAGGATGTGGATGGAAAGCAAGATTAACCATCCCCTTTATGAACTGGCCCGTGCCATTGTGTGTGTGTTCCATTGCTGACTGACATTACATGAGCTTCGCCAGCGCTCTGAGTTAGCGCCTCACTCCTTGGCCTTTGCGCCTTAAGACAGGTGTGCAGTGCCTGATTTAGCGCTCCACTCACCTCCCGGGGCGGTAAAAGTGAAGTTTCCAGTCAGTGCCGATAATTAGCGCCAGGCGCTAATATTTGCGTCCAGACGATATTTGCGCCCCAAATGGGGCGCGACCTAATTTTTCCCCCTTAGTGTTTTATTTACTAGTTCCGGTTCCGGGGATGGGGGATCTTAGCTACAAGGACAGGTTGGAGAAGCTGGATTTGTTTTCATTAGAGCAAAGGAGGTTGCGGGTTGATTTGATAGAGGTGTACAAGATTATGATGGGTTTGGATAGGCTAGATGGGGAAAGGCTGTTCCCACTAGTTGATGGTACAAGGACTAGGGGACACAGATTTAAGGTTTTGGGAAAGAGATACAGGGGGGATGTGAGGAAAAGCTTTTTACGCAGCGAGTGGTGAGACCTGGAACTCGCTGCCGACGGAAGTGATGGAAGCGGAGACACTCAATGTTTTCAAGGGGAGACTAGATAGGCACTTGAGGGAAATAAATTTGCAGGGCTACGGGGATAGAGCGGGGGAATGGGACTGACTGGATTGCTCTGCAGATAGCCGGCACGGACTCGATGGGCTGACTGGCCGCCTTCTGTGCCGTTATGACTCTATGGGGTAAAAATTCAGTTGGTTGCGCCTCCCGTTAGCGCCTTAAGAGGGCGCTAATGGGGCGCAAAGCATCTAGCGCCCAGGCGCGGCGAAGTTTGCGCCGCTCGCGAAATTAACTAGACATTTTGCGGCGGCGCTAAACACTACCGCCACAATCTCCTGCACTGGCAGATTGTGACGTCAGTCGAGTGCGCAACGCCCCGGTATCGCCCCGGAGCGGATATTGAGTGGCGCCCCCTGCCTTACCGCCTGACGCTAGCAACGACAGGTTGAGGGGAGCGTTCTGCAGTCATGAAGGGAAAGGGGGAGCGCTATTTAAAGGTGACCGCTTCCTGCCTTTTATTGTTGGTGCCATTTTTGAACTACGCATTCTGAGAGAGAGAGAGAGAGAGACTTCTGGAGAGATTCAACGTTGTGTGAAGGAGTTTTGAGTACTGAGCAGCACTTTGCAGGTTCATTTTGATTTGCCATTCCTTGTATCGATTTAGAAGAGACTGTGGGGGCTGCACTCTGAGCTCTTTGCCTGGTACTCTCCATTGTTCTTTCCAGCAGATTTGATGTGCAGGTCTCTCCAGGCCGAGATTCAAGGCTGCAATGAGCAGGATGTGGATGGAAAGCAAGATTAACCATCCCCTTTAAGAACTGGCCCATGCCATAGTGTGTGTGTTCCATTGCTGACTGACATTACATGAGCTTCGCCAGCGCTCTGAGGTAGCGCCTCGCTCCTCGGCCTTTGCGCCTTAAGACAGGTGTGAAGCGCCTGATTTAGCGCTCCAATCACCTCCAGGGGCGATAAAAGTCAAGTTTGCAGTCGGTGGCGATAATTAGCGCCAGGCGCTAATCTTTGCGCCCGGCCGATAATTGCGCCCCAAATGGGGCGATACTGAATTTTTCCCCCTATGACTCTATGGGGGAGAAATTCGGTATCGCCCCGTTTTGGGCGCAATTATCGGCCGGGCGCAAATGTTAGCGCCTGGCGCTAATTATCGCCTCCAGCTGCAAACTTGGCTTCCATCGCCCCTGGAGGTGATTGGAGCACTAAATCAGGCGCTACACACCTCTCTTAAGGCGCTAATGCTGAGGAACGAGGCGCTGTCTCAGAGCGCTGGCGAAGCTGATGTGATGTCAGTCAGCAATGGAACACACACACAATGGCACGGGCCAGTTCTTAAAGGAGAGGGTCGATCTTGCTCTCCATCCACACGCTGCTCATTGCAGCCTTTAATCTCGGCCTGGAGAGACCTGTAAATCAAATCTGCTAGAAAGAACAATGGAGAGACCCAGGGAAAGAGCTCAGAGTGCAGCCCCCAAAGTCTCTTCTAAATCGATGCAAGGTAGGTCAAATCAAAATGAACCTGCAAAGTGCTGCTCAGTACCCAAAACTCCTTCACACAACGTTGAATCTCTCCAGAAGTCTCTGGGGTAAAAATTCACTTGGTTGCGCCACCCGTTAGCGCCTTAAGAGGGCGCTAATGGGGCGCAAAGCCGCTAACGCCCGGGCGCAGCGATGTTTGCGCCGCTCGAGAACTTAACTTGAGATTGTGCGGCGGCGCTAAAACTTACCGCTGCGACCACCTGCGCGCGCAGATTGTGACGTCATTCCATGGTGCAACGCCCTTGGGGCGCCCCGTTGCGGAAATTGAGTGGCGCCCCCTGCCTTACCGCCTGGCGCTTCCAACGACCAGAAGACTGGAACGCTATCAATCGCTGTGGGGCTGGGGGGGGCGCTATTTAAAGGGGGCCTCTTCCTGTCTTTTATTGTTGGTGGCATTTTTGAACTACGCATTCTGAGAGAGAGAGGGAGAGACTTCTGGAGAGATTCAACGTTGTGTGAAGGAGTTTTGGGTACTGAGCAGCACTTTGCAGGTTCATTTTGATTTGCCATTCCTTGTATCGATTTAGCAGAGACCGTGGGAGCTGCACTCTGAGCTCTTTGCCTGGTGCTCTCCATTGTTCTTTCCAGCACATTTGATGTGCAAGTCTCTCCAGGCCGAGATTCAAGGCAGCAATGAACAGGATGTGGATGGAAAGCAAGATTAACCATCCCCTTTAAGAACTGGCCCGTTCCATTGTGTGTGTGTTCCATTGCTGACTGACATTACATGAGCTTCACCAGCGCTCCGAGTTAGCGCCTCACTGCTCGGCCTTTGCGCCTTAAGAGAGGTGTGCAGCGCCTGCTTTAGCGCTCCACTCACCTCCCGGGGCGGTAAAAGTGAAGTTTCCAGTCAGTGCCGATAATTAGCGCCAGGCGCTAATATTTGCGTCCGGACGATATTTGCGCCCCAAATGGGGCGCGACCTAATTTCTACCCCTCTCTTCTTAGAATGCGTGGTGCAAAAATGTCGCCGACAAAAAATGGCAGGAAGCGTTCGCATTTAAATAGCGTTCCCCCAGTCCCTACCCGACTGCAAAACGCTCCCCTCAACCTGTCATTGCTAGCGGCAGGCGGTAAGACAGGGGGCGCCACTCAATATCCGGTCCGGGGCGCTACCGGGGATTTGCACGCTCGACTGACGTCACGATCTGCAGGCGCAGGAGATCGTGGCGGTAGTGTTTAGCGCCGCCACAAAATGTCTGGTCAATTTTGCGAGCGGCGCAAACAATGCAGCGCCCGGGCGCTAGTTGCTTTGCGCCCCATTAGCGCCCTCTTAGGGCGCTAACGGGAGGCGCAAAGCAACCAAATTTTTCCCCTTGTGACTCTATTTTGTAGATTTGAAAAAGAGGCTGTTTGGCAGGCAGTCGAGAATCGTCTAATCAGCTAATGAAGTCTGTTTGCCTTCCAGTTGGTGGGGAAGGCAGTGTACAGCGAGGATGGACATTTTAGGCAATCGATGGCGGAAGTGTGGGGGTGGGGCGGTTGGAGGCAGGAGGTCATGTGATGAAACCTCCAGGAATATGTCTGACCAGAGTTGGCAACCCTACGTGCACTACAGTTTCACCACAGTGAGTGAGAGACGGAATTACATGACATCCAACGACAACAACTTGCATTTATATAGCGCCTTTAAAGTAGTAAAACGTCCCAAGGTGCTTCACAGGAGCGTTGTCAGACAAAATTTGACACCGAGCCACATAAGGAGCTATCAAGACAGGTGAGGTCACAGGGGTCGTTTT
Source organism: Squalus acanthias (assembly GCA_030390025.1). Lineage (NCBI taxonomy): Eukaryota > Metazoa > Chordata > Chondrichthyes > Squaliformes > Squalidae > Squalus > Squalus acanthias. Next base: position 241,424 of record JASTWF010000616.1, on the reverse strand, counting down.
TAAGGAGGAGCGAGGCAGAGAAGTTTTGGGAGGGAAATTCCGGAGCTTAGGACCTAGGCTAGGCAGCTGATGGCACAGTGGATGCGCAAGAGGCCAGAATTGGAGGAGCCGCAAAGATCCACAGAATACTGAGCCTCTCAGAGCCACAAGAAACAGGAAGATTTGAGGAGTGGTAAGCGAATACCTGAAGGGCTCTGACTCTTTGTTTTACCTTCCTGTGCCCATCTCAAATGTTGGTCCATTTCCCTCGTCACTCAGCCAGTGTAGGGAATGCCGAGAAGGGACTTCCTCCACAACAGAGCATTCGGCCTTCCACACGGATGCTCTGCGTTGAGTCCCTGTCGTTTTTATTACCTTTTGTTTTCAGCACACAGACATGTCGCTCTCACACAATTAGTCTCAGGAGTCAGCCGGGTGTGGTTAAAACACAGCCACAAGGCCGTTTGGCATTTTCTCGGGAAATGAATGGAAATTAAAATCGGGAGATGGCTGAATTGATATTACCCATTTTACACTATCAGCCAAGGTGAAAATTACTCCACGTGTGTGCACGCAGTGTATTCACTCCCTCTGATGCCAGTGTAAATGGTGACTGTGTGTGTGCAGCGTGCCCAGTCCCACAACCTTGTTCTGCTCCAGCTAAAGGAACACCATCATCTAGAAAACAAGGTTCATTACAGGGTCTCCTCTAAAATCTCAGGGTAAAGAGCAATGAGCTTCAGTGGGCTTTCCTGGTCCTCAATTGTTCTTATTCAAGCTAATAGGGCCGGATGATTTAAATTAGTGAAAAGTAAATTTCCACTATAGAGTTAACAAACAAAAGCCAGCACAGATTTTTTTAAAGGCAAATCGTGTTTGGCTAACTTGACTGAGTTCTTTGATGAAGTAATGGAGCGGGTTGATGAGTGTAGTGCGCTTGAAGTTGTGTATATAGACTTTCAGAAGGCGTTTGACATAATAGACTTGTTAGTAAAATTAAAGCCCATGGGATCAAAGGGACAGTGGCAGCATGGATACAAAATTGGCTAAGGGACAGAAAGCAGAGAGTAGTGGTGAACGGTTGATTTTCAGACTGGAGGGAAGTATACAGTGGTGTTCCCCAGGGGTCAGTATTAGGACCACTGCTCTTTTTGATATATATTAATGACCTAGACTTGGGTATACAGGGCATAATTTCAAAGTTTGCAGAAGACACGGAACTCGGAAATGTAGTAAACATAGAACATAAGAAATAGGAGCAGGAGTAGGTCATTTGGTCCTTCGAGCCTGCTCCGCATTCAATAAGATCATAGCTGATCTTCTACCACAACTCCACTTTCCTGCACTATCCCCATATCTGTTGATTCCCTTAACATTCAAAAATCTATCGATCTCTTTCTTGAATAAACTCAATGACTGAGCTTCCACAGTCCTCTGGGGTAGGGAATTCCAAAGATTCACCACCCTCTGAGTGAAGAAATTTCTCCTCATCTCAGTTCTAAATGGCCAACCCCTTATTCTGAGACTGTGACCCCTGGTTCTAGACTCCCCAGCCAGGGGAAACATCCTCCCTGCATCTACCCTGTCAAGCCCTGTAAGAATTTTGTATGTTTCAATGAGATCACCCTTCATTCTTCTAAACTCTAGAGAATATAGTCCTAGTCTACTCAATCTCTCCTCATAAGACAATTCCCCCATCCCAGGAACCAGTCTAGTAAACCTTCACTGCACTCCCTCTATGGCAAGTATATCCTTCCTTAGATAAGGAGACCAAAACTGTACACAATACTTCAGGTGTGGTCTCACCAGGGCCTTATATAATTGCAGTAAGACATCTTTACTCTTACATTCAAATCCTCCTGTAATAAAGGCCAACATACCATTTGCATTCGTAATTGCTTGCTGTACCTGCATGTTAACTTTCAGTGATTCGTGTACAAGGACACCCAGGTCCCTCTGAACATAAACAGTGAGGAAGATCGTAACAGACTTCAGGAGGACATAGACAGACTGGTGAAATGGGTAGACACATGGCAGATGAAATTTAACACAGAGAAGTGTGAAGTAATTTATTTTGGTAGGAAGAATGAGGAGAAGCAATATAAACTAAATGGTACAATTTTAAAGGAGGTGCAGGAACAGAGAGGCCTAGATTTGTACGTACACAAATCTTAGAAGGTGGCAGGACAAATTGAGAAGGCTGTGGAGCCTCCATGTTACTGGGAAGTACTCCCAGTGTACCCAGCAGTGTGGAGCCTCTGTGTTACTGGGAATTACTCCCAGTGTACCCAGCAGTGTGGAGCCTCTGTGTTACTGGGAGTTACTCCCAGTGTACCCAGCAGTGTGGAGCCTCTGTGTTACTGGGAATTACTCCCAGTGTACCCAGCAGTGTGGAGCCTCTGTGTTACTGGGAATTACTCCCAGTGTACCCAGCAGTGTGGAGCCTCTGTGTTACTGGGAATTACTCCCAGTGTACCCAGCAGTGTGGAGCCTCTGTGTTACTGGGAATTACTCCCAGTGTACCCAGCAGTGTGGAGCCTCTGTGTTACTGGGAATTACTCCCAGTGTACCCAGCAGTGTGGAGCTCCATGTTACTGGGAATTATTCCCAGTATATCCAGCAGTGTAGAGCCTCCATGTCATTGGGAATTACTCTGTGTATTCTGCAGTGTGGAGGGTCCATGTTCCTGGGCAGGACTCCCAGCGTATCCATATCCAGCAGTGTGGAGGGTCCATGTTACTGGGCAGGACTCCCAGCGTATCCATATCCAGCAGTGTGGAGGGTCCATGTTACTGGGCAGGACTCCCAGCGTATCCATATCCAGCAGTGTGGAGGGTCCATGTTCCTGGGCAGGACTCCCAGCGTATCCATATCCAGCAGTGTGGAGGGTCCATGTTCCTGGGCAGGACTCCCAGCGTATCCATATCCAGCAGTGTGGAGGGTCCATGTTACTGGGCAGGACTCCCAGCGTATCCATATCCAGCAGTGTGGAGGGTCCACGTTCCTGGGCAGGACTCCCAGCGTATCCATATCCAGCAGTGTGGAGGGTCCATGTTCCTGGCTGCAAAATACATATTGAGCCCACAGCAGATTTGATCATTCGGCGTTTTGCCGAACACAGTGTTGAATCGATTGTTTGCTTTCAAATTGCACGTAATTAAGTGTTAAACACGTTTGCTGTGCAGCTGACAAGCTCTTGTAGATATTGTAGCTGATTATCTTTGAATAGTGAAGGAAAGAAAAGGCAGACAAGCTGTGCGATTGGGGCCTTTTCGGTCCAAAGAAAAATACACAAAGGAAGGAAAGGTCATTCCAGCAGGAACAGATTGTCCTAAATCTGGACAAGCAGCCTGTGTGGAACCCCATCCTCCACTCGCTGACCAGCTCCCCGTTTATCTCTTACAATCTCATCCTCACACTCACACATGGAACCACATGGTTCCCCTGAATGATCTTGCTTCTTATTCTATCAGCAGGGTTCCGAGGTGACTCTATTGTGTGTAAAAGACTGTACAGAATCCTTGCCTCCAGCGCTGGTTATTTTATATTCTCTCTGGAGTACTCAAGTAACTGTTACATATCTGCTACAGAGCCTTTCAATTCCCGCCCCCACTCCACCCCCGCCCCCCCACCCCACTCCCTAGCTTAAGGGCACTGAGTCCAATTAGAAGCATAGAACATAGAAAAATAGGAGCAGGAGTAGGCCATTCGGCCCTTCGAGCCTGCTCCGCCATTCAATATGATCACGGCTGATCCTCTATCTTAATACCATATTCCCGCTCTCTCCCCATACCCCTTGACGCCTTTTGCGTCTAGAAATCTATCTATCTCCTTCTTAAATATATTCAGTGACTTGGCCTCCACAGCCTTCTGTGGTAGAGAATTCCATATTTCACCATCCTCTGAGTGAAGAAATTTCTCCTCATCTCAGTCCTAAATGTCCTACCCCGTATCCTGAGACTGTGACCCCTCGTTCTAGACCCCCCAGCCAGGGGAAACATCCTCCCTGCATCCAGTCTGTCTAGCCCTGTCAGAATTTTATACGTTTCAATGAGATCCCCTCACATTCTTCTAAACTCTAGTGAATACAGGCCTAGTCAACCCAATCTCTCCTCATACGACAGTCCTGCCATCCCAGGAATCAGTCTGGTGAACCTTCGCTGCACTCCCTCTATGGCAAGTATATCCTTTCTTAGGTAAGGAGACCAAAACTGCACACAGTACTCCAGGTGTGGTCTCACCAAGGCCCTGTATAACTGTAGTAAGACATCCTTGCTCCTGTACTTAAATCCTCTTGCAATGAAGGCCAACATACCATTTGCCTTCCTAACTGCTTGCTGCACCTGCATGTTTGCTTTCAGTGACTGATGTACAAGGACACCCAGGTCCCTTTATACATCAACATTTCCCAATCTATCATCATTTAAATAATACTCTGCCTTTCTGTTTTTCCTACCGAAGTGGATAACTTCACATTTATCCACGTTATACTGCATCTGCCATGTATTTGCCCACTCACTCAACTTGTCTAAATCGCCTTGAAGCCTCTTTGCATCCTCCTCACAACTCACAATCCCACCTAGTTTCGTGTCATCAGCAAACTTGGAAATATTACATTTGGTTCCCTCATCCAAATCATTGATATATATTGTGAATAGCTGGGGCCCAAGCACTGATCCCTGCAGTACCCCACTAGTCACCGCCTGCCACCCCGAAAAAGACCCATTTATTCCTACTCTCTGTTTCCTGTCTGTTAACCAATTTTCAATCCATGCCAGTATATTACCCCAATCTCATGTGCTTTAATTTTGCACACTAACCTCTTATGTGGGACTTTGTCAAAGGCCTTCTGAAAATCCAAATACGCCACATCCACTGATTCTCCCTTATCTATTCTACCAGTTACATCCTCAAAGAACTCCAGTAGGTTTGTCAAACACGATTTCCCTTTCATAAATCCATGTTGACTTTGTCTAATCCCGTTGATATTTTCGAAGTGTCCTGTTATCACATCCTTTATAATAGACTCTAGCATTTTCCCTACTACTGATGTTTAGGCTAACCGGTCTGTAGTTCCCTGTTTACTCTCTCCCTCCTTTTTTAAATAGTGAGGTTACATTTGCCACCCTCCAATCTGCAGACCCTTGGTTCCTTAGCATTTCTAGGAAGTTATTTGTGTCCTCTTCCGTGAAGACAGTACCAAAGTATTTATTTAATTGCTCTGCCATTTCCTTGTTCCCCATTATAAATTTTCCCATTTCTGGCTGTCAGGGACCTACATTTGTCTTCACTAATCTTTTTCTTTTTACATACTTGTAGAAGCTTTTACAGTCCGCTTTTATGTTCCTTGCAAGTTTACACTCTTAATCAATCTCTTGGTCCTTTTTTGCTGAACTCTAAACTGCTCCCAATCCTCAGGCTAGCTACTTTTTCTGGCAACTTTATACAATTCCTCTTTGGATCTAATACGATCCTTCATTTCTTTTGTTAGCCATGGTTGGGCTGCTTTTCCTTTTGTGTTTTTGCACCAGAAAGGAATGTATAACTGCTGCAATTCATAGTTGGACTTCCGAAAGAAAGAAAACTTGCATTTATATAGCACCTTTCACTACCTCAGGATGTCCCAAAATCTTTACAGCCAATTAAGTACTTTTTGAAGTGTAGTCCCACAAACAGCAATGTGATAATAACCAGATAAACTGTTTCAGTGATGTTGATTGAAGGATAAATATTGGCCGGGACACCGGGGAGAACTCCCCTGCTCTTCTTCAAAATAGTGCCATGGGATCTTTTATGGCCACCTAAGAGGGCAGACGGGGCCTCGGTTTAATGTTTCTTCCGAAAGACGACACCTCCGCCAGTGAAGCACTCCCTCAGCACTGCACTGGAGTGTCAGCCTAGATTATCTGGAGTGAGACTTGAACCCACAACCTTCTGACTCAGAGTGCTACCAACTGAGCCACAGCTGTACCACTGGCTATTACCCCAACTGAGATCAGTGAACTCAACACAGACCCAGGATTGAACTTGGAAACCTTCCTGTTTCTGTGTGGTTCAACTACTCACTGCCTTAATCAGCTGAGCCACCAGAGAGGCTTTTCTGCTGATTAAATCTGTGTACAATGGCAGAGCTCGCCGAGGTTAAGCGGTCTCAGTAAATGTGAATTCTGTCAAAATGCTTTTCTGTGCTGTCGCAGTGACTTCCTTTGAAAACCACGTGTGAGTTAGAAGGCAGCGAAGCAGAAAGGATTTCTACATTTCCATTTAAACTGAAGTCGGCCAGTAAAATTGTTTCACTAGAGCAGGTGATGTTTCCTTTTATACCCCGTTAACAGCCTGCGTGACTTGTTAACACTCAGAAACCAGTGCGGTCACTGCCTCTGGGACTCTTGATGCAAAATTGCCGTACTCGCCAACAAGTCTCACGACACACAGTGAGTAGAAGTTGGTGGGATTTGTCATTGAAAGACATGCCCCATCCTCCAGTATTACATTTATATTCCATGGGCTGTACAGCCAATGTGTGTACAGGAGGGGTCAGTGTGTGTACAGGAGGGTCAGTGGGTGTACAGGAGTATCAGTGTGTGTACAGGAGGGGTCAGTGTGTACAGGAGGGGTCAGTGTGTGTACAGGAGGGTCAGTGGGTGTACAGGAGGGGTCAGTGTATGCAGGAGGGGTCAGTGTTTGTACAGGAGGGGTCAGTGTGTGTACAGGAGGGGTCAGTGTGTGTACAGGAGGGTCAGTGGGTGTACAGGAGGGGTCAGTGTATGCAGGAGGGGTCAGTGTTTGTACAGGAGGGGTCAGTGTGTGTACAGGAGGGGTCAGTCTGTGTACAGGAGGGGTCAGTGTGTACAGGAGGGGTCGGTGTGTACAGGAGGGGTCAGTGTTTGTACAGGAGGGTCAGTGTGTGTACAGGAGTGGTCATTGTGTACAGGCGGGGTCAGTGTTTGTACAGGAGGGGTCAGTGTGTGTACAGGAGGGGTCAGTCTGTGTACAGGAGGGGTCAGTGTGTACAGGAGGGGTCGGTGTGTACAGGAGGGGTCAGTGTTTGTACAGGAGGGTCAGTGTGTGTGTACAGGAGGGTCAGTGTGTACAGGAGGGGTCAGTGTTTGAACAGGAGGGTCAGTGTGTGTGTACAGGAGGGTCAGTGTGTACAGGAGGGATCAGTGTGTGTACAGGAGGGGTCAATGTGTGTACAGGAGGGGTCAGTGTGTGTCCAGGAGTGGTCATTGTGTACAGGCGGGGTCAGTGTTTGTACAGGAGGGGTCAGTGTGTGCACAGGAGGGTTCAGTGTGTGTACAGGAGGGGTCAGTGTGTACAGGAGGGGTCAGTGTGTGTACAGGAGGGGTCAGTGTGTACAGAGGGGTCAGTGTGTGTACAGGAGGGGTCAGTGTGTACAGGAGGGGTCAGTGTGTATACAGGAGGGGTCAGTGTGTGTACAGGATGGGTCAGTGTCTGTGCAGGAGTGGTCAGTGTGTGTGCAGGAGGGGTCAGTGTGTGTACAGGAGGGGTCAGTGTGTGTAAAGGAGGGTTCAGTGTGTACAGGAGGGGTCAGTGTGTGTACAGGAGGGGTCAGTGTATACAGGAAGGGTCAGTGTGTACAGGAAGGGTCAGTGTGTGTACAGGAGGGGTCAGGGTGTACAGGAGGGGTCAGTGTGTACAGGAGGGTCAGTGTGTGTACAGGAGGGGTCAGTGTGTGTACAGGAAGGTCCGTGGGTGTACAGGAGGGGTCAGTTTGTGTACAGGATGCGTCACTGTGTACAGGAGGGGTCAGTGTGTGTACGGCAGGGGTCAGTGTGTACAGGAGGGGTCATTTTGTGTACAGGAGGGGTCAGTGTGTGTACAGGAGGGGTCAGTGAGTACAGATGGGGTCAGTGTGTGTACAGGAGTGTCAGTGTGTGCACAGGAGGGGTCAGTGTGTGTACAGGAGGGGTCAGTCTGTGTACAGGAGGGGTCAGTGCGTACAGGAGGGGTCAGTGTGTGTACAGGAGGGTCAGTGTGTGTACAGGAGGGGTCAGTCTGTGTACAGGAGGGGTCAGTGTGTACAGGAGGGGTCAGTGTGTGTACAGGAGGGTCAGTGTGTGTACAGGAGGGATCAGTGTGTGTACAGGAGGGGTCAGTCTGTGTACAGGAGGGGTCAGTGTGTGCACAGGAGGGGTCAGTGTGTACAGGAGGGGTCAGTGTGTGTACAGGAGGGGTCAGTGTGTGTACAGGAGGGGTCAGTCTGTTTACAGGAGGGTCAGTGTGTGTACAGGAGGGTCAGTGTTTGTACAGGAGTGTCAGTGTGTACAGGTGGGGTCAGTGTTTGTATAGGAGGGTCAGTGTGTGTACAGGAGGGGTCAGTGTGTGTACAGGAGGGGTCAGTGTGTACAGGAGGGGTCAGTGTGTGTACAGGAGGGTCAGTGTTTGTACAGGAGGGTCAGTGTGTGTGCACAGGAGGGTCAGTGTGTACAGGTGGGGTCAGTGTTTGTATAGGAGGGTCAGTGTGTGTACAGGAGGGGTCAGTGTGTGTACAGGAGGGGTCAGTGTGTACAGGAGGGGTCAGTGTGTACAGGAGGGGTCAGTGTGTGTACAGGAGGGTCAGTGTGTGTACAGGAGGGGTCAGTGTGTGTACAGGAGGGTCAGTGTGTGTACAGGAGGGGTCAGTGTGTGTACAGGAGGGGTCAGTGTGTACAGGAGGGGTCAGTGTGTGTACAGGAGGGGTCAGTGTGTACAGAGGGGTCAGTGTGTGTACAGGAGGGGTCAGTGTGTACAGGAGGGGTCAGTGTGTACAGGAGGGGTCAGTGTATGTACAGGAGGGGTCAGTGTGTGTACAGGACGGGTCAGTGTGTGTACAGGAGAGGTCCGTGTGTGTACAGGAGGGGTCAGTGTGTGTACAGGAGGGGTCAGTGTGTACAGGAAGGGTCAGTGTGTACAGGAGGGGTCAGTGTGTGTACAGGAGGGTCAGTGGGTGTACAGGAGTGGTCAGTTTGTGTACAGGAGGTGTCACTTTGTACAGGAGGGGTCAGTGTGTGTACAGGTGGGGTCAGTGTGTACAGGAGGGGTCAATTTGTACAGGAGGGGTCAGTGTGTGTACAGGAGGGGTCAGTGTGTGTACAGGAGGGGTCAGTGTGTGTACAGGAGGGGTCAGTGTGTACAGGTGGGGTCAGTGTGTACAGGAGGGGTCAGTGTGTGTACAGCAGGTGTCAGTGTGTACAGGAGGGGTCAGTGTGTCTACAGGAGGGGTCAGTGTTTACAGGAGGGGTCAGTGTGTGTACAGGAGGGTCAGTGTGTGTACAGGAGGGGTCAGTGTGTGTACAGGAGGGGTCAGTGTGTGTACAGGAGGGGTCAGTGTGTGTACAGGAGGGTCAGTGTGTGTACAGGAGGGGTCAGTGTGTGTACAGGAGGGTCAGTGTTTGTACAGGAGTGTCAGTGTGTACAGGTGGGGTCAGTGTTTGTATAGGAGGGTCAGTGTGTGTACAGGAGGGGTCAGTGTGTGTACAGGAGGGGTCAGTGTGTACAGGAGGGGTCAGTGTGTGTACAGGAGGGTCAGTGTTTGTACAGGAGGGTCAGTGTGTGTGCACAGGAGGGTCAGTGTGTACAGGTGGGGTCAGTGTTTGTATAGGAGGGTCAGTGTGTGTACAGGAGGGGTCAGTGTGTGTACAGGAGGGGTCAGTGTGTACAGGAGGGGTCAGTGTGTACAGGAGGGGTCAGTGTGTGTACAGGAGGGTCAGTGTGTGTACAGGAGGGGTCAGTGTGTGTACAGGAGGGTCAGTGTGTGTACAGGAGGGGTCAGTGTGTGTACAGGAGGGGTCAGTGTGTACAGGAGGGGTCAGTGTGTGTACAGGAGGGGTCAGTGTGTACAGAGGGGTCAGTGTGTGTACAGGAGGGGTCAGTGTGTACAGGAGGGGTCAGTGTGTACAGGAGGGGTCAGTGTATGTACAGGAGGGGTCAGTGTGTGTACAGGACGGGTCAGTGTGTGTACAGGAGAGGTCCGTGTGTGTACAGGAGGGGTCAGTGTGTGTACAGGAGGGGTCAGTGTGTACAGGAAGGGTCAGTGTGTACAGGAGGGGTCAGTGTGTGTACAGGAGGGTCAGTGGGTGTACAGGAGTGGTCAGTTTGTGTACAGGAGGTGTCACTTTGTACAGGAGGGGTCAGTGTGTGTACAGGTGGGGTCAGTGTGTACAGGAGGGGTCAATTTGTACAGGAGGGGTCAGTGTGTGTACAGGAGGGGTCAGTGTGTGTACAGGAGGGGTCAGTGTGTACAGGTGGGGTCAGTGTGTACAGGAGGGGTCAGTGTGTGTACAGCAGGTGTCAGTGTGTACAGGAGGGGTCAGTGTGTCTACAGGAGGGGTCAATGTTTACAGGAGGGGTCAGTGTGTGTACAGGAGGGTCAGTGTGTGTACAGGAGGGGTCAGTGTGTGTACAGGAGGGTCAGTGTGTACAGGAGGGGTCAGTGTGTGTACAGGAGGGTCAGTGTGTGTACAGGAGGGGTCAGTGTGTGTACAGGAGGGTCAGTGCGTGTACAGGAGGGGTCAGTCTGTGTACAGGAGGGGTCAGTGTGTGTACAGGAGGGTCAGTGTGTGTACAGGAGGGGTCAGTGTGTGTACAGGAGGGGTCAGTGTGTGTACAGGAGGGGTCAGTGTGTGTACAGGAGGGGTCAGTCTGTTTACAGGAGGGTCAGTGTGTGTGTACAGGAGGGTCAGTGTGTACAGGAGGGGTCAGTGTGTGTACAGGAGGGGTCAGTGTGTACAGAGGGGTCAGTGTGTGTACAGGAGGGGTCAGTGTGTACAGGAGGGGTCAGTGCGTACAGGAGGGGTCAGTGTATGTACAGGAGGGGTCAGTGTGTGTACAGGACGGGTCAGTGTGTGTACAGGAGAGGTCCGTGTGTGTACAGGAGGGGTCAGTGTGTGTACAGGAGGGGTCAGTGTGTACAGGAAGGGTCAGTGTGTACAGGAGGGGTCAGTGTGTGTACAGGAGGGTCAGTGGGTGTACAGGAGGGGTCAGTGTGTGTACAGGAGGCATCACTTTGTACAGGAGGGGTCAGTGTGTGTACAGGTGGGGTCAGTGTGTACAGGAGGGGTCAATTTGTACAGGAGGGGTCAATGTGTGTACAGCAGGCGTCAGTGTGTACAGGAGGGGTCAGTGTGTGTACAGGAGGGGTCAGTGTGTACAGGAGGGGTCAGTGTGTGTACAAGAGGGGTCAGTGTGTGTACAGGAGGGGTCAGTGTGTGTACAGCAGGTGTCAGTGTGTACAGGAGGGGTCAGTGTGTGTACAGGAGGGGTCAGTGTTTACAGGAGGGGTCAGTGTGTGTACAGGAGGGTCAGTGTGTGTACAGGAGGGGTCAGTGTGTGTTCAGGAGGGTCAGTGTGTGTACAGGAGGGGTCAGTCTGTGTACAGGTGGGGTCAGTGTGTACAGGAGGGGTCAGTGTGTGTACAGGAGGGTCAGTGTGTGTGCAGGAGGGGTCAGTGTGTGTACAGGAGGGCCAGTGCGTGTACAGGAGGGGTCAGTCTGTGTACAGGAGGGGTCAGTGTGTGTACAGGAGGGTCAGTGTGTGTACAGGAGGGTCAGTGTGTGTACAGGAGGGGTCAGTGTGTGTACAGGAGGGTCAGTGTGTGTACAGGAGGGGTCAGTCTGTGTACAGGAGGGGTCAGTGTGTGTACAGGAGGGGTCAGTGTGTGTACAGGAGGGGTCAGTGTGTGTACAGGAGGGGTCAGTATGTGTACAGGAGGGTCAGTGTGTACAGCAGGGGTCCGTGTGTAAATGAGGGGTCAGTGTGTGTCCAGGAGTGGTCATTGTGTACAGAGGGGTCAGTGTGTGTACAGCAGGGGTCCGTGTGTAAATGAGGGGTCAGTGTGTGTCCAGGAGTGGTCATTGTGTACAGGCGGGGTCAGTGTGTATATGGGAGGGGTCAGTGTGTGTACAGGAGGGTTCACTGTGTGTACAGGAGGGGTCAGTGTGTACAGGAGGGGTCAGTGTGTACAGGAGGGGTCAGTGTGTACAGGAGGGGTCAGTGTGTGTACAGGAGGGGTCAGTGTGTGTACAGGAGGGGTCAGTGTGTGTACTGAGGGAACACTGTATGTACAGGAGGGGTCAGTGTGTACAGGAAGGGTCAGTGTGTACAGGATGGGTCAGTGTGTACAGGTGGGGTCACTGTGTGTACAGGAGGGATCCTTGTTTCAGGAGGGGTCAGTGTGTGTACAGGAGGGTCAGTGTGTTTACAGGAGGGTCAGTGTGTGTACAGGAGGGGTCAGTGTGTGTACAGGAGGGGTCAGTGTGTACAGGAGGGGTCAGTGTGTGTACAGGAGGGGTCAGTGTGTGTACAGGAGGGGTCAGTGTGTGTACAGGAGGGTCAGTGTTTGTACAGGAGGGGTCAGTCTGTGTACAGGAGGGGTCAGTGTGTGTACAGGAGGGGTCAGTGTGTGTACAGGAGGGGTCAGTGTGTGTACAGGAGGGGTCAGTATGTGTACAGGAGGGTCAGTGTGTACAGCAGGGGTCCGTGTGTAAATGAGGGGTCAGTGTGTGTCCAGGAGTGGTCATTGTGTACAGAGGGGTCAGTGTGTGTACAGCAGGGGTCCGTGTGTAAATGAGGGGTCAGTGTGTGTCCAGGTGTGGTCATTGTGTACAGGCGGGGTCAGTGTGTATATGGGAGGGGTCAGTGTGTGTACAGGAGGGTTCACTGTGTGTACAGGAGGGGTCAGTGTGTACAGGAGGGGTCAGTGTGTACAGGAGGGGTCAGTGTGTACAGGAGGGGTCAGTGTGTGTACAGGAGGGGTCAGTGTGTGTACAGGAGGGGTCAGTGTGTGTACTGAGGGAACACTGTATGTACAGGAGGGGTCAGTGTGTACAGGAGGGGTCAGTGTGTACAGGATGGGTTAGTGTGTACAGGTGGGGTCACTGTGTGTACGGGAGGGGTCAGTGTGTGTACAGGCGGAGTCAGTGTGTTTACAGGAGAGGTCAGTGTGTGTACTGAGGGGACACTGTATGTACAGGAGGGGTCAGTGTGTACAGGAAGGGTCAGTGTGTACAGGATGGGTCAGTGTGTACAGGTGGGGTCACTGTGTGTACAGGAGGGATCCTTGTGTTCAGGAGGGGTCAGTGTGTGTACAGGAGGGTCAGTGTGTGTACAGGAGGGGTCAGTGTGTGTAGAGGAGTGGTCAGTGTGTGTACAGGAGGGGTCAGTGTGTGTACAGGAGGGGTCAGGGTGTGTACAGGAGGGGTCAGTGTCTACAGGCGGAGTCAGTGTGTGTACAGGAGGAGTCAGTGTGTGTACAGGAGTGGTCAGTGTGTGTACAGGAGGAGTCAGTGTTTGGACAGGAGGGGTCAGTGTGTGTACAGGAGGAGTCAGTGTTTGGACAGGAGGGTCAGTGTGTGTACAGGAGGGGTCAGTGTGTGTACAGGAGGGGTCAGTGTCTACAGGCGGAGTCAGTGTGTGTACAGGAGGAGTCAGTGTGTGTACAGGAGTGGTCAGTGTGTGTACAGGAGGAGTCAGTGTTTGGACAGGAGGGGTCAGTGTGTGTACAGGAGGAGTCAGTGTTTGGACAGGAGGGTCAGTGTGTGTACAGGAGGGGTCAGTGTTTATACAGGAGGGTTCAGTGTGTGTACAGGAGGGGTCAGTGTGTGTAGAGGAGTGGTCAGCGTGTACAGGAGGGGTCAGTGTGTGTACAGGAGGGTTCAGTGTGTGTACAGGAGGGGTCAGTGTGTGTGCAGGAGGGGTCAGTGTGTGTACAGGAGGGTCAGTGTGTGTGCAGGAGGGGTCAGTGTGTGTGCAGGAGGGTCAGTGTGTGTACAGGAGGGTCAGTGTGTACAGGAGCGGTCAGTGTGTACAGGAGGGGTCAGTGTGTGTGCATGAGGGATCAATGAGTGTACAGGAGGGTCAGTGTGTACAGGAGCGGTCAGTGTGTACAGGAGGGGTCCGTATGTGTACAGGAGGGGTCAGTGTGTGTACAGGAGGGGTCAGTGTGTACAGGAAGGGTCAGTGCGTGTACAGGAGTGGTCAGTGTGTGTACAGGAGGGGTCAGTGTGTGTGCAGGAGTGGTCAGTGTGTGTACAGGAGTAGTCAGTGTGTGTACAGGAGGAGTCAGTGTTTGGACAGGAGGGGTCAGTGTGTTTACAGGAGGGGTCTGTGTTTGTACAGGAGGGGTCAGTGTGTGTACAGGAGGGTTCATTGTGTGTACAGGAGGGGTCAGTGTGTGTACAGGAGGGGTCAGTGTGTGTACAGGAGGGTTCAGTGTGTGTACAGGAGGGTTCAGTGTGTGCAGGAGGGTCAGTGTGTGTACAGGAGGGTCAGTGTGTGTACAGGAGGGGTCAGTGTTTGTACAGGAGGGTCATTGTGTGTACAGGAGGGTTCAGTGTGTGTACAGGAGGCATCAGTGTGTACAGGAGGGGTCAGTGTGTGTACAGGAGGGGTCAGTGTGTGCAGGAGGGGTCAGTGTGTGTGCAGGAGGGGTCAGTGTGTGTACAAGAGGGGTCAGTGTGTACAGGAGTGGTCAGTGTGTGTACAGGAGGGGTCAGTGTGTACAGGTGGGGTCCTTGTGTTCAGGAGGGGTCAGTGTGTGTACAGGAGCGGTCAGTGTGTACAGGAGGGGTCAGTGTGTGTACAGGAGGGTCAGTGTGTACAGGAAGGGTCAGTGTGTGTACAGGAGGGGTCAGTGTGTGTACAGGAGGGGTCAGTGTGTTCAGGAAGGGTCAGTGTGTGTACAGGAGGGGTCAGTGTGTACAGGAGTGGTCAGTGTGTGTACAGGAGGGGTCAGTGTGTACAGGTGGGGTCCTTGTGTTCAGGAGGGGTCAGTGTGTGTACAGGAGCGGTCAGTGTGTACAGGAGGGGTCAGTGTGTGTACAGGAGGGTCAGTGTGTACAGGAAGGGTCAGTGTGTGTACAGGAGGGGTCAGTGTGTGTACAGGAGGGGTCAGTGTGTTCAGGAAGGGTCAGTGTGTGTACAGGAGGGGTCAGTGTGTACAGGAGTGGTCAGTGTGTGTACAGGAGGGGTCAGTGTGTTCAGGAAGGGTCAGTGTGTGTACAAGAGGGGTCAGTGTGTGTACAGGAGGGGTCAGTGTCTACAGGAGGGTCAGTGCGAGTACTGGAGGGGTCAGTGTGTACAGGAGGGTCAGTGTGTATACAGGAGGAGTCAGTGTGTGTACAGGAGGGTCAGTGTTTGGACAGGCGGAGTCAGTGTGTGTACAGGAGGGTCAGTGTGTGTACAGGAGGGGTCAGTGTGTGAACAGGAGGAGTCAGTGTGTGTACAGGAGGAGTCAGTGTGTGTACATGAGGCTCAGTGTGTGTACAGGAGGGTCAGTGTGTACAGGAGGGGTCAGTGTGTACAGGAGGAGTCAGTGTTTGTACAGGAGGGTCAGTGTGTACAGGAGGGGTCAGTGTGTACAGGAGGGGACTGCGTGTGTACAGGAGGGGTCAGTGTGTACAGGAGGGTTCAGTGTGTGTACAGGAGGGGTCATTGTGTACTGGAGGGGTCAGTGTGTATACAGGATGGGTCAGTGTGTGTACGGGAGGGGTCAGTGTGTGTACAGGAGGGTCAGTGTGTATACAGGAGGGGTCAGTGTGTGTACAGGAGTGTCAGTGTGTACAGGAGGGTCAGTGTGTGTACAGGAGGGGTCAGTGTGTGTACAGGAGTGTCAGTGTGTACAGGAGGGTCAGTGTGTGTACAGGAGGGTCAGTGTGTGTACAGGAGGGGTCAGTGTGTGTACAGTAGGGGTCAGTGTGTGTACAGGAGGGGTCAGTGTGTGTGCAGGAGGGGTCAGTGTGTGTACAGGAGGGGTCAGTGTGTACAGGAGTGGTGTGTGTGTGTACAGGAGGGGTCAGTGTGTTCAGGAAGGGTCAGTGTGTGTACAGGAGTGGTCAGTGTGTGTACAGGAGCGGTCAGTGTGTACAGGAGGGGTCAGTGTGTTTACAGGAGGGGTCAGTGTGTACAGGAGGTGTCAGTGTGTGTACAGGAGGGGTCAGTGTGTGTACAGTAGGGGTCAGTGTGTGTACAGGAGGGGTCAGTGTGAGTACAGGAGGGGTCAGTGTGTATATGAGGGTCAGTGTGTGTACAGGAGGGTCAGTGTGTGTACAGGAGGAGTCAGTGTGTGTACAGGAGGAGTCAGTGTGAGTACAGGGTGGTCAGTGTGAGTACAGGGGTGTCAGTGTGTACAGGAGGGTCAGTGTGTGTACAGGAGGAGTCAGTGTGAGTACAGGGGTGTCAGTGTGTGTACAGGAGGAGTCAGTGTGTGTACTGGAGGAGTCAGTGTGAGTACAGGAGGGTCAGTGTGTGTACAGGAGGAGTCTGTGTGTACAGGAGGGGTCAGTGTGAGGACAGGAGGGTCAGTGTGTGTACAGGAGGGGTCAGTGTGTGTACAGGAGGGGTCAGTGTGTACAGGAGGGGTCAGTGTGTGTACAGGAGGGGTCAGTGTGTGTACGGGAGGGGTCAGTGTGTGTACAGGAGGGTCAGTGTGTGTACAGGAGGGGTCAGTGTGTGTACAGGAGGGTCAGTGTGTGTACAGGAGTGTCAGTGTGTGTACAGTAGGGGTCAGTGTGTGTACAGGAGGGGTCAGTGTGTGTGCAGGAGGGGTCAGTGTGTGTACAGGAGGGGTCAGTGTGTACAGGAGTGGTGTGTGTGTGTACAGGAGGGGTCAGTGTGTTCAGGAAGGGTCAGTGTGTGTACAGGAGTGGTCAGTGTGTGTACAGGAGCGGTCAGTGTGTACAGAAGGGGTCAGTGTGTTTACAGGAGGGGTCAGTGTGTACAGGAGGTGTCAGTGTGTGTACAGGAGGGGTCAGTGTGTGTACAGTAGGGGTCAGTGTGTGTACAGGAGGGGTCAGTGTGAGTACAGGAGGGGTCAGTGTGTATATGAGGGTCAGTGTGTGTACAGGCGGGTCAGTGTGTGTACAGGAGGAGTCAGTGTGTGTACAGGAGGAGTCAGTGTGAGTACAGGGCTGGTCAGTGTGAGTACAGGGGTGTCAGTGTGTACAGGAGGGTCAGTGTGTGTACAGGAGGAGTCAGTGTGAGTACAGGGGTGTCAGTGTGTGTACAGGAGGAGTCAGTGTGTGTACTGGAGGAGTCAGTGTGAGTACAGGAGGGTCAGTGTGTGTACAGGAGGAGTCTGTGTGTACAGGAGGGGTCAGTGTGAGGACAGGAGGGTCAGTGTGTGTACAGGAGGGGTCAGTGTGTGTACAGGAGGGGTCAGTGTGTACAGGAGGGGTCAGTGTGTGTACAGGAGGGGTCAGTGTGTGTACGGGAGGGGTCAGTGTGTGTACAGGAGGGTCAGTGTGTGTACAGGAGGGGTCAGTGTGTGTACAGGAGGGTCAGTGTGTGTACAGGAGTGTCAGTGTGTGTACAGGAGGGGTCAGTGTGTGTACAGCAGGGGTCAGTGTGTGTACAGCAGGGGTCAGTGTGTACAGGTGGGGTCAGTGTGTGTACACGTGTGGTCAGTGTGTACAGGAGGATCAGTGTGTGTACAGGAGGAGTCAGTGTTTGGACAGGAGGGGTCAGTGTGTGTACAGCAGGGTCAGTGTATGTACAGGATGAGTCGGTGTGTACAGGAGGGGACAGTGTGTGTACAGGAGGGGTCAGTGTGTACAGGAGGGGTCAGTGTGTACAGGAGGGGTCAGTGTGTGTACTGGAGCGGTCAGTGTGTACAGGAGGGGACAGTGTGTGTACAGGAGGGGACAGTGTGTGTACAGGAGGGGTCAATGTTTGTACAGGAGGGTCAGCGTGTACAGGAGGGTCAGTGTGTGTACAGGAGGGGTCAGTGTGTGTTCAGGAGGGTACAGTGTGTACAGGAGGGTCAGTGTGTGTACAGGAGGGGTCAGTGTGTGTACAGGAGGGGTCAGTGTGTGTACAGGAGTTTCAGAGTGTACAGGAGCGGTCAGTGTGTGTACAGTAGGGCACACTGTGTACAGGAGGGGTCAGTGTGTGTACAGGAGGGGTCAGTGTGTGTACAGGAGGGGTCAGTTTGTGTACAGGAGGGTCAGTGTGTACAGGTGGGGTCAGTGTGTACAGGAGGGGACTGTGTGTGTACAGGAGGGGTCAGTGTGTACAGGAGGGGTCAGTGTGTGTACAGGAGGGGTCATTGTGTACAGGAGGGGTCAGTGTGTGTACAGGATGGTCAGTGTGCGTAGAGGAAGAGTCAGTGTGTACAGGAGGGGTCAGTGTGTGTACAGGAGGGGTCATTGTGTACAGGAGGGGTCAGTGTGTGTACAGGATGGTCAGTGTGCGTAGAGGAAGAGTCAGTGTGTACAGGAGGGTTCAGTGTGTGTACAGGAGGGGTCATTGTGTACAGGAGGGGTCAGTGTGTATACAGGAGGGGTCAGTGTGTGTACGGGAGGGGTCAGTGTGTGTACAGGAGGGTCAGTGTGTGTACAGGAGGGGTCAGTGTGTGTACAGGAGGGTCAGTGTGTGTACAGGAGTGTCAGTGTGTGTACAGGAGGGGTCAGTGTGTGTACAGGAGGGGTCAGTGTGTGTACAGCAGGGGTCAGTGTGTGTACAGGAGGGGTCAGTGTTTTTACAGGTGGGATCAGTGTGTGTACAGGGGGAGTCAGTGTATGTTCAGGAGGGTCAGTGTGTGTACAGGAGGAGTCAGTGTGTGTACAGGAGGAGTCAGTGTGAGTACAGGGGGGGTGAGTGTGTGTACAGTAGGGGTCAGCCTGTGTACAGGAGGGGTCAGTGTGTGTACAGGAGGGGTCAATGTGTGTACAGGAGGGGTCAATGTGTGTACAGGAGGAGTCAGTGTGTGTTCAGGAGGGTCAGTGTGTGTACAGGAGGAGTCAGTGTGTGTACTGGAGGAGTCAGTGTGAGTACAGGAGGGTCAGTGTGTACAGGAGGGTCAGTGTGTGTACAGGAGGGGTCAGTGTGTGTACAGGAGTGGTCAGTGTGTGTACAGGAGGGTTCAGTGTGTGTACAGGAGGGGTCAGTGTGTACAGGAGTGGTCAGTGTGTACAGGAGGGGTCAGTGTGTGTACACGTGTGGTCAGTGTGTACAGGAGGATCAGTGTGTGTACAGGAGTAGTCAGTGTTTGTACAGGAGGGGTCAGTGCGTGTACAGCAGGGTCAGTGTATGTACAGGACGAGTCAGTGTGTACAGGAGGTGTCAGTGTGTACAGGAGGGGTCAGTGTGTACAGGAGGGTTCAGTGTGTGTACAGGAGGGGACAGTGTGTGTACAGGAGGGGTCAGCGTGTACAGGAGGGGTCAGTGTGTACAGGAGGGGTCAGTGTGTACAGGAGGGGTCAGTGTGTGTGTACAGGAGGGGTCAGTGTTTGTACAGGAGGGGTCGTTGTGTACAGGAGGGGTCAGTGTGTATACAGGAGGGGTCAGTGTGTGTACGGGAGGGGTCAGTGTGTGTACAGGAGGGTCAGTGTGTGTACAGGAGGGGTCAGTGTGTGTACAGGAGGTGTCAGTGTGTACAGGAGGGTCAGTGTGTGTACAGGAGGGTCAGTGTGTGTACAGGAGGGGTCAGTGTGTGTACAGGAGGTGTCAGTGTGTACAGGAGGGTCAGTGTGTGTACAGGAGGGTCAGTGTGTGTACTGGAGGAGTCGGTGTGAGTACGGGGGGGTCAGTGTGTGTGCAGGAGGGGTCAGTGTGTGTACAGGAGGAGTCAGTGTGTGTACAGGAGGAGTCAGTGTTTGTACAGGAGAGGTCAGTGTGTGTACAGGAGGAGTCTGTGTGTACAGGAGGGTCAGTGTGTGTACAGGAGGGTCAGTGTGTGTGCAGGAGGGGTCAGTGTGTGTTCAGGAGGGTCAGTGTGTGTACAGGAGGGTCAGTGTGTGTACAGGAGGAGTCAGTGTGGACAGGAGGGGTCAGTGTGAGGACAGAAGGGGTCAGTGTGTACAGGAGGAGTTAGTGTTTGTACAGGAGGGGTCAGTGTGTGTATAGGAGGGGTCAGTGTGAGGACAGGAGGAGTTAGTGTTTGTACAGGAGGGGTCAGTGTGTACAGGAGGGGCCAGTGTGTGTACAGGAGTTTCAGAGTGTACAGGAGCGGTCAGTGTGTGTACAGTAGGGCACACTGTGTACAGGAGGGGTTAATGTGTACAGCAGGGGTCAGTGTGTGTACAGGAGGGGTCAGTGTGTGTACAGGAGGGTCAGTGTGTACAGGTGGGGTCAGTGTGTACAGGAGGGGACTGTGTGTGTACAGGAGGGGTCAGTGTGTACAGGAGGGGTCAGTGTGTGTACAGGAGGGGTCATTGTGTACAGGAGGGGTCAGTGTGTGTACAGGATGGTCAGTGTGCGTAGAGGAAGAGTCGGTGTGTACAGGAGGGGTCAGTGTGTGTACAGGAGGGGTCATTGTGTACAGGAGGGGTCAGTGTGTGTACAGGATGGTCAGTGTGCGTAGAGGAAGAGTCGGTGTGTACAGGAGGGGTCAGTGTGTGTACAGTAGGGGTCAGTGTGTGTACAGGAGGGGTCAGTGTGAGTACAGGAGGGGTCAGTGTGTATATGAGGGTCAGTGTGTGTACAGGAGGGTCAGTGTGTGTACAGGAGGAGTCAGTGTGTGTACAGGAGGAGTCAGTGTGAGTACAGGGTGGTCAGTGTGAGTACAGGGGTGTCAGTGTGTACAGGAGGGTCAGTGTGTGTACAGGAGGAGTCAGTGTGAGTACAGGGGTGTCAGTGTGTGTACAGGAGGAGTCAGTGTGTGTACTGGAGGAGTCAGTGTGAGTACAGGAGGGTCAGTGTGTGTACAGGAGGAGTCTGTGTGTACAGGAGGGGTCAGTGTGAGGACAGGAGGGTCAGTGTGTGTACAGGAGGGGTCAGTGTGTGTACAGGAGGGGTCAGTGTGTACAGGAGGGGTCAGTGTGTGTACAGGAGGGGTCAGTGTGTGTACGGGAGGGGTCAGTGTGTGTACAGGAGGGTCAGTGTGTGTACAGGAGGGGTCAGTGTGTGTACAGGAGGGTCAGTGTGTGTACAGGAGTGTCAGTGTGTGTACAGGAGGGGTCAGTGTGTGTACAGCAGGGGTCAGTGTGTGTACAGCAGGGGTCAGTGTGTACAGGTGGGGTCAGTGTGTGTACACGTGTGGTCAGTGTGTACAGGAGGATCAGTGTGTGTACAGGAGGAGTCAGTGTTTGGACAGGAGGGGTCAGTGTGTGTACAGCAGGGTCAGTGTATGTACAGGATGAGTCGGTGTGTACAGGAGGGGACAGTGTGTGTACAGGAGGGGTCAGTGTGTACAGGAGGGGTCAGTGTGTACAGGAGGGGTCAGTGTGTGTACTGGAGCGGTCAGTGTGTACAGGAGGGGACAGTGTGTGTACAGGAGGGGACAGTGTGTGTACAGGAGGGGTCAATGTTTGTACAGGAGGGTCAGCGTGTACAGGAGGGTCAGTGTGTGTACAGGAGGGGTCAGTGTGTGTTCAGGAGGGTACAGTGTGTACAGGAGGGTCAGTGTGTGTACAGGAGGGGTCAGTGTGTGTACAGGAGGGGTCAGTGTGTGTACAGGAGTTTCAGAGTGTACAGGAGCGGTCAGTGTGTGTACAGTAGGGCACACTGTGTACAGGAGGGGTCAGTGTGTGTACAGGAGGGGTCAGTGTGTGTACAGGAGGGGTCAGTGTGTGTACAGGAGGGTCAGTGTGTACAGGTGGGGTCAGTGTGTACAGGAGGGGACTGTGTGTGTACAGGAGGGGTCAGTGTGTACAGGAGGGGTCAGTGTGTGTACAGGAGGGGTCATTGTGTACAGGAGGGGTCAGTGTGTGTACAGGATGGTCAGTGTGCGTAGAGGAAGAGTCAGTGTGTACAGGAGGGGTCAGTGTGTGTACAGGAGGGGTCATTGTGTACAGGAGGGGTCAGTGTGTGTACAGGATGGTCAGTGTGCGTAGAGGAAGAGTCAGTGTGTACAGGAGGGTTCAGTGTGTGTACAGGAGGGGTCATTGTGTACAGGAGGGGTCAGTGTGTATACAGGAGGGGTCAGTGTGTGTACGGGAGGGGTCAGTGTGTGTACAGGAGGGTCAGTGTGTGTACAGGAGGGGTCAGTGTGTGTACAGGAGGGTCAGTGTGTGTACAGGAGGGGTCAGTGTGTGTACAGGAGGGGTCAGTGTGTGTACAGCAGGGGTCAGTGTGTGTACAGGAGGGGTCAGTGTTTTTACAGGTGGGATCAGTGTGTGTACAGGGGGAGTCAGTGTATGTTCAGGAGGGTCAGTGTGTGTACAGGAGGAGTCAGTGTGTGTACAGGAGGAGTCAGTGTGAGTACAGGGGGGGTGAGTGTGTGTACAGTAGGGGTCAGCCTGTGTACAGGAGGGGTCAGTGTGTGTACAGGAGGGGTCAATGTGTGTACAGGAGGGGTCAATGTGTGTACAGGAGGAGTCAGTGTGTGTTCAGGAGGGTCAGTGTGTGTACAGGAGGAGTCAGTGTGTGTACTGGAGGAGTCAGTGTGAGTACAGGAGGGTCAGTGTGTACAGGAGGGTCAGTGTGTGTACAGGAGGGGTCAGTGTGTGTACAGGAGTGGTCAGTGTGTGTACAGGAGGGTTCAGTGTGTGTACAGGAGGGGTCAGTGTGTACAGGAGTGGTCAGTGTGTACAGGAGGGGTCAGTGTGTGTACACGTGTGGTCAGTGTGTACAGGAGGATCAGTGTGTGTACAGGAGTAGTCAGTGTTTGTACAGGAGGGGTCAGTGCGTGTACAGCAGGGTCAGTGTATGTACAGGACGAGTCAGTGTGTACAGGAGGTGTCAGTGTGTACAGGAGGGGTCAGTGTGTACAGGAGGGTTCAGTGTGTGTACAGGAGGGGACAGTGTGTGTACAGGAGGGGTCAGCGTGTACAGGAGGGGTCAGTGTGTACAGGAGGGGTCAGTGTGTGTGTACAGGAGGGGTCAGTGTTTGTACAGGAGGGGTCATTGTGTACAGGAGGGGTCAGTGTGTATACAGGAGGGGTCAGTGTGTGTACGGGAGGGGTCAGTGTGTGTACAGGAGGGTCAGTGTGTGTACAGGAGGGGTCAGTGTGTGTACAGGAGGTGTCAGTGTGTACAGGAGGGTCAGTGTGTGTACAGGAGGGTCAGTGTGTGTACAGGAGGGGTCAGTGTGTGTACAGGAGGTGTCAGTGTGTACAGGAGGGTCAGTGTGTGTACAGGAGGGTCAGTGTGTGTACTGGAGGAGTCGGTGTGAGTACGGGGGGGTCAGTGTGTGTGCAGGAGGGGTCAGTGTGTGTACAGGAGGAGTCAGTGTGTGTACAGGAGGAGTCAGTGTTTGTACAGGAGAGGTCAGTGTGTGTACAGGAGGAGTCTGTGTGTACAGGAGGGTCAGTGTGTGTACAGGAGGGTCAGTGTGTGTGCAGGAGGGGTCAGTGTGTGTTCAGGAGGGTCAGTGTGTGTACAGGAGGGTCAGTGTGTGTACAGGAGGAGTCAGTGTGGACAGGAGGGGTCAGTGTGAGGACAGGAGGGGTCAGTGTGTACAGGAGGAGTTAGTGTTTGTACAGGAGGGGTCAGTGTGTGTATAGGAGGGGTCAGTGTGAGGACAGGAGGAGTTAGTGTTTGTACAGGAGGGGTCAGTGTGTACAGGAGGGGCCAGTGTGTGTACAGGAGTTTCAGAGTGTACAGGAGCGGTCAGTGTGTGTACAGTAGGGCACACTGTGTACAGGAGGGGTTAATGTGTACAGCAGGGGTCAGTGTGTGTACAGGAGGGGTCAGTGTGTGTACAGGAGGGTCAGTGTGTACAGGTGGGGTCAGTGTGTACAGGAGGGGACTGTGTGTGTACAGGAGGGGTCAGTGTGTACAGGAGGGGTCAGTGTGTGTACAGGAGGGGTCATTGTGTACAGGAGGGGTCAGTGTGTGTACAGGATGGTCAGTGTGCGTAGAGGAAGAGTCGGTGTGTACAGGAGGGGTCAGTGTGTGTACAGGAGGGGTCATTGTGTACAGGAGGGGTCAGTGTGTGTACAGGATGGTCAGTGTGCGTAGAGGAAGAGTCAGTGTGTACAGGAGGGTTCAGTGTGTGTACAGGAGGGGTCATTGTGTACAGGAGGGGTCAGTGTGTATACAGGAGGGGTCAGTGTGTGTACGGGAGGGGTCAGTGTGTGTACAGGAGGGTCAGTGTGTGTACAGGAGGGGTCAGTGTGTGTACAGGAGGGTCAGTGTGTGTACAGGAGTGTCAGTGTGTGTACAGGAGGGGTCAGTGTGTGTACAGGAGGGGTCAGTGTGTGTACAGCAGGGGTCAGTGTGTGTACAGGAGGGGTCAGTGTTTTTACAGGTGGGATCAGTGTGTGTACAGGGGGAGTCAGTGTATGTTCAGGAGGGTCAGTGTGTGTACAGGAGGAGTCAGTGTGTGTACAGGAGGAGTCAGTGTGAGTACAGGGGGGGTGAGTGTGTGTACAGTAGGGGTCAGCCTGTGTACAGGAGGGGTCAGTGTGTGTACAGGAGGGGTCAATGTGTGTACAGGAGGGGTCAATGTGTGTACAGGAGGAGTCAGTGTGTGTTCAGGAGGGTCAGTGTGTGTACAGGAGGAGTCAGTGTGTGTACTGGAGGAGTCAGTGTGAGTACAGGAGGGTCAGTGTGTACAGGAGGGTCAGTGTGTGTACAGGAGGGGTCAGTGTGTGTACAGGAGTGGTCAGTGTGTGTACAGGAGGGTTCAGTGTGTGTACAGGAGGGGTCAGTGTGTACAGGAGTGGTCAGTGTGTACAGGAGGGGTCAGTGTGTGTACACGTGTGGTCAGTGTGTACAGGAGGATCAGTGTGTGTACAGGAGTAGTCAGTGTTTGTACAGGAGGGGTCAGTGCGTGTACAGCAGGGTCAGTGTATGTACAGGACGAGTCAGTGTGTACAGGAGGTGTCAGTGTGTACAGGAGGGGTCAGTGTGTACAGGATTGTTCAGTGTGTGTACAGGAGGGGACAGTGTGTGTACAGGAGGGGTCAGTGTGTACAGGAGGGGTCAGTGTGTACAGGAGGGGTCAGTGTGTGTGTACAGGAGGGGTGAGTGTTTGTACAGGAGGGGTCATTGTGTACAGGAGGGGTCAGTGTGTATACAGGAGGGGTCAGTGTGTGTACGGGAGGGGTCAGTGTGTGTACAGGAGGGTCAGTGTGTGTACAGGAGGGGTCAGTGTGTGTACAGGAGGTGTCAGTGTGTACAGGAGGGTCAGTGTGTGTACAGGAGGGTCAGTGTGTGTACAGGAGGGGTCAGTGTGTGTACAGGAGGTGTCAGTGTGTACAGGAGGGTCAGTGTGTGTACAGGAGGGTCAGTGTGTGTACTGGAGGAGTCAGTGTGAGTACGGGGGGGTCAGTGTGTGTGCAGGAGGGGTCAGTGTGTGTACAGGAGGAGTCAGTGTGTGTACAGAAGGAGTCAGTGTTTGTACAGGAGAGGTCAGTGTGTGTACAGGAGGAGTCTGTGTGTACAGGAGGGTCGGTGTGTGTACAGGAGGGTCAGTGTGTGTGCAGGAGGGGTCAGTGTGTGTTCAGGAGGGTCAGTGTGTGTACAGGAGGGTCAGTGTGTGTACAGGAGGAGTCAGTGTGGTCAGGAGGGGTCAGTGTGAGGACAGGAGGGGTCAGTGTGTACAGGAGGATTAATGTTTGTACAGGAGGGGTCAGTGTGTGTATAGGAGGGGTCAGTGTGAGGACAGGAGGAGTTAGTGTTTGTACAGGAGGGGTCAGTGTGTACAGGAGGGGCCAGTGTGTGTACAGGAGGAGTTAGTGTTTGTACAGGAGGGGTCAGTGTGTACAGGAGGGGCCAGTGTGTGTACAGGAGGGGTCAGTGTGTACAGGAGGGGTCAGTGTGTACAGGAGGGGTCATTGTGTGTAGAGGAGCGGTCAGTGTGTACAGGAGGGGACAGTGTGTGTACAGGAGGGGACAGTGTGTGTACAGGAGGGGTCAGTGTGTGTACTGGAGGGGTCAGTGTTTACAGGAGGGGTCAGTGTGAGGACAGGAGGGTCAGTATGTGTACAGGAGGGGTCAGTGTGTGTACAGGAGGGGTCAGTGTGTGTACAGGAGGGGTCAGTGTGTACAGGAGGGGTCAGTGTGTGTCCAGGAGGAGTTAGTGTTTGTACAGGAGGGGTCAGTGTGTGTACAGGAGGAGTTAGTGTTTGTACAGGAGGGGTCAGTGTGTGTACAGGAGGGGTCAGTGTGTACAGGAGGGGTCTGTGTGTATAGGAGGGGTCAGTGTGTGTACACGTGTGGTCAGTGTTTACAGGAGGATCAGTGTGTGTACAGTAGTAGTCAGTGTTTGTACAGGAGGGGTCAGTGTGTGTACAGCAGGGTCAGTGTATGTACAGGACGAGTCAGTGTGTACAGGAGAGGTCAGCGTGTACAGGAGGGGACAGTGTGTGTACAGGAGGGGTCAGTGTGTACAGGAGGGGTCAGTGTGTACAGGAGGGGTCATTGTGTGTACAGGAGCGGTCAGTCTGTACAGGAGGGGACAGTGTGTGTACAGGAGGGGACAGTGTGTGTACAGGAGGGGTCAGTGTTTGTACAGGAGGGTCAGTGTGTGTACAGGAGGGTCAGTGTGTACAGGAGGGGTCAGTGTGTGTACAGGAGGGTACAGTGTGTGTACAGGAGGGTACAGTGTGTACAGGAGGGTCAGTGTGTGTACAGGAGGGGTCAGTGTGTGTACAGGAGGGTACAGTGTGTACAGGAGGGGTCAGTGTGTGTACAGGAGGGTTCAGTGTTTACAGGAGGGTCAGTGTGTGTACAGGAGGGGTCAGTGTGTGTACAGGAGGGGTCAGTGTGTGTACAGGAGGGTACAGTGTGTACAGGAGGGTCAGTGTGTGTACAGGAGGGTACAGTGTGTACAGGAGGGTCAGTGTGTGTACAGGAGGGGTCAGTGTGTGTACAGGAGGGTACAGTGTGTACAGGAGGGGTCAGTGTGTGTACAGGAGTTTCAGAGTGTACAGGAGCGGTCAGTGTGTGTACAGGAGGGGTCAGTGTTTGTACAGGAGGGTCAGTGTGTGTACAGGAGGGTCAGTGTGTACAGGAGGGGTCAGTGTGTGTACAGGAGGGTACAGTGTGTGTACAGGAGGGTACAGTGTGTACAGGAGGGTCAGTGTGTGTACAGGAGGGGTCAGTGTGTGTACAGGAGGGTACAGTGTGTACAGGAGGGGTCAGTGTGTGTACAGGAGGGGTCAGTGTGTGTACAGGAGGGTACAGTGTGTACAGGAGGGTCAGTGTGTGTACAGGAGGGTTCAGTGTTTACAGGAGGGTCAGTGTGTACAGGAGGGGTCAGTGTGTGTACAGGAGTTTCAGAGTGTACAGGAGGGGTCAGTGTGTGTACAGGAGGGTACAGTGTTTACAGGAGGGTCAGTGTATGTACAGGAGTTTCAGAGTGTACAGGAGCGGTCAGTGTGTGTACAGTAGGGCACACTGTGTACAGGAGGGGTTAATGTGTACAGCAGGGGTCAGTGTGTGTACAGGAGGGGTCAGTGTGTACAGGAGGGGTCAGTGTGTGTACAGGATGGATCAGTGTGTGTACAGGAGGGGTCAGTGTGCACAGGAGGGCTCAGTGTGTGTACAGGTGTGGTCAGTGTGTACTGGAGGGTCAGTGTGTTTACAGGAGGAGTCAGTGTTTGTACAGGAGGAGTCAGTGTGTGTACAGGAGGGGTCAGTGTGTGTACAGGAGGGTACAGTGTGTACAGGAGGGTCAGTGTGTGTACAGGAGGTGTCAGTGTGTTTACAGGAGGGGTCAGTGTGTGTACTGGTGTATTCAATGTGTACAGGAGGGTCAGTGTGTGTACAGGAGGGGTCAGTGTGTGTACAGGAGGGGTCAGTGTGTGTACAGGAGGGTCAGTGTGTGTACAGGAGGGGTCAGTGTGTGTACAGGAGGGGTCAGTCTGTGTACAGGAGGGGTCAGTGTGTACAGGAGGGTCAGTGTGTGTGTACAGGAGGGTCAGTGTTTTTACAGGAGGAGTCAGTGTTTGTACAGGAGAGGTCAGTGTGTTTACAGGAGGGGTCAGTGTGTGTACAGGAGGGTCAGTGTGTGTACAGGAGGGGTCAGTTTGTGTACAGGAGGGGTCAGTCTGTGTACAGGAGGGGTCAGTGTGTACAGGAGGGTCAGTGTGTGTACAGGAGGGGTCAGTTTGTGTACAGGAGGGGTCAGTGTGTGTACAGGAGGGGTCAGTGTGTGTACAGGAGTGGTCAGTGTGTCCAGGAGGATCAGTGTGTGTACAGGATGGTCAGAGTATACAGGAGCGGTCAGTGAGTGTACAGTAGGGCACACTGTGTACAGGAGGGGTTAATGTGGACAGCAGGGGTCAGTGTGTGTACAGGAGGGGTCAGTGTGTGCAGGAGGGGTCAGTGTGTGTACTTGTGGGGTCAGTGTGTACAAGAGGGGTCTATGTGTGTACAGGAGCTGTCAGTGTGTACAGGAGGGGTCAGTGTGTATATGAGGGTCAGTGTGTGTACAGGAGGGTCAGTGTGTGTACAGGAGGGGTCAGTGTGTGTACAGGAGGCTCGTGTGTACAGGAGGGTCAGTGTGTGTACAGGAGGGGTCAGTGTTTGTACAGGGGGGTCAGTGTGTACAGGAGGGGTCAGTGTGTACAGGAGGGGTCAGTGTGTACAGGAGGGTCAGTGTGAGTACAGGAGGGTCAGTGTGTGTATCGGTGTGGTCAATGTGTACAGGAGGGTCAGTGTGTGTACAGGAGGAGCCAGTGTGTGTACAGGAGGGTCAGTGTGTGTACAGGAGGAGTCCGTGTTTGTACAGGAGGGGTCAGTGTGTGTACAGGAGGGGTCAGTGTTTGTACAGGAGGGGTCAGTGTGAGTACGGGAGGGGTCAGTGTGTGTACAGGAGGTTCAGTGTGAGTACGGGAGGGGTCAGTCTGAGTACAGGAGGGGTCAGTGTGTGTACAGGAGGGGTCAGTGTGTACAGGAGGGGTCAGTGTGTGTACAGGAGGGGTCAGTGTGTGTACAGGAGGGGTCAGTGTGTACAGGAGGGGTCAGTGTGTACCGGAGGGGTCAGTGTGTGTACAGGAGGGGTCAGTGTGTACAGGAGGGGTCAGTGTGTACAGGAGGGGTCAGTGTGTACAGGAGGGGTCAGTGTGTGTACAGGAGGGGTCAGTGTGTGTACAGGAGGGTCAGTGTGTACAGGGGAGTCAGTGTGTGTACAGGAGGGGTGAGTGTGTGTACAGGAGGGGTCAGTGTGTGTACAGGAGGGGTCAGTGTGTACAGGAGGGTACAGTGTGTACAGGAGGGTCAGTATGTGTACAGGAGGGGTCAGTGTGTGTACAGGAGTTTCAGAGTGTACAGGAGCGGTCAGTGTGTGTACAGGAGGGGTCACTGTGTGTACAGGAGGGGTCAGTGTGTACAGGAGGGGTCAGTGTGTACAGGAGGGGTCAGTGTGTTTACAGGAGGGGTCAGTGTGTGTACAGGAGGGTCAGTGTGTGTACAGGAGGGGTCAGTGTGTGTACAGGAGGGTACAGTGTGTACAGGAGGGGTCAGTGTGTGTACAGGAGGGTTCAGTGTTTACAGGAGGGTCAGTGTGTGTACAGGAGTTTCAGAGTGTACAGGAGCGGTCAGTGTGTGTACAGTAGGGCACACTGTGTACAGGAGGGGTTAATGTGTACAGCAGGGGTCAGTGTGTGTACAGGAGGGGTCAGTGTGTACAGGAGGGGTCAGTGTGTGTACAGGAGGGTCAGTGTGTGTACAGGAGGGGTCAGTGTGTGTACAGGAGGCTCATGTGTGTACAGGAGGGTCAGTGTGTGTACAGGAGGGGTCAGTGTTTGTACAGGGGGGTCAGTGTGTACAGGAGGGGTCAGTGTGTACAGGAGGGGTCAGTGTGTACAGGAGGGTCAGTGTGAGTACAGGAGGGTCAGTGTGTGTATCGGTGTGGTCCATGTGTACAGGAGGGTCAGTGTGTGTACAGGAGGAGCCAGTGTGTGTACAGGAGGGTCAGTGTGTGTACAGGAGGAGTCCGTGTTTGTACAGGAGGGGTCAGTGTGTGTACAGGAGGGGTCAGTGTTTGTACAGGAGGGGTCAGTGTGAGTACGGGAGGGGTCAGTGTGTGTACAGGAGGTTCAGTGTGAGTACGGGAGGGGTCAGTCTGAGTACAGGAGGGGTCAGTGTGTGTACAGGAGGGGTCAGTGTGTACAGGAGGGGTCAGTGTGTGTACAGGAGGGGTCAGTGTGTGTACAGGAGGGGTCAGTGTGTACAGGAGGGGTCAGTGTGTACCGGAGGGGTCAGTGTGTGTACAGGAGGGGTCAGTGTGTACAGGAGGGGTCAGTGTGTACAGGAGGGGTCAGTGTGTACAGGAGGGGTCAGTGTGTGTACAGGAGGGGTCAGTGTGTGTACAGGAGGGTCAGTGTGTACAGGGGAGTCAGTGTGTGTACAGGAGGGGTGAGTGTGTGTACAGGAGGGGTCAGTGTGTGTACAGGAGGGGTCAGTGTGTACAGGAGGGTACAGTGTGTACAGGAGGGTCAGTATGTGTACAGGAGGGGTCAGTGTGTGTACAGGAGTTTCAGAGTGTACAGGAGCGGTCAGTGTGTGTACAGGAGGGGTCACTGTGTGTACAGGAGGGGTCAGTGTGTACAGGAGGGGTCAGTGTGTACAGGAGGGGTCAGTGTGTTTACAGGAGGGGTCAGTGTGTGTACAGGAGGGTCAGTGTGTGTACAGGAGGGGTCAGTGTGTGTACAGGAGGGTACAGTGTGTACAGGAGGGGTCAGTGTGTGTACAGGAGGGTTCAGTGTTTACAGGAGGGTCAGTGTGTGTACAGGAGTTTCAGAGTGTACAGGAGCGGTCAGTGTGTGTACAGTAGGGCACACTGTGTACAGGAGGGGTTAATGTGTACAGCAGGGGTCAGTGTGTGTACAGGAGGGGTCAGTGTGTACAGGAGGGGTCAGTGTGTGTACAGGATGGATCAGTGTGTGTACAGGAGGGGTCAGTTTGTGTACAGGAGGGGTCAGTCTGTGTACAGGAGGGGTCAGTGTGTACAGGAGGGTCAGTGTGTGTACAGGAGGGGTCAGTTTGTGTACAGGAGGGGTCAGTGTGTGTACAGGAGGGGTCAGTGTGTGTACAGGAGTGGTCAGTGTGTCCAGGAGGATCAGTGTGTGTACAGGATGGTCAGAGTATACAGGAGCAGTCAGTGAGTGTACAGTAGGGCACACTGTGTACAGGAGGGGTTAATGTGGACAGCAGGGGTCAGTGTGTGTACAGGAGGGGTCAGTGTGTGCAGGAGGGGTCAGTGTGTGTACTTGTGGGGTCAGTGTGTACAAGAGGGGTCTATGTGTGTACAGGAGCTGTCAGTGTGTGTACAGGAGGGGTCAGAGTGTGTACAGGATGGTTAGTGTGTGTACAGGAGGGGTCAGTGTGTGTACATGAGGCTCAGTGTGTGTACAGGAGGGTCAGTGTGTACAGGAGGGGTCAGTGTGTACAGGAGGAGTCAGTGTTTGTACAGGAGGGTCAGTGTGTACAGGAGGGGTCAGTGTGTACAGGAGGGGACTGCGTGTGTACAGGAGGGGTCAGTGTGTACAGGAGGGTTCAGTGTGTGTACAGGAGGGGTCATTGTGTACAGGAGGGGTCAGTGTGTATACAGGATGGGTCAGTGTGTGTACGGGAGGGGTCAGTGTGTGTACAGGAGGGTCAGTGTGTATACAGGAGGGGTCAGTGTGTGTACAGGAGTGTCAGTGTGTACAGGAGGGTCAGTGTGTGTACAGGAGGGGTCAGTGTGTGTACAGGAGTGTCAGTGTGTACAGGAGGGTCAGTGTGTGTACAGGAGGGTCAGTGTGTGTACAGGAGGGGTCAGTGTGTGTACAGGAGTGTCAGTGTGTGTACAGTAGGGGTCAGTGTGTGTACAGGAGGGGTCAGTGTGTGTGCAGGAGGGGTCAGTGTGTGTACAGGAGGGGTCAGTGTGTACAGGAGTGGTGTGTGTGTGTACAGGAGGGGTCAGTGTGTTCAGGAAGGGTCAGTGTGTGTACAGGAGTGGTCAGTGTGTGTACAGGAGCGGTCAGTGTGTACAGGAGGGGTCAGTGTGTTTACAGGAGGGGTCAGTGTGTACAGGAGGTGTCAGTGTGTGTACAGGAGGGGTCAGTGTGTGTACAGTAGGGGTCAGTGTGTGTACAGGAGGGGTCAGTGTGAGTACAGGAGGGGTCAGTGTGTATATGAGGGTCAGTGTGTGTACAGGAGGGTCAGTGTGTGTACAGGAGGAGTCAGTGTGTGTACAGGAGGAGTCAGTGTGAGTACAGGGTGGTCAGTGTGAGTACAGGGGTGTCAGTGTGTACAGGAGGGTCAGTGTGTGTACAGGAGGAGTCAGTGTGAGTACAGGGGTGTCAGTGTCTGTACAGGAGGAGTCAGTGTGTGTACTGGAGGAGTCAGTGTGAGTACAGGAGGGTCAGTGTGTGTACAGGAGGAGTCTGTGTGTACAGGAGGGGTCAGTGTGAGGACAGGAGGGTCAGTGTGTGTACAGGAGGGGTCAGTGTGTGTACAGGAGGGGTCAGTGTGTACAGGAGGGGTCAGTGTGTGTACAGGAGGGGTCAGTGTGTGTACGGGAGGGGTCAGTGTGTGTACGGGAGGGGTCAGTGTGTGTACAGGAGGGTCAGTGTGTGTACAGGAGGGGTCAGTGTGTGTACAGGAGGGTCAGTATGTGTACAGGAGTGTCAGTGTGTGTACAGGAGGGGTCAGTGTGTGTACAGCAGGGGTCAGTGTGTGTACAGCAGGGGTCAGTGTGTACAGGCGGGGTCAGTGTGTGTACACGTGTGGTCAGTGTGTACAGGAGGATCAGTGTGTGTACAGGAGGAGTCAGTGTTTGGACAGGAGGGGTCAGTGTGTGTACAGCAGGGTCAGTGTATGTACAGGATGAGTCGGTGTGTACAGGAGGGGACAGTGTGTGTACAGGAGGGGTCAGTGTGTACAGGAGGGGTCAGTGTGTACAGGAGGGGTCAGTGTGTGTACTGGAGCGGTCAGTGTGTACAGGAGGGGACAGTGTGTGTACAGGAGGGGACAGTGTGTGTACAGGAGGGGTCAATGTTTGTACAGGAGGGTCAGCGTGTACAGGAGGGTCAGTGTGTGTACAGGAGGGGTCAGTGTGTGTTCAGGAGGGTACAGTGTGTACAGGAGGGTCAGTGTGTGTACAGGAGGGGTCAGTGTGTGTACAGGAGGGGTCAGTGTGTGTACAGGAGTTTCAGAGTGTACAGGAGCGGTCAGTGTGTGTACAGTAGGGCACACTGTGTACAGGAGGGGTTAATGTGTACAGCGGGGTCAGTGTGTGTACAGGAGGGGTCAGTTTGTGTACAGGAGGGTCAGTGTGTACAGGTGGGGTCAGTGTGTACAGGAGGGGACTGTGTGTGTACAGGAGGGGTCAGTGTGTACAGGAGGGGTCAGTGTGTGTACAGGAGGGGTCATTGTGTACAGGAGGGGTCAGTGTGTGTACAGGATGGTCAGTGTGCGTAGAGGAAGAGTCAGTGTGTACAGGAGGGGTCAGTGTGTGTACAGGAGGGGTCATTGTGTACAGGAGGGGTCAGTGTGTGTACAGGATGGTCAGTGTGCGTAGAGGAAGAGTCAGTGTGTACAGGAGGGTTCAGTGTGTGTACAGGAGGGGTCATTGTGTACAGGAGGGGTCAGTGTGTATACAGGAGGGGTCAGTGTGTGTACGGGAGGGGTCAGTGTGTGTACAGGAGGGTCAGTGTGTGTACAGGAGGGGTCAGTGTGTGTACAGGAGGGTCAGTGTGTGTACAGGAGTGTCAGTGTGTGTACAGGAGGGGTCAGTGTGTGTACAGGAGGGGTCAGTGTGTGTACAGCAGGGGTCAGTGTGTGTACAGGCGGGGTCAGTGTTTTTACAGGTGGGATCAGT
This sequence comes from Squalus acanthias, assembly GCA_030390025.1. Lineage (NCBI taxonomy): Eukaryota > Metazoa > Chordata > Chondrichthyes > Squaliformes > Squalidae > Squalus > Squalus acanthias. Next base: position 207,811 of record JASTWF010000616.1, on the reverse strand, counting down.
GTGTGTACAGGGGGAGTCAGTGTATGTTCAGGAGGGTCAGTGTGTGTACAGGAGGAGTCAGTGTGTGTACAGGAGGAGTCAGTGTGAGTACAGGGGGGGTGAGTGTGTGTACAGTAGGGGTCAGCCTGTGTACAGGAGGGGTCAGTGTGTGTACAGGAGGGGTCAATGTGTGTACAGGAGGGGTCAGTGTGTGTACAGGAGGGTTCAGTGTTTACAGGAGGGTCAGTGTGTGTACAGGAGTTTCAGAGTGTACAGGAGCGGTCAGTGTGTGTACAGTAGGGCACACTGTGTACAGGAGGGGTTAATGTGTACAGCAGGGGTCAGTGTGTACAGGAGGGGTCAGTGTGTGTACAGGATGGATCAGTGTGTGTACAGGAGGGGTCAGTGTGCACAGGAGGGGTCAGTGTGTGTACAGGTGTGGTCAGTGTGTACTGGAGGGTCAGTGTGTTTACAGGAGGAGTCAGTGTGTGTACAGGAGGGGTCAGTGTGTGTACAGGAGGGTACAGTGTGTACAGGAGGGGTCAGTCTGTGTACAGGAGGGGTCAGTGTGTACAGGAGGGTCAGTGTGTGTGTACAGGAGAGGTCAGTGTGTTTACAGGAGGGGTCAGTGTGTGTACAGGAGGGTCAGTGTGTGTACAGGAGGGGTCAGTTTGTGTACAGGAGGGGTCAGTCTGTGTACAGGAGGGGTCAGTGTGTACAGGAGGGTCAGTGTGTGTACAGGAGGGGTCAGTTTGTGTACAGGAGGGGTCAGTGTGTGTACAGGAGGGGTCAGTGTGTGTACAGGAGTGGTCAGTGTGTCCAGGAGGATCAGTGTGTGTACAGGATGGTCAGAGTATACAGGAGCGGTCAGTGAGTGTACAGTAGGGCACACTGTGTACAGGAGGGGTTAATGTGGACAGCAGGGGTCAGTGTGTGTACAGGAGGGGTCAGTGTGTGCAGGAGGGGTCAGTGTGTGTACTTGTGGGGTCAGTGTGTACAAGAGGGGTCTATGTGTGTACAGGAGCTGTCAGTGTGTACAGGAGGGGTCAGTGTGTATATGAGGGTCAGTGTGTGTACAGGAGGGTCAGTGTGTGTACAGGAGGGGTCAGTGTGTGTACAGGAGGCTCATGTGTGTACAGGAGGGTCAGTGTGTGTACAGGAGGGGTCAGTGTTTGTACAGGGGGGTCAGTGTGTACAGGAGGGGTCAGTGTGTACAGGAGGGGTCAGTGTGTACAGGAGGGTCAGTGTGAGTACAGGAGGGTCAGTGTGTGTATCGGTGTGGTCAATGTGTACAGGAGGGTCAGTGTGTGTACAGGAGGAGCCAGTGTGTGTACAGGAGGGTCAGTGTGTGTACAGGAGGAGTCCGTGTTTGTACAGGAGGGGTCAGTGTGTGTACAGGAGGGGTCAGTGTTTGTACAGGAGGGGTCAGTGTGAGTACGGGAGGGGTCAGTGTGTGTACAGGAGGTTCAGTGTGAGTACGGGAGGGGTCAGTCTGAGTACAGGAGGGGTCAGTGTGTGTACAGGAGGGGTCAGTGTGTACAGGAGGGGTCAGTGTGTGTACAGGAGGGGTCAGTGTGTGTACAGGAGGGGTCAGTGTGTACAGGAGGGGTCAGTGTGTACCGGAGGGGTCAGTGTGTGTACAGGAGGGGTCAGTGTGTACAGGAGGGGTCAGTGTGTACAGGAGGGGTCAGTGTGTACAGGAGGGGTCAGTGTGTGTACAGGAGGGGTCAGTGTGTGTACAGGAGGGTCAGTGTGTACAGGGGAGTCAGTGTGTGTACAGGAGGGGTGAGTGTGTGTACAGGAGGGGTCAGTGTGTGTACAGGAGGGGTCAGTGTGTACAGGAGGGTACAGTGTGTACAGGAGGGTCAGTATGTGTACAGGAGGGGTCAGTGTGTGTACAGGAGTTTCAGAGTGTACAGGAGCGGTCAGTGTGTGTACAGGAGGGGTCACTGTGTGTACAGGAGGGGTCAGTGTGTACAGGAGGGGTCAGTGTGTACAGGAGGGGTCAGTGTGTTTACAGGAGGGGTCAGTGTGTGTACAGGAGGGTCAGTGTGTGTACAGGAGGGGTCAGTGTGTGTACAGGAGGGTACAGTGTGTACAGGAGGGGTCAGTGTGTGTACAGGAGGGTTCAGTGTTTACAGGAGGGTCAGTGTGTGTACAGGAGTTTCAGAGTGTACAGGAGCGGTCAGTGTGTGTACAGTAGGGCACACTGTGTACAGGAGGGGTTAATGTGTACAGCAGGGGTCAGTGTGTGTACAGGAGGGGTCAGTGTGTACAGGAGGGGTCAGTGTGTGTACAGGATGGATCAGTGTGTGTACAGGAGGGGTCAGTGTGTACAGGAGGGGTCAGTGTGTGTACAGGAGGGGTCAGTGTGTACAGGAGGGTCAGTGTGTGTACAGGAGGGGTCAGTTTGTGTACAGGAGGGGTCAGTGTGTGTACAGGAGGGGTCAGTGTGTGTACAGGAGTGGTCAGTGTGTCCAGGAGGATCAGTGTGTGTACAGGATGGTCAGAGTATACAGGAGCGGTCAGTGAGTGTACAGTAGGGCACACTGTGTACAGGAGGGGTTAATGTGGACAGCAGGGGTCAGTGTGTGTACAGGAGCTGTCAGTGTGTGTACAGGAGGGGTCAGAGTGTGTACAGGATGGTTAGTGTGTGTACAGGAGGGGTCAGTGTGTGTACATGAGGCTCAGTGTGTGTACAGGAGGGTCAGTGTGTACAGGAGGGGTCAGTGTGTACAGGAGGAGTCAGTGTTTGTACAGGAGGGTCAGTGTGTACAGGAGGGGTCAGTGTGTACAGGAGGGGACTGCGTGTGTACAGGAGGGGTCAGTGTGTACAGGAGGGTTCAGTGTGTGTACAGGAGGGGTCATTGTGTACAGGAGGGGTCAGTGTGTATACAGGATGGGTCAGTGTGTGTACGGGAGGGGTCAGTGTGTGTACAGGAGGGTCAGTGTGTATACAGGAGGGGTCAGTGTGTGTACAGGAGTGTCAGTGTGTACAGGAGGGTCAGTGTGTGTACAGGAGGGGTCAGTGTGTGTACAGGAGTGTCAGTGTGTACAGGAGGGTCAGTGTGTGTACAGGAGGGTCAGTGTGTGTACAGGAGGGGTCAGTGTGTGTACAGTAGGGGTCAGTGTGTGTACAGGAGGGGTCAGTGTGTGTGCAGGAGGGGTCAGTGTGTACAGGAGGGGTCAGTGTGTGTACAGGATGGATCAGTGTGTGTACAGGAGGGGTCAGTGTGTACAGGAGGGGTCAGTGTGTGTACAGGAGGGGTCAGTGTGTACAGGAGGGTCAGTGTGTGTACAGGAGGGGTCAGTTTGTGTACAGGAGGGGTCAGTGTGTGTACAGGAGGGGTCAGTGTGTGTACAGGAGTGGTCAGTGTGTCCAGGAGGATCAGTGTGTGTACAGGATGGTCAGAGTATACAGGAGCGGTCAGTGAGTGTACAGTAGGGCACACTGTGTACAGGAGGGGTTAATGTGGACAGCAGGGGTCAGTGTGTGTACAGGAGGGGTCAGTGTGTGCAGGAGGGGTCAGTGTGTGTACTTGTGGGGTCAGTGTGTACAAGAGGGGTCTATGTGTGTACAGGAGCTGTCAGTGTGTGTACAGGAGGGGTCAGAGTGTGTACAGGATGGTTAGTGTGTGTACAGGAGGGGTCAGTGTGTGTACATGAGGCTCAGTGTGTGTACAGGAGGGTCAGTGTGTACAGGAGGGGTCAGTGTGTACAGGAGGAGTCAGTGTTTGTACAGGAGGGTCAGTGTGTACAGGAGGGGTCAGTGTGTACAGGAGGGGACTGCGTGTGTACAGGAGGGGTCAGTGTGTACAGGAGGGTTCAGTGTGTGTACAGGAGGGGTCATTGTGTACAGGAGGGGTCAGTGTGTATACAGGATGGGTCAGTGTGTGTACGGGAGGGGTCAGTGTGTGTACAGGAGGGTCAGTGTGTATACAGGAGGGGTCAGTGTGTGTACAGGAGTGTCAGTGTGTACAGGAGGGTCAGTGTGTGTACAGGAGGGGTCAGTGTGTGTACAGGAGTGTCAGTGTGTACAGGAGGGTCAGTGTGTGTACAGGAGGGTCAGTGTGTGTACAGGAGGGGTCAGTGTGTGTACAGGAGTGTCAGTGTGTGTACAGTAGGGGTCAGTGTGTGTACAGGAGGGGTCAGTGTGTGTGCAGGAGGGGTCAGTGTGTGTACAGGAGGGGTCAGTGTGTACAGGAGTGGTGTGTGTGTGTACAGGAGGGGTCAGTGTGTTCAGGAAGGGTCAGTGTGTGTACAGGAGTGGTCAGTGTGTGTACAGGAGCGGTCAGTGTGTACAGGAGGGGTCAGTGTGTTTACAGGAGGGGTCAGTGTGTACAGGAGGTGTCAGTGTGTGTACAGGAGGGGTCAGTGTGTGTACAGTAGGGGTCAGTGTGTGTACAGGAGGGGTCAGTGTGAGTACAGGAGGGGTCAGTGTGTATATGAGGGTCAGTGTGTGTACAGGAGGGTCAGTGTGTGTACAGGAGGAGTCAGTGTGTGTACAGGAGGAGTCAGTGTGAGTACAGGGTGGTCAGTGTGAGTACAGGGGTGTCAGTGTGTACAGGAGGGTCAGTGTGTGTACAGGAGGAGTCAGTGTGAGTACAGGGGTGTCAGTGTCTGTACAGGAGGAGTCAGTGTGTGTACTGGAGGAGTCAGTGTGAGTACAGGAGGGTCAGTGTGTGTACAGGAGGAGTCTGTGTGTACAGGAGGGGTCAGTGTGAGGACAGGAGGGTCAGTGTGTGTACAGGAGGGGTCAGTGTGTGTACAGGAGGGGTCAGTGTGTACAGGAGGGGTCAGTGTGTGTACAGGAGGGGTCAGTGTGTGTACGGGAGGGGTCAGTGTGTGTACAGGAGGGTCAGTGTGTGTACAGGAGGGGTCAGTGTGTGTACAGGAGGGGTCAGTGTGTGTACGGGAGGGGTCAGTGTGTGTACAGGAGGGTCAGTGTGTGTACAGGAGGGGTCAGTGTGTGTACAGGAGGGTCAGTGTGTGTACAGGAGTGTCAGTGTGTGTACAGGAGGGGTCAGTGTGTGTACAGCAGGGGTCAGTGTGTGTACAGCAGGGGTCAGTGTGTACAGGCGGGGTCAGTGTGTGTACACGTGTGGTCAGTGTGTACAGGAGGATCAGTGTGTGTACAGGAGGAGTCAGTGTTTGGACAGGAGGGGTCAGTGTGTGTACAGCAGGGTCAGTGTATGTACAGGATGAGTCGGTGTGTACAGGAGGGGACAGTGTGTGTACAGGAGGGGTCAGTGTGTACAGGAGGGGTCAGTGTGTACAGGAGGGGTCAGTGTGTGTACTGGAGCGGTCAGTGTGTACAGGAGGGGACAGTGTGTGTACAGGAGGGGACAGTGTGTGTACAGGAGGGGTCAATGTTTGTACAGGAGGGTCAGCGTGTACAGGAGGGTCAGTGTGTGTACAGGAGGGGTCAGTGTGTGTTCAGGAGGGTACAGTGTGTACAGGAGGGTCAGTGTGTGTACAGGAGGGGTCAGTGTGTGTACAGGAGGGGTCAGTGTGTGTACAGGAGTTTCAGAGTGTACAGGAGCGGTCAGTGTGTGTACAGTAGGGCACACTGTGTACAGGAGGGGTTAATGTGTACAGCGGGGTCAGTGTGTGTACAGGAGGGGTCAGTTTGTGTACAGGAGGGTCAGTGTGTACAGGTGGGGTCAGTGTGTACAGGAGGGGACTGTGTGTGTACAGGAGGGGTCAGTGTGTACAGGAGGGGTCAGTGTGTGTACAGGAGGGGTCATTGTGTACAGGAGGGGTCAGTGTGTGTACAGGATGGTCAGTGTGCGTAGAGGAAGAGTCAGTGTGTACAGGAGGGGTCAGTGTGTGTACAGGAGGGGTCATTGTGTACAGGAGGGGTCAGTGTGTATACAGGAGGGGTCAGTGTGTGTACGGGAGGGGTCAGTGTGTGTACAGGAGGGTCAGTGTGTGTACAGGAGGGGTCAGTGTGTGTACAGGAGGGTCAGTGTGTGTACAGGAGTGTCAGTGTGTGTACAGGAGGGGTCAGTGTGTGTACAGGAGGGGTCAGTGTGTGTACAGCAGGGGTCAGTGTGTGTACAGGCGGGGTCAGTGTTTTTACAGGTGGGATCAGTGTGTGTACAGGGGGAGTCAGTGTATGTTCAGGAGGGTCAGTGTGTGTACAGGAGGAGTCAGTGTGTGTACAGGAGGAGTCAGTGTGAGTACAGGGGGGGTGAGTGTGTGTACAGTAGGGGTCAGCCTGTGTACAGGAGGGGTCAGTGTGTGTACAGGAGGGGTCAATGTGTGTACAGGAGGGGTCAGTGTGTGTACAGGAGGGTTCAGTGTTTACAGGAGGGTCAGTGTGTGTACAGGAGTTTCAGAGTGTACAGGAGCGGTCAGTGTGTGTACAGTAGGGCACACTGTGTACAGGAGGGGTTAATGTGTACAGCAGGGGTCAGTGTGTACAGGAGGGGTCAGTGTGTGTACAGGATGGATCAGTGTGTGTACAGGAGGGGTCAGTGTGCACAGGAGGGGTCAGTGTGTGTACAGGTGTGGTCAGTGTGTACTGGAGGGTCAGTGTGTTTACAGGAGGAGTCAGTGTGTGTACAGGAGGGGTCAGTGTGTGTACAGGAGGGTACAGTGTGTACAGGAGGGTCAGTGTGTGTACAGGAGGTGTCAGTGTGTGTACACAGGAGGGGTCAGTGTGTGTACAGGAGGGTACAGTGTGTACAGGAGGGTCAGTGTGTGTACAGGAGGTGTCAGTGTGTTTACAGGAGGGGTCAGTGTGTGTACTGGTGTATTCAATGTGTACAGGAGGGTCAGTGTGTGTACAGGAGGGGTCAGTGTGTGTACAGGAGGGGTCAGTGTGTGTACAGGAGGGTCAGTGTGTGTACAGGAGGAGTCAGTGTTTGTACAGGAGAGGTCAGTGTGTTTACAGGAGGGGTCAGTGTGTGTACAGGAGGGTCAGTGTGTGTACAGGAGGGGTCAGTTTGTGTACAGGAGGGGTCAGTCTGTGTACAGGAGGGGTCAGTGTGTACAGGAGGGTCAGTGTGTGTACAGGAGGGGTCAGTTTGTGTACAGGAGGGGTCAGTGTGTGTACAGGAGGGGTCAGTGTGTGTACAGGAGTGGTCAGTGTGTGTACAGGAGGGGTCAGTGCGTGTACAGGAGGGTCAGTGTGTGTACAGGAGGAGTCAGTGTTTGTACAGGAGAGGTCAGTATGTTTACAGGAGGGGTCAGTGTGTGTACAGGAGTTTCAGAGTGTACAGGAGCGGTCAGTGTGTGTACAGTAGGGCACACTGTGTACAGGAGAGGTTAATGTGTACAGCAGGGGTCAGTGTGTGTACAGGAGGGGTCAGTGTGTGTACAGGAGGGTCAGTGTGTACAGGTGGGGTCAGTGTGTACAGGAGGGGACTGTGTGTGTACAGGAGGGGTCAGTGTGTACAGGAGGGGTCAGTGTGTGTACAGGAGGGGTCATTGTGTACAGGAGGGGTCAGTGTGTGTACAGGATGGTCAGTGTGCGTAGAGGAAGAGTCAGTGTGTACAGTAGGGGTCAGTGTGTGTACAGGAGGGGTCATTGTGTACAGGAGGGGTCAGTGTGTGTACAGGATGGTCAGTGTGCGTAGAGGAAGAGTCAGTGTGTACAGGAGGGTTCAGTGTGTGTACAGGAGGGGTCATTGTGTACAGGAGGGGTCAGTGTGTATACAGGAGGGGTCAGTGTGTGTACGGGAGGGGTCAGTGTGTGTACAGGAGGGTCAGTGTGTGTACAGGAGGGGTCAGTGTGTGTACAGGAGGGTCAGTGTGTGTACAGGAGTGTCAGTGTGTGTACAGGAGGGGTCAGTGTGTGTACAGCAGGGGTCAGTGTGTGTACAGGAGGGGTCAGTGTTTTTACAGGTGGGATCAGTGTGTGTACAGGGGGAGTCAGTGTATGTTCAGGAGGGTCAGTGTGTGTACAGGAGGAGTCAGTGTGTGTACAGGAGGAGTCTGTGTGTACAGGAGGGTCAGTGTGTGTACAGGAGGGTCAGTGTGTGTACAGGAGGGTCAGTGTGTGTACAGGAGGGGTCAGTGTGAGGACAGGAGGGGTCAGTGTGTACAGGAGGAGTTAGTGTTTGTACAGGAGGGGTCAGTGTGTGTACAGGAGGGGTCAGTGTGTACAGGAGGAGTTAGTGTTTGTACAGGAGGGGTCAGTGTGTGTATAGGAGGGGTCAGTGTGAGGACAGGAGGAGTTAGTGTTTGTACAGGAGGGGTCAGTGTGTACAGGAGGGGCCAGTGTGTGTACAGGAGGAGTTAGTGTTTGTACAGGAGGGGTCAGTGTGTACAGGAGGGGCCAGTGTGTGTACAGGAGGGGTCAGTGTGTACAGGAGGGGTCAGTGTGTACAGGAGGGGTCATTGTGTGTAGAGGAGCGGTCAGTGTGTACAGGAGGGGACAGTGTGTGTACAGGAGGGGACAGTGTGTGTACAGGAGGGGTCAGTGTGTGTACTGGAGGGGTCAGTGTTTACAGGAGGGGTCAGTGTGAGGACAGGAGGGGTCAGTGTGTGTACAGGAGGGGTCAGTGTGTACAGGAGGGGTCAGTGTGTGTACAGGAGGAGTTAGTGTTTGTACAGGAGGGGTCAGTGTGTGTACAGGAGGGGTCAGTGTGTACAGGAGGGGTCTGTGTGTATAGGAGGGGTCAGTGTGTGTACACGTGTGGTCAGTGTTTACAGGAGGATCAGTGTGTGTACAGTAGTAGTCAGTGTTTGTACAGGAGGGGTCAGTGTGTGTACAGCAGGGTCAGTGTATGTACAGGACGAGTCAGTGTGTACAGGAGAGGTCAGTGTGTACAGGAGGGGACAGTGTGTGTACAGGAGGGGTCAGTGTGTACAGGAGGGGTCAGTGTGTACAGGAGGGGTCAGTGTGTGTACAGGAGCGGTCAGTCTGTACAGGAGGGGACAGTGTGTGTACAGGAGGGGACAGTGTGTGTACAGGAGGGGTCAGTGTTTGTACAGGAGGGTCAGTGTGTGTACAGGAGGGTCAGTGTGTACAGGAGGGGTCAGTGTGTGTACAGGAGGGTACAGTGTGTGTACAGGAGGGTACAGTGTGTACAGGAGGGTCAGTGTGTGTACAGGAGGGGTCAGTGTGTGTACAGGAGGGTACAGTGTGTACAGGAGGGGTCAGTGTGTGTACAGGAGGGTTCAGTGTTTACAGGAGGGTCAGTGTGTGTACAGGAGGGGTCAGTGTGTGTACAGGAGGGTACAGTGTGTACAGGAGGGTCAGTGTGTGTACAGGAGGGTACAGTGTGTACAGGAGGGTCAGTGTGTGTACAGGAGGGGTCAGTGTGTGTACAGGAGGGTACAGTGTGTACAGGAGGGGTCAGTGTGTGTACAGGAGGGTTCAGTGTTTACAGGAGGGTCAGTGTGTGTACAGGAGTTTCAGAGTGTACAGGAGCGGTTAATGTGTGTACAGTAGGGCACACTGTGTACAGGAGGGGTTAATGTGTACAGCAGGGGTCAGTGTGTGTACAGGAGGGGTCAGTGTGTACAGGAGGGGTCAGTGTGTGTACAGGATGGATCAGTGTGTGTACAGGAGGGGTCAGTGTGCACAGGAGGGGTCAGTGTGTGTACAGGTGTGGTCAGTGTGTACTGGAGGGTCAGTGTGTTTACAGGAGGAGTCAGTGTGTGTGCAGGAGGGGTCAGTGTGTGTACAGGAGGGTACAGTGTGTACAGGAGGGTCAGTGTGTGTACAGGAGGTGTCAGTGTGTGTACAGGAGGGGTCAGTGTGTGTACAGGAGGGTACAGTGTGTACAGGAGGGTCAGTGTGTGTACAGGAGGTGTCAGTGTGTTTACAGGAGGGGTCAGTGTGTGTACTGGTGTATTCAATGTGTACAGGAGGGTCAGTGTGTGTACAGGAGGGGTCAGTGTGTGTACAGGAGGGGTCAGTGTGTGTACAGGAGGGTCAGTGTGTGTACAGGAGGAGTCAGTGTTTGTACAGGAGAGGTCAGTGTGTTTACAGGAGGGGTCAGTGTGTGTACAGGAGGGTCAGTGTGTGTACAGGAGGGGTCAGTTTGTGTACAGGAGGGGTCAGTCTGTGTACAGGAGGGGTCAGTGTGTACAGGAGGGTCAGTGTGTGTACAGGAGGGGTCAGTTTGTGTACAGGAGGGGTCAGGAGGGTCAGTGTGTGTACAGGAGGGTCAGTGTGTGTACAGGAGGGTCAGTGTGTGTACAGGAGGAGTCAGTGTTTGTACAGGAGAGGTCAGTGTGTGTACAGGAGGGGTCAGTGTGTGTACAGGAGGGTCAGTGTGTGTACAGGAGGGGTCAGTGTGTGTTCAGGAGGGTACAGTGTACAGGAGGGTCAGTGTGTGTACAGGAGGGGTACAGTGTGTACAGGAGGGTCAGTGTGTGTACAGGAGTTTCAGAGTGTACAGGAGCGGTCAGTGTGTGTACAGTAGGGCACACTGTGTACAGGAGGGGTTAATGTGTACAGCAGGGGTCAGTGTGTGTACAGGAGGGGTCAGTGTGTGTACAGGAGGGTCAGTGTGTACAGGTGGGGTCAGTGTGTACAGGAGGGGACTGTGTGTGTACAGGAGGGGTCAGTGTGTACAGGAGGGGTCAGTGTGTGTACAGGAGGGGTCATTGTGTACAGGAGGGGTCAGTGTGTGTACAGGATGGTCAGTGTGCGTAGAGGAAGAGTCAGTGTGTACAGGAGGGGTCAGTGTGTGTACAGGAGGGGTCATTGTGTACAGGAGGGGTCAGTGTGTGTACAGGATGGTCAGTGTGCATAGAGGAAGAGTCAGTGTGTACAGGAGGGTTCAGTGTGTGTACAGGAGGGGTCATTGTGTACAGGAGGGGTCAGTGTGTATACAGGAGGGGTCAGTGTGTGTACGGGAGGGGTCAGTGTGTGTACAGGAGGGTCAGTGTGTGTACAGGAGGGGTCAGTGTGTGTACAGGAGGGTCAGTGTGTGTACAGGAGTGTCAGTGTGTGTGCAGGAGGGGTCAGTGTGTGTACAGCAGGGGTCAGTGTGTGTACAGGAGGGGTCAGTGTTTTTACAGGTGGGATCAGTGTGTGTACAGGGGGAGTCAGTGTATGTTCAGGAGGGTCAGTGTGTGTACAGGAGGAGTCAGTGTGTGTACAGGAGGAGTCAGTGTGAGTACAGGGGGGGTGAGTGTGTGTACAGTAGGGGTCAGCCTGTGTACAGGAGGGGTCAGTGTGTGTACAGGAGGGGTCAATGTGTGTACAGGAGGGGTCAATGTGTGTACAGGAGGAGTCAGTGTGTGTTCAGGAGGGTCAGTGTGTGTACAGGAGGGGTCAGTGTGAGTACAGGAGGGTCAGTGTGTACAGGAGGGTCAGTGTGTGTACAGGAGGGGTCAGTGTGTGTACAGGAGTGGTCAGTGTGTGTACAGGAGGGTTCAGTGTGTGTACAGGAGGGGTCAGTGTGTACAGGAGTGGTCAGTGTGTACAGGAGGGGTCAGTGTGTGTACACGTGTGGTCAGTGTGTACAGGAGGATCAGTGTGTGTACAGGAGTAGTCAGTGTTTGTACAGGAGGGGTCAGTGCGTGTACAGCAGGGTCAGTGTATGTACAGGACGAGTCAGTGTGTACAGGAGGTGTCAGTGTGTACAGGAGGGGTCAGTGTGTACAGGAGGGTTCAGTGTGTGTACAGGAGGGGACAGTGTGTGTACAGGAGGGGTCAGTGTGTACAGGAGGGGTCAGTGTGTACAGGAGGGGTCAGTGTGTGTGTACAGGAGGGGTCAGTGTGTGTACAGGAGGGGTCATTGTGTACAGGAGGGGTCAGTGTGTATACAGGAGGGGTCAGTGTGTGTACGGGAGGGGTCAGTGTGTCTACAGGAGGGTCAGTGTGTGTACAGGAGGGGTCAGTGTGTGTACAGGAGGTGTCAGTGTGTACAGGAGGGTCAGTGTGTGTACAGGAGGGTCAGTGTGTGTACAGGAGGGGTCAGTGTGTGTACAGGAGGTGTCAGTGTGTACAGGAGGGTCAGTGTGTGTACAGGAGGGTCAGTGTGTGTACTGGAGGAGTCAGTGTGAGTACGGGGGGGTCAGTGTGTGTGCAGGAGGGGTCAGTGTGTGTACAGGAGGAGTCAGTGTGTGTACAGGAGGAGTCAGTGTTTGTACAGGAGAGGTCAGTGTGTGTACAGGAGGAGTCTGTGTGTACAGGAGGGTCAGTGTGTGTACAGGAGGGTCAGTGTGTGTGCAGGAGGAGTCTGTGTGTACAGGAGGGTCAGTGTGTGTACAGGAGGGTCAGTGTGTGTGCAGGAGGGGTCAGTGTGTGTACAGGAGGGGTCAGTGTTTGTACAGGAGAGGTCAGTGTGTGTACAGGAGGAGTCTGTGTGTACAGGAGGGTCAGTGTGTGTACAGGAGGGTCAGTGTGTGTGCAGGAGGAGTCTGTGTGTACAGGAGGGTCAGTGTGTGTACAGGAGGGTCAGTGTGTGTGCAGGAGGGGTCAGTGTGTGTACAGGAGGGGTCAGTGTGTGTACTGGAGGGGTCAGTGTTTACAGGAGGGGTCAGTGTGAGGACAGGAGGGTCAGTGTGTGTACAGGAGGGGTCAGTGTGTGTACAGGAGGGGTCAGTGTGTGTACAGGAGGGGTCAGTGTGTACAGGAGGGGTCAGTGTGTGTACAGGAGGAGTTAGTGTTTGTACAGGAGGGGTCAGTGTGTGTACAGGATGGGTCAGTGTGTACAGGAGGGGTCTGTGTGTATAGGAGGGGTCAGTGTGTGTACACGTGTGGTCAGTGTTTACAGGAGGATCAGTGTGTGTACAGTAGTAGTCAGTGTTTGTACAGGAGGGGTCAGTGTGTGTACAGCAGGGTCAGTGTATGTACAGGACGAGTCAGTGTGTACAGGAGAGGTCAGTGTGTACAGGAGGGGACAGTGTGTGTACAGGAGGGGTCAGTGTGTACAGGAGGGGTCAGTGTGTACAGGAGGGGTCAGTGTGTGTACAGGAGGGTACAGTGTGTGTGCAGGAGGGTACAGTGTGTACAGGAGGGTCAGTGTGTGTACAGGAGGGGTCAGTGTGTGTACAGGAGGGTACAGTGTGTACAGGAGGGGTCAGTGTGTGTACAGGAGGGTTCAGTGTTTACAGGAGGGTCAGTGTGTGTACAGGAGGGGTCAGTGTGTGTACAGGAGGGGTCAGTGTGTGTACAGGAGGGTACAGTGTGTACAGGAGGGTCAGTGTGTGTACAGGAGGGTACAGTGTGTACAGGAGGGTCAGTGTGTGTACAGGAGGGGTCAGTGTGTGTACAGGAGGGTACAGTGTGTACAGGAGGGGTCAGTGTGTGTACAGGAGGGTTCAGTGTTTACAGGAGGGTCAGTGTGTGTACAGGAGTTTCAGAGTGTACAGGAGCGGTCAGTGTGTGTACAGTAGGGCACACTGTGTACAGGAGGGGTTAATGTGTACAGCAGGGGTCAGTGTGTGTACAGGAGGGGTCAGTGTGTACAGGAGGGGTCAGTGTGTGTACAGGATGGATCAGTGTGTGTACAGGAGGGGTCAGTGTGCACAGGAGGGGTCAGTGTGTGTACAGGTGTGGTCAGTGTGTACTGGAGGGTCAGTGTGTTTACAGGAGGAGTCAGTGTTTGTACAGGAGGAGTCAGTGTGTGTACAGGTGTGGTCAGTGTGTACTGGAGGGTCAGTGTGTGTACAGGAGGGGTCAGTGTGTTTACAGGAGGAGTCAGTGTTTGTACAGGAGGAGTCAGTGTGTGTACAGGAGGGTCAGTGTGTGTACAGGAGGGTACAGTGTGTACAGGAGGGTCAGTGTGTGTACAGGAGGTGTCAGTGTGTTTACAGGAGGGGTCAGTGTGTGTACTGGAGTATTCAATGTGTACAGGAGGGTCAGTGTGTGTACAGGAGGGGTCAGTGTGTGTACAGGAGGGGTCAGTGTGTGTACAGGAGGGTCAGTGTGTGTACAGGAGGAGTCAGTGTTTGTACAGGAGAGGTCAGTGTGTTTACAGGAGGGGTCAGTGTGTGTACAGGAGGGTCAGTGTGTGTACAGGAGGGGTCAGTTTGTGTACAGGAGGGGTCAGTGTGTGTGCAGGAGGGGTCAGTGTGTGTACAGGAGTGGTCAGTGTGTCCAGGAGGATCAGTGTGTGTACAGGATGGTCAGAGTATACAGGAGCGGTCAGCGAGTGTACAGTAGGGCACACTGTGTACAGGAGGGGTTAATGTGGACAGCAGGGGTCAGTGTGTGTACAGGAGGGGTCAGTGTGTGCAGGAGGGGTCAGTGTGTGTACTTGTGGGGTCAGTGTGTACAAGAGGGGTCTATGTGTGTACAGGAGCTGTCAGTGTGTACAGGAGGGGTCAGTGTGTATATGAGGGTCAGTGTGTGTACAGGAGGGTTAGTGTGTGTACAGGAGGGGTCAGTGTGTGTACAGGAGGCTCATGTGTGTACAGGAGGGTCAGTGTGTGTACAGGAGGGGTCAGTGTTTGTACAGGGGGGTCGGTGTGTACAGGAGGGGTCAGTGTGTACAGGAGGGGTCAGTGTGTACAGGAGGGTCAGTGTGTGTATCGGTGTGGTCAATGTGTACAGGAGGGTCAGTGTGTGTACAGGAGGAGCCAGTGTGTGTACAGGAGGGTCAGTGTGTGTACAGGAGGAGTCCGTGTTTGTACAGGAGGGGTCAGTGTGTGTACAGGAGGGGTCAGTGTGAGTACAGGAGGGGTCAGTGTTTGTACAGGAGGGGTCAGTGTGAGTACGGGAGGGGTCAGTGTGTGTACAGGAGGTTCAGTGTGAGTACGGGAGGGGTCAGTGTGAGTACAGGAGGGGTCAGTGTGTGTACAGGAGGGGTCAGTGTGTACAGGAGGGGTCAGTGTGTGTACAGGAGGGGTCAGTGTGTGTACAGGAGGGGTCAGTGTGTACAGGAGGGGTCAGTGTGTACCGGAGGGGTCAGTGTGTGTACAGGAGGGGTCAGTGTGTACAGGAGGGGTCAGTGTGTACAGGAGGGGTCAGTGTGTACAGGAGGGGTCAGTGTGTGTACAGGAGGGGTCAGTGTGTGTACAGGAGGGTCAGTGTGTACAGGGGAGTCAGTGTGTGTACAGGAGGGGTCAGTGTGTGTACAGGAGGGGTCAGTGTGTGTACAGGAGGGGTCAGTGTGTACAGGAGGGTAAAGTGTGTACAGGAGGGTCAGTATGTGTACAGGAGGGGTCAGTGTGTGTACAGGAGTTTCAGAGTGTACAGGAGCGGTCAGTGTGTGTACAGGAGGGGTCACTGTGTGTACAGGAGGGGTCAGTGTGTACAGGAGGGGTCAGTGTGTACAGGAGGGGTCAGTGTGTTTACAGGAGGGGTCAGTGTGTGTACAGGAGGGTCAGTGTGTGTACAGGAGGGGTCAGTGTGTGTACAGGAGGGTACAGTGTGTACAGGAGGGGTCAGTGTGTGTACAGGAGGGTTCAGTGTTTACAGGAGGGTCAGTGTGTGTACAGGAGTTTCAGAGTGTACAGGAGCGGTCAGTGTGTGTACAGTAGGGCACACTGTGTACAGGAGGGGTTAATGTGTACAGCAGGGGTCAGTGTGTGTACAGGAGGGGTCAGTGTGTACAGGAGGGGTCAGTGTGTGTACAGGATGGATCAATGTGTGTACAGGAGGGGTCAGTGTGCACAGGAGGGGTCAGTGTGTGTACAGGTGTGGTCAGTGTGTACTGGAGGGTCAGTGTGTTTACAGGAGGAGTCAGTGTTTGTACAGGAGGAGTCAGTGTGTGTACAGGAGGGGTCAGTGTGTGTACAGGAGGGTACAGTGTGTACAGGAGGGTCAGTGTGTGTACAGGAGGTGTCAGTGTGTTTACAGGAGGGGTCAGTGTGTGTACTGGTGTATTCAATGTGTACAGGAGGGTCAGTGTGTGTACAGGAGGGGTCAGTGTGTGTACAGGAGGGGTCAGTGTGTGTACAGGAGGGTCAGTGTGTGTACAGGAGGAGTCAGTGTTTGTACAGGAGAGGTCAGTGTGTTTACAGGAGGGGTCAGTGTGTGTACAGGAGGGTCAGTGTGTGTACAGGAGGGGTCAGTTTGTGTACAGGAGGGGTCAGTCTGTGTACAGGAGGGGTCAGTGTGTACAGGAGGGTCAGTGTGTGTACAGGAGGGGTCAGTTTGTGTACAGGAGGGGTCAGTGTGTGTACAGGAGGGGTCAGTGTGTGTACAGGAGTGGTCAGTGTGTCCAGGAGGATCAGTGTGTGTACAGGATGGTCAGAGTATACAGGAGCGGTCAGTGAGTGTACAGTAGGGCACACTGTGTACAGGAGGGGTTAATGTGGACAGCAGGGGTCAGTGTGTGTACAGGAGGGGTCAGTGTGTGCAGGAGAGGTCAGTGTGTGTACTTGTGGGGTCAGTGTGTACAAGAGGGGTCTATGTGTGTACAGGAGCTGTCAGTGTGTGTACAGGAGGGGTCAGAGTGTGTACAGGATGGTTAGTGTGTGTACAGGAGGGGTCAGTGTGTGTACAGTAGGGGTCAGTGTGTGTACAGGAGGGGTCAGTGTGAGTACAGGAGGGGTCAGTGTGTATATGAGGGTCAGTGTGTGTACAGGAGGGTCAGTGTGTGTACAGGAGGGGTCAGTGTGTGTACAGGAGGCTCATGTGTGTACAGGAGGGTCAGTGTGTGTACAGGAGGAGTCAGTGTGTGTACAGGAGGGGTCAGTGTGTGTACAGGAGGGGTCAGTGTGTGTACAGGAGGGGTCAGTGTGTACCGGAGGGGTCAGTGTGTTTACAGGAGGGGTCAGTGTGTGTACAGGAGGGTCAGTGTGTGTACAGGAGGGGTCAGTGTGTGTACAGGAGGGTACAGTGTGTACAGGAGGGGTCAGTGTGTGTACAGGAGGGTTCAGTGTTTACAGGAGGGTCAGTGTGTGTACAGGAGCTTCAGAGTGTACAGGAGCGGTCAGTGTGTGTACAGTAGGGCACACTGTGTACAGGAGGGGTTAATGTGTACAGCAGGGGTCAGTGTGTGTACAGGAGGGGTCAGTGTGTACAGGAGGGGTCAGTGTGTGTACAGGATGGATCAGTGTGTGTACAGGAGGGGTCAGTGTGCACAGGAGGGGTCAGTGTGTGTACAGGTGTGGTCAGTGTGTACTGGAGGGTCAGTGTGTTTACAGGAGGAGTCAGTGTTTGTACAGGAGGAGTCAGTGTGTGTACAGGAGGGGTCAGTGTGTGTACAGGAGGGTACAGTGTGTACAGGAGGGTCAGTGTGTGTACAGGAGGTGTCAGTGTGTTTACAGGAGGGGTCAGTGTGTGTACTGGTGTATTTAATGTGTACAGGAGGGTCAGTGTGTGTACAGGAGGGGTCAGTGTGTGTACAGGAGGGGTCAGTGTGTGTACAGGAGGGTCAGTGTGTGTACAGGAGGAGTCAGTGTTTGTACAGGAGAGGTCAGTGTGTTTACAGGAGGGGTCAGTGTGTGTACAGGAGGGTCAGTGTGTGTACAGGAGGGGTCAGTTTGTGTACAGGAGGGGTCAGTCTGTGTACAGGAGGGGTCAGTGTGTACAGGAGGGTCAGTGTGTGTACAGGAGGGGTCAGTTTGTGTACAGGAGGGGTCAGTGTGTGTACAGGAGGGTCAGTGTGTGTACAGGAGGAGTCAGTGTTTGTACAGGAGAGGTCAGTGTGTTTACAGGAGGGGTCAGTGTGTGTACAGGAGGGTCAGTGTGTGTACAGGAGGGGTCAGTTTGTGTACAGGAGGGGTCAGTCTGTGTACAGGAGGGGTCAGTGTGTACAGGAGGGTCAGTGTGTGTACAGGAGGGGTCAGTTTGTGTACAGGAGGGGTCAGTGTGTGTACAGGAGGGGTCAGTGTGTGTACAGGAGTGGTCAGTGTGTCCAGGAGGATCAGTGTGTGTACAGGATGGTCAGAGTATACAGGAGCGGTCAGTGAGTGTACAGTAGGGCACACTGTGTACAGATGGGGTTAATGTGGACAGCAGGGGTCAGTGTGTGTACAGGAGGGGTCAGTGTGTGCAGGAGGGGTCAGTGTGTGTACTTGTGGGGTCAGTGTGTACAAGAGGGGTCTATGTGTGTACAGGAGCTGTCAGTGTGTGTACAGGAGGGGTCAGAGTGTGTACACGATGGTCAGTGTGTGTACAGGAGGGGTCAGTGTGTGTACAGTAGGGGTCAGTGTGTGTACAGGAGGGGTCAGTGTGAGTACAGGAGGGGTCAGTGTGTATATGAGGGTCAGTGTGTGTACAGGAGGGTCAGTGTGTGTACAGGAGGGGTCAGTGTGTGTACAGGAGGCTCATGTGTGTACAGGAGGGTCAGTGTGTGTACAGGAGGAGTCAGTGTGTGTACAGGAGGGGTCAGTGTGTGTACAGGAGGGGTCAGTGTGTGTACAGGAGGCTCATGTGTGTACAGGAGGGTCAGTGTGTGTACAGGAGGAGTCAGTGTGTATACAGGAGGGGTCAGTGTGTGTACAGGAGGGGTCAGTGTGAGTACAGGAGGGTCAGTGTTTGTACAGGAGGAGTCAGTGTTTGTACAGGAGGGGTCAGTGTGTGTACAGGAGGGGTCAGTGTGTGTACAGGAGGGTCAGTGTGTTTACAGGAGGGGTCAATGTGTGTACCGGTGTGGTCAGTGTGTACAGGAGGGTCAGTGTGTGTACAGGAGGGTCAGTGTGTGTGCAGGAGGGGTCAGTGTGTGTACCGGTGTGGTCAGTGTGTACAGGAGGGTCAGTGTGAGTACAGGAGGGGTCAGTGTGTACAGGATGGTCAGAGTGTACAGGAGGGGTCAGTGTGTGTACAGGAGGGTCAGTGTGTGTACAGGAGGGTACAGTGTGTATAGGAGGCTCAGTGTGTGTACAGGAGGGGTCAGTGTGTGTACAGGAGGGGTCACTGTGTGTACAGGAGGAGTCAGTGTGTGTACAGGAGGGGTCAGTGTGTGTACAGGAGGGGTCAGTGTGTGTACAGGAGGGGTCAGTGTGTACAGGAGGGTACAGTGTGTACAGGAGGGTCAGTATGTGTACAGGAGGGGTCAGTGTGTGTACAGGAGTTTCAGAGTGTACAGGAGCGGTCAGTGTGTGTACAGGAGGGGTCAGTGTGTGTACAGGAGGGGTCAGTGTGTACAGGAGGGTCAGTATGTTTACAGGAGGGGTCAGTGTGGGTACAGGAGGGGTCAGTGTGTACAGCAGGGGTCAGTGTGTTTACAGGAGGGCTCAGTGTGTACAGGAGGGGTTAATGTGTACAGCAGGGGTCAGTGTGTTTACAGGAGGGCTCGGTGTGTACTGGAGGAGTCAGTGTGTGTACAGGAGGGTCAGTGTGTACAGGTGGGGTCAGTTTGTGTACAGGAGGGGTCAGTGTGTGTACAGGAGGGGTCAGTATGTGTACAGGAGGGGTCAGTTTGTGTACAGGAGGGGTCAGTCTGTACAGGAGGGTCAGTGTGTAAAGGAGCCGTCAGTGTGTGTACAGGAGGGTCAGTGTGTACAGGAGGGGTCAGTTTGTGTACAGGAGAGGTCAGTTTGTGTACAGGAGGGATCAGTGTGTACAGGAGGGGTCAGTGTGTACTTGTGGGGTCTGTGTGTACAGGAGGGGTCAGTGTGTACTTGTGGAGTCAGTGTGTACAGGAGGGGTCAGTGTGTGTACAGGAGCGGTCAGTGTGTACAGGGGGGGTCTGTGTGTGTACAGGAGGGTCAGTGTGTGTAGAGGAGGGGTCAGTGTGTACAGGAGGGGTCAGTGTGTGTACAGGAGGGTTCAGTGTGTGTAAAGAAGGGGTCAGTGTGTGTAGAGGAGGGGTCAGTGTGTACAGGAGGGGTCAGTGTGTGTAAAGAAGGGGTCAGTGTGTGTACAGGAGGGGTCAGTATGTTTACAGGAGAGGTCAGTGTGTACAGGAGGGTCAGTGTGTAAAGGAGCGGTCAGTGTATACAGGAGGGATCAGTGTGTGTACAGGAGTGGTCAGTGTGTACAGGAGGGTTAGTGTGTTTACAGGAGGAATCAGTGTTTGTACAGGAGGAGTCAGTGTGTGCACAGGAGGATCAGTGTGTGTACAGGAGGTGTCAGCGTGTTTACAGGAGGGGTCAGTGTGTACCGGTGTATTCGCTGTGTACAGGAGGGTCAGTGTGTGTACTGGAGGAGTCAGTGTGTGTACAGGAGGGGTCAGTGTGTGTACAGGAGGGTCAGTGTGTGTACAGGAGGAGTCAGTGTTTGTACAGGAGGGGTCAGTGTGTTTACAGGAGGGGTCAGTGTGTGTACAGGGGGGTCAGTGTGTGTACAGGAGGGGCCAGTTTGTGTACAGGAGGGGTCAGTGTGTGTACAGGAGGGGTCAGTGTGTGTACAGGAGTGGTCAGTGTGTCCAGGAGGATCAGTGTGTGTACAGGATGGTCAGAGTGTACAGGAGCGGTCAGTGAGTGTACAGTAGGGCACACTGTGTACAGGAGGGGTTAATGTGGACAGCAGGGGTCAGTGTGTGTACAGGAGGGGTCAGTGTGTGCAGGAGGGGTCAGTGTGTGTACAGGAGCTGTCAGTGTGTACAGGGGTGTCTATGTGTGTACAGGAGGTGTCAGTGTGTGTACAGGAGGGGTCAGAGTGTGTACAGGATGGTCAGTGTGTGTACAGGAGGGGTCAGTGTGTGTACAGTAGGGGTCAGTGTGTGTCCAGGAGAGGCCAGTGTGAGTACAGGAGGGGTCAGTGTGTATATGAGGGTCAGTGTGTGTACAGGAGGGTCAGTGTGTGTACAGGAGGGTCAGTGTGTGTACAGGAGGGGTCAGTGTGTGTACAGGAGGCTCATGTGTGTACAGGAGGGTCAGTGTGTGTACAGGAGGGGTCAGTGTTTGTACAGGGGGGTCAGTGTGTACAGGAGGGGTCAGTGTGTACAGGAGGGGTCAGTGTGTACAGGAGGGTCAGTGTGAGTACAGGAGGGTCAGTGTGTGTACCGGTGTGGTCAATGTGTACAGGAGGGTCAGTGTGTGTACAGGAGGAGCCAGTGTGTGTACAGGAGGGTCAGTGTGTGTACAGGAGGAGTCCGTGTTTGTACAGGAGGGGTCAGTGTGTGTACAGGAGGGGTCAGTGTGAGTACAGGAGGGGTCAGTGTTTGTACAGGAGGGGTCAGTGTGAGTACGGGAGGGGTCAGTGTGTGTACAGGAGGGTCAGTGTGAGTACGGGAGGGGTCAGTGTGAGTACAGGAGGGGTCAGTGTGTGTACAGGAGGGGTCAGTGTGTACAGGAGGGGTCAGTGTGTGTACAGGAGGGGTCAGTGTGTGTACAGGAGGGGTCAGTGTGTACAGGAGGGGTCAGTGTGTACTGGAGGGGTCAGTGTGTACAGGAGGGGTCAGTGTGTACAGGAGGGGTCAGTGTGTACAGGAGGGGTCAGTGTGTGTACAGGAGGGGTCAGTGTGTGTACAGGAGGGTCAGTGTGTACAGGGGAGTCAGTGTGTGTACAGGAGGGGTCAGTGTGTGTACAGGAGGGGTCAGTGTGTGTACAGGAGGGGTCAGTGTTTGTACAGGAGGGGTCAGTGTGTGTACAGGAGGGTCAGTGTGTACAGGGGAGTCAGTGTGTGTACAGGAGGGGTCAGTGTGTGTACAGGAGGGGTCAGTGTGAGTACAGGAGGGGTCAGTGTTTGTACAGGAGGGGTCAGTGTGTGTACAGGAGGGGTCAGTGTGTACAGGAGGGTACAGTGTGTACAGGAGGGTCAGTATGTTTACAGGAGGGGTCAGTGTGAGTACAGGAGGGGTCAGTGTGTACAGCAGGGGTCAGTGTGTTTACAGGAGGGCTCAGTGTGTACTGGAGGAGTCAGTGTGTGTACAGGAGGGTCAGTGTGTACAGGAGGGGTCAGTTTGTGTACAGGAGGGGTCAGTGTGTACAGGAGGGTACAGTGTGTACAGGAGGGTCAGTATGTGTACAGGAGGGGTCAGTGTGTGTACAGGAGTTTCAGAGTGTACAGGAGCGGTCAGTGTGTGTACAGGAGGGGTCAGTGTGTACAGGAGGGTACAGTGTGTACAGGAGGGTCAGTATGTTTACAGGAGGGGTCAGTGTGAGTACGGGAGGGGTCAGTGTGTACAGCAGGGGTCAGTGTGTTTACAGGAGGGCTCAGTGTGTACAGGAGGGGTTAATGTGTACAGCAGGGGTCAGTGTGTTTACAGGAGGGCTCAGTGTGTACTGGAGGAGTCAGTGTGTGTACAGGAGGGTCAGTGTGTACAGGAGGGGTCAGTTTGTGTACAGGAGGGGTCAGTGTGTGTAGAGGAGGGGTCAGTATGTGTACAGGAGGGGTCAGTTTGTGTACAGGAGGGGTCAGTGTGTAAAGGAGCCGTCAGTGTGTGTACAGGAGGGTCAGTGTGTACAGGAGGGGTCAGTTTGTGTACAGGAGGGGTCAGTTTGTGTACAGGAGGGATCAGTGTGTACAGGAGGGGTCAGTGTGTACTTGTGGGGTCAGTGTGTACAGGAGGGGTCAGTGTGTACAGGAGGGGTCAGTGTGTACTTGTGGGGTCAGTGTGTGTACAGGAGCGGTCAGTGTGTACAGGGGGGGTCTGTGTGTGTACAGGAGGGTCAGTGTGTGTAGAGGAGGGGTCAGTGTGTACAGGAGGGGTCAGTGTGTGTACAGGAGGGTTCAGTGTGTGTAAAGAAGGAGTCAGTGTGTGTACAGGAGGGTCAGTGTGTGTACAGGAGGGGTCAGTGTGTGTAGAGGAGGGGTCAGTGTGTACAGGAGGGGTCAGTGTGTGTACAGGAGGGTTCAGTGTGTGTACAGGAGGGGTCAGTGTGTACAGGAGGGGTCAGTGTGTGTAAAGAAGGGGTCAGTGTGTGTACAGGAGGGGTCAGTGTGTACAGGAGCGTCAGTGTGTAAAGGAGCGGTCAGTGTGTGTACAGGAGGGGTCAGTGTGTACAGGAGGGTCAGTGTGTAAAGGAGCGGTCAGTGTATACAGGAGGGATCAGTGTGTGTACAGGAGTGGTCAGTGTGTACAGGAGGGTCAGTGTGTTTACAGGAGGAGTCAGTGTGTGCACAGGAGGGTCAGTGTGTGTACAGGAGGTGTCAGTGTGTTTACAGGAGGGGTCAGTGTGTGTACTGGTAAAAAGTGAAAAAGCAGGAACTGAGTGCCACAAAGCATATTTGAAAGTTCTCTATCTGAATGCACGTAGCATTCGTAACAAAATAGACGAGTTAATGGCACAAATAACTACATATGGTTATGATATTGTGGCCATTACAGAAACATGGCTGCAGGGTGACAATGCCTGGGAATTAAACATACCAGGTTATTTAACGATCAGGAAGGACAGGCAGGAAGGAAGGGGAGGTGGGGTGGCTATGTTAATAAAGGAAGGAATCACTGTAATACAGAGTAATGATATTGGGTCAAAAAATCATGATAATGAAACAGTTTGGGTGGAGATAAGGAATAATAAGGGGAAAAAAACATTAGTGGGCGTAGTCTATAGGCCTCCGAACAGTTGCAACTCTATTGGACGGAGTATCAATCAGGAAATAGTTGAGGCATGTAATAAGGGAACATCTATAATTATGGGGGATTTTAACTATCATATTAATTGGACAAATCAAATGGGGCAGGGCTGCCTTGAGGATGAGTTCATTGAGTGTATTAGGGATGGGTTTCTTGAGCAGTATGTAACTGAACCGACCAGGGGGCAAGCAACCTTAGATCTGGTCCTGTGTAACGAGACAGGATTAATTAAAAATGTCCTAGTAAAGGATCCCCTTGGAATGAGTGACCATAACATGGTTGAATTCCATATTCAATTAGAGGGTGAGAAGGTTGGATCTCAAACAAGCGTGCTAAGCTTGAATAAAGGAGACTATGAAGGTATGCGAGCGGAATTGAGTAGAGTGGATTGGGAAAATAGATTAAAGGGTAAGACGACACATGATCAGTGGTGTACATTCAAGGAGTTATTTTACAACTTCCAAAAAATATATATTCCACTGAAAAGAAAAGGGTGTAAAAGAAAGGACAGTCATCCGTGGCTAAGTAAAGAAATTAAGGATAGTATTCGACTAAAAACAAGGGCATATAAGGTAGCGAAATCTAGTGGGAGGACAGAGGATTGGGAAAACTTTAAAAGGCAGCAAAAAATAACAAAAAGATTGATTAAGAAAGGGAAGATAGATTATGAAAGTAAATTAGCAAAAAATATAAAAACAGATAGTAAGAGTTTTTATAGTTATATAAAAAGAAAAAGGGTGGCTAAAGTAAATGTTGGTCCCTTAGAGGATGAGACCGGGAAATTAATGGTGGGAAATATGGAGATGGCAAAAACACTGAATGAATATTTTGTATCAGTCTTTACAGTAGAGGACACTAAGAATATCCCAACACTGGACAAACAGGGGGCTATAGGGGGAGAGGAGCTAAACACGATCAAAATCACTAAGGAAGTGGTACTCGGTAAAATAATGGGACTCAAGGCGGATAAATCACCTGGACCTGATGGCTTACATCCTAGAGTCTTGAAGGAAGTGGCGGTAGGGATTGTAGATGCATTGGTAATAATTTTTCAAAACTCCCTGGATTCCGCTAAGGTCCCGGCAGACTGGAAAACTGCTAATGTAACACCCTTATTTAAAAAGGGCAGTAGACAGAAGGCTGGTAACTATAGACCGGTTAGCCTAACATCTGTGGTAGGTAAAATTTTGGAGTCCATTATTAAGGAAACAGTAACAGGACATTTGGATAATCATAATTTAATAGGACAAAGTCAGCATGGTTTTACGAAGGGGAAGTCATGTTTGACAAATTTGCTGGAGTTCTTTGAGGAAGTAACATATAGAGTGGATAAAGGGGAACCAGTGGACGTAGTGTATTTAGACTTCCAAAAGGCATTTGACAAGGTGCCACACAAAAGATTATTGCTTAAGGTAAAAAATCACGGGATTGGGGGTAATATTCTGGCATGGATAGAGGATTGGCTATCTAACAGAAAGCAAAGAGTTGGGATAAATGGTTCATTCTCAGACTGGCAATCAGTAACTAGTGGTGTTCCACAGGGGTCAGTGCTGGGTCCCCAACTCTTCACAATCTATATTAACGATTTGGAGGAAGGGACCAAGTGTAACATATCAAAATTTGCAGATGATACAAAGATGGGAGGGAAAGTAGTGAGTGAGGAGGACATAAAAAACCTGCAAGGGGACATAGACAGGCTAAGTAAGTGGGCAGAGATTTGGCAGATGGAATACAACACTGGAAAGTGTGAGGTGATGCACTTTGGCAGGAAAAATCCTAGAGCAATTTATTATCTTAATGGCAAGAAACTGGAGAGTACTGAAGTGCAAAGGGATCTGGGGGTCCTGGTGCACGAAACTCAAAAGGTTAGTATGCAGGTGCAGCAAGTGATTAAGAAGGCAAATGGAATGTTGGCTTTCATTGCTAGGGGGATAGAATATAAAAATAGGGAGGTATTGCTTCAGTTGTACAAGGTATTGGTGAGACCGCACCTGGAATACTGCATACAGTTTTGGTGTCCTTACTTAAGGAAAGACATCCTTGCTCTCGAGGCAGTGCAAAAAAGGTTCACTCGGTTAATCCCGGGGATGAGGGGGTGGTCATATGAGGAGAGGTTGGGTAGATTGGGACTCTACTCATTGGAGTTCAGAAGAATGAGAGGCGATCTTATTGAAACATATAAGATTGTGAAGGGGTTGGATCGGGTGGATGCGGGGAGGATGTTCCCGATGACGGGTGAGACGAGAACTAGGGGACATAGTCTTAGAATAAGGGGCTGCTCTTTCAAAACTGAGATGAGGAGGAACTACTTCACTCAGAGGGTGGTAGGTCCATGGAATATGCTGCCACAAAAAGCTGTAGAAGCTACAACATTAATTAAATTTAAAACAGAAATAGACAGTTTCCTAGAAGTAAAGGGCATTAAGGGTTACGGGGAGCGGGCAGGAATTTGGACATGAGTCTAGGTTCGGATCGGTCATGGCCCTGTGGGTAGTGGAGCGGGCCCAGGGACTGTGTAGCCTGATTCTGCTCCTATTTCGTGTGTGCAATTCTGTTAGATGCAGGAGATGGTTCTGTGATAGATAGTAGATTGGCGGTTAGGATCAGATCAGCCATGATCTTATTGAATGGCGGAGCAGGCTCGAGGGGCCGATTGGCCTACTCCTGCTCCTATTTCTTATGTTCTTATGTTCTTATGTACCGGTGTATTCAATGTGTACAGGAGGGTCAGTGTGTGTACTGGAGGAGTCAGTGTGTGTACAGGAGGGGTCAGTGTGTCCACAGGAGGGTCAGTGTGTGTACAGGAGGAGTCAGTGTTTGTACAGGAGGGGTCAGTGTGTTTACAGGAGGGGTCAGTGTGT
Source organism: Squalus acanthias (assembly GCA_030390025.1). NCBI lineage: Eukaryota > Metazoa > Chordata > Chondrichthyes > Squaliformes > Squalidae > Squalus > Squalus acanthias. Next base: position 181,697 of record JASTWF010000616.1, on the reverse strand, counting down.
GTACAGGAGGGTCAGTGTGTGTACAGGAGGGGTCAGTTTGTGTACAGGAGGGGTCAGTGTGTGTACAGGAGGGGTCAGTGTGTGTACAGGAGCGGTCAGTGAGTGTACAGTAGGGCACACTGTGTACAGGAGGGGTTAATGTGGACAGCAGGGGTCAGTGTGTGTACAGGAGGGGTCAGTGTGTACAGGAGGGGTCAGTGTGTGTAAAGAAGGGGTCAGTATGTGTACAGGAGGGGTCAGTGTGTACAGGATGGTCAGTGTGTAAAGGAGCGGTCAGTGTATACAGGAGGGATCAGTGTGTGTACAGGAGTGGTCAGTGTGTACAGGAGGGTTAGTGTGTTTACAGGAGGAATCAGTGTTTGTACAGGAGGAGTCAGTGTGTGCACAGGAGGGTCAGTGTGTGTACAGGAGGTGTCAGTGTGATTACAGGAGGGGTCAGTGTGTGTACCGGTGTATTCAATGTGTACAGGAGGGTCAGTGTGTGTACTGGAGGAGTCAGTGTGTGTACAGGAGGGGTCAGTGTGTGTACAGGAGGGTCAGTGTGTGTACAGGAGGAGTCAGTGTTTGTACAGGAGGGGTCAGTGTGTTTACAGGAGGGGTCAGTGTGTGTACAGGAGGGTCAGTGTGTGTACAGGAGGGGTCAGTTTGTGTACAGGAGGAGTCAGTGTGTGTCCAGGAGGATCAGTGTGTGTACAGGATGGTCAGAGTGTACAGGAGCGGTCAGTGAGTGTACAGTAGGGCACACTGTGTACAGGAGGGGTTAATGTGGACAGCAGGGGTCAGTGTGTGTACAGGAGGGGTCAGTGTGTGCAGGAGGGGTCAGTGTGTGTACTTGTGGGGTCAGTGTGTACAAGAGGGGTCAGTGTGTGTACAGGAGCGGTCAGTGTGTACAGGGGTGTCTATGTGTGTACAGGAGGTGTCAGTGTGTGTACAGGAGGGGTCAGAGTGTGTACAGGAGGGTCAGTGTGTGTACAGGAGGGGTCAGTGTGTGTACAGTAGGGGTCAGTGTGTGTACAGGAGGGGTCAGTGTGAGTACAGGAGGGGTCAGTGTGTATATGAGGGTCAGTGTGTGTACAGGAGGGTCAGTGTGTGTACAGGAGGGGTCAGTGTGTGTACAGGAGGCTCATGTGTGTACAGGAGGGTCAGTGTGTGTACAGGAGGTGTCAGTGTGTGTACAGGAGGGGTCAGTGTTTGTACAGGGGGGTCAGTGTGTACAGGAGGGGTCAGTGTGTACAGGAGGGGTCAGTGTGAGTACAGGAGGGTCAGTGTGTGTACCGGTGTGGTCAATGTGTACAGGAGGGTCAGTGTGTGTACAGGAGGAGTCCGTGTTTGTACAGGAGGGGTCAGTGTGTGTACAGGAGGGGTCAGTGTGAGTACAGGAGGGGTCAGTGTTTGTACAGGAGGGGTCAGTGTGAGTACGGGAGGGGTCAGTGTGTGTACAGGAGGGTCAGTGTGAGTACGGGAGGGGTCAGTGTGAGTACAGGAGGGGTCAGTGTGTGTACAGGAGGGGTCAGTGTGTACAGGAGGGGTCAGTGTGTGTACAGGAGGGGTCAGTGTGTGTACAGGAGGGGTCAGTGTGTACAGGAGGGGTCAGTGTGTACAGGAGGGGTCAGTGTGTGTACAGGAGGGGTCAGTGTGTACAGGAGGGGTCAGTGTGTACAGGAGGGGTCAGTGTGTGTACAGGAGGGGTCAGTGTGTACAGGAGGGGTCAGTGTGTACAGGAGGGGTCAGTGTGTACAGGAGGGGTCAGTCTGTGTACAGGAGGGGTCAGTGTGTGTACAGGAGGGTCAGTGTGTACAGGGGAGTCAGTGTGTGTACAGGAGGCTCAGTGTGTGTACAGGAGGGGTCAGTGTGTACAGGAGGGTACAGTGTGTACAGGAGGGTCAGTATGTGTACAGGAGGGGTCAGTGTGTGTACAGGAGTTTCAGAGTGTACAGGAGCGGTCAGTGTGGGTACAGTAGGGCACACTGTGTACAGGAGGGGTTAATGTGTACAGCAGGGGTCAGTGTGTTTACAGGAGGGCTCAGTGTGTACAGGAGGGGTCAGTGTGTACAGGAGGGGTCAGTGTGTGTACAGGAGCGGTCAGTGTGTACAGGGGGGGTCTGTGTGTGTACAGGAGGGTCAGTGTGTATACAGGAGGGGTCAGTGTGTGTAGAGGAGAGGTCAGTGTGTGTACAGGGGGGTCAGAGTGTGTACAGGACGGTCAGTGTGTGTAGAGGAAGAGTCAGTGTGTACAGGAGGGTTCAGTGTGTGTACAGGAGGGGTCAGTGTGTACAGGAGGGGTCAGTGTGTCTACAGGAGGGGTCAGTGTGTGTATGGGAGGGGTCAGTGTGTGTAAAGAAGGGGTCAATGTGTGTACAGGAGGGGTGAGTGTGTACAGGAGGGTCAGTGTGTACAGGAGGGGTCAGTGTGTGTACAGGAGGGATCAGTGTGTGTGTAGAGGAGGGGTCAGTGTGTACTTGTGGGGTCAGTGTGTACAGGAGGGGTCAGTGTGTGTACAGGAGGGGTCAGTGTGTACAGGAGGGGTCAGTGTGTACAGGAGGGGTCAGTGTGTACAGGAGGGATCAGTGTGCACAGGAGGGGTCAGTGTGTGTACAGGAGGGGTCAGTGTGTGTACAGGAGGGTCAGTGTGTGTACAGGAGGGGTCAGTGTGTGTACAGGAGGGGTCAGTGTGTGTACAGGAGAGGTCAGTGTGAGGACAGGAGGGTCAGTGTGTGTATAGAGGGGTCAGTGTGTGTACAGGAGGGGTCAGTGTGAGTACAGGAGGGGTCAGTGTGTACAGGAGCGTCAGTGTGTGTACAGGAGGGGTCAGAGCGTGTACAGGAGGGTCAGTGTGTGTACAGGAGGGGTCAGTGTGAGTACAGGAAGGGTCAGTGTGTACAGGAGGGTCAGTGTGAGTACAGGAGGGGTCAGTGTGTGTACAGCAGGGGTCAGTGTGTGTACAGGAGGGTCAGTGTGTGTACAGCAGGGGTCAGTGTGTACAGGAGGGGTCAGTGTGTATACTGGAGGTGTCAGTGTGTCTACAGGAGGAGTCAGTGTGTGTACAGGAGGGTTCAGTGTGTACAGGAGGGGTCAGTGTGTGTACAGGAGGGGTCAGTGTCTGTACAGGAGGGTCGGTGTGTGTACAGGAGGGGTCAGTATGTGTACAGGAGGGGTCAGTTTGTGTACAGGAGGGGTCAGTGTGTGTACAGGAGTGGTCAGTGTGTACCGGGGGGGTCTGTGTGTGTTCAGGAGAGGTCAGTGTGTGTACAGGAGGTGTCAGTGTGTGTACAGGAGGGGTCAGTGTGTGTACAGGAGGGGTCTGTGTGTGTACAGGAGGGGTCCGTGTGTATACAGGAGGGGTCAGTGTGTGTTCAGGAGGGGTCTGTGTGTGCACAGGAGGGGTCAGTGTGTGTACAGGAGGGGTCTGTGTGTGTACAGGAGGGGTCAGTGTGTGTACAGGAGCGGTCAGTGTGTGTACAGGAGAGGTCAGTGTGTGTACAGGAGGGGTCAGTGTGTGTACAGGAGGTGTCCATGTGTGTGTACAGGAGGGGTGAGTGTGTGTACAGGAGGGGTCAGTGTGTGTACAGGAGGTGTCTGTGTGTGTGTACAGGAGGGGTCAGTGTGTGTGTACAGGAGGGGTCAGTGTTTGTGTACAGGAGGGGTCCCTGTGTGTACAGGAGGTGTCCGTGTGTGTGTACAGGAGGGGTCCGTGTGTGTACAGAAGTTTCAGAGTGTACAGGAGCGGTCAGTGTGGGTACAGTAGGGCACACTGTGTACAGGAGGGGTTAATGTGTACAGCAGGGGTCAGTGTGTTTACAGGAGGGCTCGGTGTGTACAGGAGGTGTCAGTGTGTACAGGAGCGGTCAGTGTGTGTACAGGAGGGGTCAGTATGTGTACAGGAGGGGTCAGTTTGTGTACAGGAGGGGTCAGTGTGTACAGGAGGGGTCAGTGTGTGTACAGGAGCGGTCAGTGTGTACAGGGGGGGTCTGTGTGTGTACAGGAGGGTCAGTGTGTATACAGGAGGGGTCAGTGTGTGTAGAGGAGAGGTCAGTGTGTGTACAGGAGGGGTCAGAGTGTGTACAGGACGGTCAGTGTGTGTAGGGGAAGAGTCAGTGTGTACAGGATGGTTCAGTGTGTGTACAGGAGGGGTCAGTGTGTACAGGAGGGGTCAGTGTGTCTACAGGAGGGGTCAGTGTGTGTACAGGAGGGGTGAGTGTGTACAGGAGGGTCAGTGTGTAAAGGAGGGGTCAGTGTGTGTATGGGAGGGGTCAGTGTGTGTACAGGAGGGATCAGTGTGTGTGTAGAGGAGGGGTCAGTGTGTACTTGTGGGGTCAGTGTGTACAGGAGGGGTCAGTGTGTGTACAGGAGGGGTCAGTGTGTACAGGAGGGGTCAGTGTGTACAGGAGGGGTCAGTGTGCACAGGAGGGGTCAGTGTGTGTACAGGAGGGGTCAGTGTGTGTACAGGAGGGTCAGTGTGTGTACAGGAGGGGTCAGTGTGTGTACCGGTGTGGTCAATGTGTACAGGAGGGTCAGTGTGTTTACAGGAGGGTCAGTGTGTGTACAGGAGGGGTCAGTGTGTGTACAGGAGGGGTCAGTGTGTGTACAGGAGGGGTCAGTGTGAGGACAGGAGGGTCAGTGTGTGTACAGAGGGGTCAGTGTGTGTACAGGAGGGGTCAGTGTGAGTACAGGAGGGGTCAGTGTGTACAGGAGCGTCAGTGTGTGTACAGGAGGGGTCAGTGTGAGTACAGGAAGGGTCAGTGTGTGTACAGGAGGGGTCAGCGTGTACAGGAGGGTCAGTGTGTGTACAGGAGGGGTCAGTGTGAGTACAGGAAGGGTCAGTGTGTACAGGAGGGTCAGTGTGAGTACAGGAGGGGTCAGTGTGTGTACAGCAGGGGTCAGTGTGTACAGGAGGGGTCAGTGTGTATACTGGAGGGGTCAGTGTGTGTACAGGAGGGGTCAGTGTGTGTACAGGAGGGTCAGTGTGTGTACAGCAGGGGTCAGTGTGTACAGGAGGGGTCAGTGTGTATACTGGAGGTGTCAGTGTGTCTACAGGAGGAGTCAGTGTGTGTACAGGAGGGTTCAGTGTGTACAGGAGGGGTCAGTGTGTGTACAGGAGGGGTCAGTGTCTGTACAGGAGGGTCAGTGTGTGTACAGGAGGGGTCAGTATGTGTACAGGAGGGGTCAGTTTGTGTACAGGAGGGGTCAGTGTGTGTACAGGAGTGGTCAGTGTGTACCGGGGGGGTCTGTGTGTGTTCAGGAGAGGTCAGTGTGTGTACAGGAGGTGTCAGTGTGTGTACAGGAGGGGTCAGTGTGTGTACAGGAGGGGTCTGTGTGTGTACAGGAGGGGTCCGTGTGTATGCAGGAGGGGTCAGTGTGTGTTCAGGAGGGGTCCGTGTGTGCACAGGAGGGGTCAGTGTGTGTACAGGAGGGGTCTGTGTGTGTACAGGAGGGGTCAGTGTGTGTACAGGAGCGGTCAGTGTGTGTACAGGAGGGGTCAGTGTGTGTACAGGAGGGGTCAGTGTGTGTACAGGAGGTGTCCATGTGTGTGTACAGGAGGGGTGAGTGTGTGTACAGGAGGGGTCAGTGTGTGTACAGGAGGTGTCTGTGTGTGTGTACAGGAGGGGTCAGTGTGTGTGTACAGGAGGGGTCAGTGTTTGTGTACAGGAGGGGTCCCTGTGTGTACAGGAGGTGTCCGTGTGTGTGTACAGGAGGGGTCCGTGTGTGTACAGGAGTGGTCAGTGTGTGTGTACAGGAGGGTCAGTGTGTGTACAGGAGGGGTCAGTGTGTGTGTACAGGAGGGATCCGTGTGTGTACAGGAGGGGTCAGTGTGTGTACAGGAGGGGTCCGTGTGTGTACAGGAGGGGTCAGTGTGTACAGGAGGGGTCAGTGTGCACAGGAGGGGTCAGTGTGTGTACAGGAGGGGTCAGGGTGTGTACAGGAGGGTCAGTGTGTGTACAGGAGGGGTCAGTGTGTGTACCGGTGTGGTCAATGTGTACAGGAGGGTCAGTGTGTTTACAGGAGGGTCAGTGTGTGTACAGGAGGGGTCAGTGTGTGTACAGGAGGGGTCAGTGTGTGTACAGGAGGGGTCAGTGTGAGGACAGGAGGGTCAGTGTGTGTACAGAGGGGTCAGTGTGTGTACAGGAGGGGTCAGTGTGAGTACAGGAGGGGTCAGTGTGTACAGGAGCGTCAGTGTGTGTACAGGAGGGGTCAGTGTGAGTACAGGAAGGGTCAGTGTGTGTACAGGAGGGGTCAGCGTGTACAGGAGGGTCAGTGTGTGTACAGGAGGGGTCAGTGTGAGTACAGGAAGGGTCAGTGTGTACAGGAGGGTCAGTATGAGTACAGGAGGGGTCAGTGTGTATACTGGAGGGGTCAGTGTGTGTACAGGAGGGGTCAGTGTGTGTACAGGAGGGTCAGTGTGTGTACAGCAGGGGTCAGTGTGTACAGGAGGGGTCAGTGTGTATACTGGAGGTGTCAGTGTGTCTACAGGAGGAGTCAGTGTGTGTACAGGAGGGTTCAGTGTGTACAGGAGGGGTCAGTGTGTGTACAGGAGGGGTCAGTGTCTGTACAGGAGGGTCAGTGTGTGTACAGGAGGGGTCAGTATGTGTACAGGAGGGGTCAGTTTGTGTACAGGAGGGGTCAGTGTGTGTACAGGAGTGGTCAGTGTGTACCGGGGGGGTCTGTGTGTGTTCAGGAGAGGTCAGTGTGTGTACAGGAGGTGTCAGTGTGTGTACAGGAGGGGTCAGTGTGTGTACAGGAGGGGTCTGTGTGTGTACAGGAGGGGTCCGTGTGTATGCAGGAGGGGTCAGTGTGTGTTCAGGAGGGGTCCGTGTGTGCACAGGAGGGGTCAGTGTGTGTACAGGAGGGGTCATGTGTGTGTACAGGAGGGGTCAGTGTGTGTACAGGAGCGGTCAGTGTGTGTACAGGAGGGGTCAGTGTGTGTACAGGAGGGGTCAGTGTGTGTACAGGAGGTGTCCATGTGTGTGTACAGGAGGGGTGAGTGTGTGTACAGGAGGGGTCAGTGTGTGTACAGGAGGTGTCTGTGTGTGTGTACAGGAGGGGTCAGTGTGTGTGTACAGGAGGGGTCAGTGTTTGTGTACAGGAGGGGTCCCTGTGTGTACAGGAGGTGTCCGTGTGTGTGTACAGGAGGGGTCCGTGTGTGTACAGGAGGGGTCAGTGTGTGTGTACAGGAGGGTCAGTGTGTGTACAGGAGGGGTCAGTGTGTGTGTACAGGAGGGATCCGTGTGTGTACAGGAGGGGTCAGTGTGTGTACAGGAGGGGTCCGTGTGTGTACAGGAGGGGTCAGTGTGTGTACAGGAGGGGTCCGTGTGTGTGTACAGGAGGCTCAGTGTGTGTGTACAGGAGGATCAGTGTGTGTACAGGAGGGGTCAGTGTGTGTGTACAGGAGGGGTCAGTGTGTGTGTACAGGAGGGTCCGTGTGTGTACAGGAGGTGTCCGTGTGTGTGTACAGGAGGGTCAGTGTGTGTACTGGATGGGTCCGTGTGTGTGCAGGAGGGGTCAGTGTGTGTACAGGAGGGGTCCCTGTGTGTACAGGAGGTGTCCGTGTGTGTGTACAGGTGGGGTCAGTGTGTGTACAGGAGGGGTCCGTGTGTGTGTACAGGAGGGGTCAGTGTGTGTGTACAGGAAGGGTCAGTGTGTGTGTACAGGAAGGGTCAGTGTGTGTGTACAGGAGTGGTCAGTGTGTGTACAGGTGGGGTCAGTTTATGCTTCCCCGATTTCCATTGCGCCATCCTAGGCGTCTGTGCCTTCAGCTGCCTATTGTAAAGCGCTGTGAGATGTTGTTCTGTGTGAAATATAAATGTAAGTGGTGATTATGGCTGTCTGTCCACATCACTGGTTTTCAAACTGGGCTCTGCGAGGAGATTCCAGGAGTCGTCAGATTTCTATCTGCAACCACAGTTCTGTATTTTTCTCTGTTTGTTGATTTACTCGAACATCCTTTCTGTTGCTGTGTACCAGTAAACAGATTTTCTGCAATAAGAACACTGTTTTCCTTTAATTGTATGATTCTTTCTATTGGAATTTAGCACAGGGGGTCCTGGAGGTGTGTGGATATTTGCACGAGGACTCCACATAGAAAAGTGTAAACCTTGCTGGCCTACACTTCCATATGTGGGTGTAGGTGTGTCTATGCAAAGTGTATGTATGTACACATGCCTGTGTTTGTGTGTATACATCTCCGTGTGTGTATCTACACATCCCTAGGTGTCTGTATATATTCGTCTGTATGTGTATGTCCCTGTATGTTTGAATACACATGTCTGTGTGTGTACACGTGTCCGTCTGTGTGTGTATACACGTGTCCGTCTGCGTGTGTATACACGTGTCCGTCTGCGTGTGTATACAGGTGTCCATCTGCGTGTGTATACACGTGTCCGTCTGCGTGTGTGTACACGTGTCCGTCTGCGTGTGTATACACGTGTCCGTCTGTGTGTGTGTGTACACGTGTCCATCTGCGTGTGTGTACACGCGTCCGTCTGCGTGTGTGTACAAGTGTCCGTCTGTGTGTGTATACACGTGTCCGTCTGCGTGTGTACACGTGTCTCTGCGTGTGTATACACGTGTCCGTCTGTGTATGTGTACACGTGTCCGTCTGCGTGTGTATACATGTGTTCATCTGCGTGTGTATACACGTGTCCGTCTGTGTGTGTGTACACGTGTCCGTCTGTGTGTGTATACACGTGTCCGTCTGCGTGTGTGTGTACACGTGTCCGTCTGCGTGTGTGTACACGTGTCCGTCTGTGTGTGTATACACGTGTCCGTCTGCATGTGTACACGTGTCTATCTGCGTGTGTATACACGTGTCCGTCTGTGTATGTGTACACGTGTCCGTTTGCATGTGTATACATGTGTTCATCTGCGTGTGTATACACGTGTCCGTCTGTGTGTGTGTACACATGTCCGTCTGAGTGTGTGTACACGTGTCCGTCTGCGTGTGTATACACATGTCCGTCTGCGTGTGTGTACACGTGTCTGTCTGCGTGTGTATACACGTGTCCGTCTGTGTGTGTGTACATGTGTTTGTCTGTGTGTGTATACACGTGTACGTCTGCATGTGTATACACGTGTCCGTCTGTGTGTGTATACACGTGTTCGTCTGTGTGTGTATACATGTGTCCGTCTGCGTGTGTATACACGTGTCCGTCTGCGTGTGTGTACACGTGTCCGTCTGCGTGTGTATACACGTGTCCGTCTGTGTGTGTATGCAATCGCTTTCCTTCAGTCCACCATTGGTGGCCGTGCCTTCAGCTGCCTAGGCCCTAAGCTCTGGAATTCCCTCCCTAAACCTCTCTGCCTCTCTATCTCTCTCTCCTCTTTTGAGTTGTGAAATCGTTGAAGGTGGCAGGGCAGGTTGAGAAAGCAGTTAAAAAGGCTTACTGGATCCTGGGCTTCATGAATAGAGACATAGAGTACAAAAGTGTGGAAATTATGACGAACCTGTGTAAAACACTGGTTCGGCCCCAACTGGAGTATTGTGTCCAATTCTGGGCACCGCACTTTAGGAAGGATGTGAAGGCCTTGGAGAAGGTGCGGAAAAGATTTATGGGAATGATTCCAGGAATGAGGGACTTCAGTTATGTTGATAGACTGGAGAAGCTGGGGTTGTTCTCCTTGGAGAAGAATGAGAGGAGATTTGACAGAGGTGTTCAAAATCATGAGGGGTCTGGACAGAGTAGATAGAGAGAAACTGTTCCCATTGGCAGAAGGGTCGAGAACCAGAGGACACAGATTTAAGTTGATTGGCAGAAGAACCAAAGGCGACATCAGGAAAACCTTTTTTACTCAGTGAGTGGTTAGGATCTGGAATGCGCTGCCTGAATGGGTGGTGGAGGCAGACTCAATCACAGCTTTCAAAAGGGAGTTGGATAAGTATCTGAAGGAAAGAAATTTGCAGGGCTATGGGGAAAGGGCGGGGAGTGGGACTAGCTGAAGTGCTCTTGCAGAGAGCTGGCATGGGCTCGACGGGCCGAATGGCCTTCTTCCGTGCTGTAACCATTCTATGATTTAATGAGTTGCTTCTTAAAACCTACCTCTTTGACCAAGTTTTTGGTCACCTGTCCTAATATCTCCTTATGTGGCTCAGTGTCAAATTTTGTCTGATTACGCTCCTGTGAAGCGCCTTGGGACGTTTTACTTCGTTAAATCGCCCTATATAAATGCAAGTTGTTGTTGTTGCTTACGTATGCTCATGTATGTGTGCATGAGAGAGAGAGAGAGAGACTCTGGATGAGGTATGATTTATTTCTTCATGTTTTTATTCCCGATTAGAATGAGTGAAGCACCTCTAGTGAGACGTCAGAGCAGTTTAATTACCCAAATTACACTAATCAGTGATGTAGCTGGCAGGAGTATCTCAAAGATTCCCGATTAAGACAGTCAGTGGGGATTTTTATTCCTTCAGACACAGCAATGAAAACATTCATCAAACGAGACACTGATCGAAAATTGGGGCATCAATTCTTTGATTCCCATATGTTTCACCAGCAGTGTCAATGCTGCTACATACTGCAGCATGTGATAGAACAAGCTCTGTCACAATCAGCCAAATGGACACTTAATGAGAGACCGTATTTTCTGGATTCTTTGGGTTTCTACCTTAAAGTACAGTTATTGATTTTAAACATCACTTCTTTTAGTATTCGTGTTTTTCAGACGGATTGTTACGCTGCAAGTACAATTACCTTTTTATTGATCGACTTTTTGTTGCAAACTCTGACCCGGTTGTCTGCGGTGTCACGTGACCAGCAGTTCATCGTTTAAACCACATGAATTTGGCACTAAATTGGCAGTCTCGCTCAGAGAGACCACAGTGTGGAAATGGAGAAATGTCACGCTAGTGCAGTAGGGGGCGCTCTCGTGAGGTTGCTGCCAGGGCAGGATTTGCACTCGGATCTCCTGCCCAGGGAGTCTGGTGCTCCAGAGCAGTGGCTACTAGAGCATGGCGCACCTAACCTGGGAGTGCTTGATGGTGGTGCTGGGTGTCGGAAATAGAACCATTCCATCCTTCCCCTTAGTGAGCAGAATTAAAACTTAAAAGCAAAACAAAGGCCAGCCATGTACTCAGAAGTGCTGAGGTGCAGTTAGTTCAAATGGTTTGTGTTGGTGAAAGGACTAATCACAGCAGGATATTTCCTGTGCTGCCTCTCTGGGGATTTTACCTTTATGTATTATAATTATTTATCCAGTCATTATGAACACTGCTTACACCCTAACATTATCCTGTTTCTGGGGTTCAGTCACCAATCTTTGACTTGTAATTGGTGACCAGCCATTATTAATAGAGAGACTGACCACAAATCAGCAAAACTAAAAGAACAAAAGCAAATATAGTGGATGCTGCAAATCTGAAATAAAAACACTGACTACATTGGTTTCAAAAGTACTTCATTGGCTGTAAGGCGCTTTGGGACAATCCTGAGGTCGTGAAAGGCGCAGTATAAACACAAGTTATTTCTTTTAAACTGCTGGAAACACTCATCAGGTCAGGCAGCATCTGTGGAAAATTAAAAGAAGGTTGGGGATAATGTGAAGGGAGTAATTCATTGTATGTGAAGCACTTTTGAGACCTTTCCAGGAGACGCAATTAGGTGCTATGGAATATATGTCTTTTTTCTTTACTGTCAGCATCCAAATCCTTACAAGTAACTGCAGTGATACTAATAGCAGTAGATTCCTTTCTGCCAGTCACGAGTGTGGAGTGGACGAGCCCAGTGTTTCCACAATTGACATTAATCCTATTCCCTAGGTCAACTTTCTCAAAGTGTCCCCCAGCCATCCACCTTTTACAATCCGGGCAAGACAGCCTAGGAATCGTCGAGGATATAGGCTCTCGCATGGTGATCAATGATGATAGCAACACAATACACACATACGTGTAACGTGCTCAATGTGTTAACACTGCAGCTACGAATGCACCAGTACACTCGGATCTCGTAGCCGGGTGTCTAGTGCTCCAGTATGGTAGTTACATAGGCCCAGATTTTGCGGTCAGCGGTGAAGGAACGGCACTCGCCGTTCACCTCGCTGACAGCTGCCCATTAAGTTTTTGTGGGCTTTTGAGTGGAGACTTGCTCTAATCCAGCGTCTGATCCGGTGCGATGCCCTCTACAGGGCATCTGTGAGTAGGACAAGAAACAATGAGGCTCTTCAACCAATCAGATTGAAGAATCCTCACTGAGACACGCAAACCAGGAAGTATAAACCAGGAAGTATAAATTAGATTTAAATCATGTACAGAAGGCGGAATAAAGATTGGGAAAGAAAGATGGGATTAAGAGAGAGAGAGAGATAAAAGAGACAAATAGAAAAAGTTAAAAAAAAATTCAATTTTTAAAAAATCTCCAACAATAATTAATTTCTGAAGGAATGTGATTCCACACTTGTAAAATTAAATTTCAGGGCCAGAGAGGTTGTTTGGTAGTAATTATCAATTATTACGGCATTAAAAATTCACTTCCGAGTGCACCAGCCCTAACTTTTTCTGGCGTCTTTAGTGGGGAACGAGTAGGCAAGTACCCCAAGTTCACGCCATTGCATGTCTTTCAATGCCGAGTCTATCGGCGAGGACTGTTACAGCGTATCCTGTGGAGGAGCGGGGTAGCTCTAACAGCAACGTTCGGATTTCCATGTTTAATTGCGCATGTGCGGATGCCGGAAGTTGCTGCCTGATTTACTCCATAGTAACAGTGAGCACTGTTAGCCTCACTGTTATTATTAACCCAGAATACGGGCCATTGTATTATATATTACATAGAAATTACAAAATGGAAACTAGCCATTCATCCCAACCAATCCGTGTTGCTGTTTATCCCCCACGTGAGCAGTAGGCTAATCCCACAATCCCATCCTGTTCCCATTTCCCTTCATTCCCTTTTCCTTCTACCACCTATCTAATCTATTCTTACATGTTGACATGGTCTCTACTTCAATCATTAACTCTGATTGTGCATTCCACAGCCTAAATCTCTCACATTTAATCTTATATCCATGTCCCCCTCGTCTTGGACTCTCTAACACTGGAAACATAAAAACATAGAAACATAGAAGATAGGAACAGGAGTAAGCCATTCGGCCCCTCGAGCTTGCTCCGCCATTTAATGAGATCATGGCTGATCATCCAAATTCAGTACCCTGTCCCTGCTTTCTCCCCATATCCCTTGATCCCTTTAGCCTTAAGAAATATATCTAACTCCTTCTTGAATATATTTAATGAATTGGCCTCCACTGCCTTCTGTGGTAGAGAATTCCACAGGTTCACCACTCTCTGGGTGAAGAAATTCCTCCTCATCTCAGTCCTAAATGGCTTACCCCTTATCCTTAGACTGTGACCCCTGGTTCTGGACTCCCCCGCCATCGGGAACATCCTTCCTGCATCTAGTCTGTCTAGTCCTGTTAGAATTTTATAAGTTTCAATGAGATCCCCTCTCATTCTTCTAAACTCTAGCGAATACAAGCCCAATTGTCCCAATCTCTCTTCATATGTCATTCCTGCCATCCTAGGTATCAGTCTGGTGAATCTTCGCTGCACTCCCTCCATGGCAAGAACATCCTTCCTCAGATAAGGTAACCAAAACTGCACACAATACTCAAGGTGTGGTCTCACCAAGGCCCTGTACAACTGCAGCAATACATCCTTGCTCCTGTACTCGAATCATCTCGCTATGAAGGCCAACATACCATTTGCCTTCTTAACCGCCTGCTGCACCTGCATGCTTACCTTCAACGACTGGTGCACAAGGACTCCCAGGTCTCGTTGCACTTCCCCTTTTCCCAATCTATGGACATGGTCTGTTTCTCTCCACTCTGTCCCATTCCTTCATAATTTTAAACACCTCTATCAAATCACCCTGGAATCTCCTCTGTTCTATCAACAGGAACCCCAATTTTTCAAGACTTTCTTCTTTTGTATTTCCTAATATCAGACAGGATCCCAATGAATCTGCACTGTACCTTCTCTATTGTATCAATGTCCTTCCTATAGTGTGGAGCCTAGAACTGCACACAGTACTTACTAAGGTTTTATATAGATTCACAATTATATCTCGACTTTTATATTGTGTACTTCTTGCCATAAAACACAACATTGCATTAGCTTTTTTGTGGCCTTATCCACTTGAGGTTTTGCTTTTAATGTCTTTTGAATCTGAACCTCCAAATCCCTCTGCTCTTCCACATCACCAAATCTTCCCCCATTCAAAGTATAATGATTACTTTTATTTTTTTTTACCAAAATGTTCCACCTCACACTTACTGACCTTGAAGTCCATCTGCCACTTTTTGCCCATTGTCTTATCAATATCCCCTTGTAGCTTCCTTAGGTCCTCAGAATTACTTACTTTAGCTCCTATTTTAGTATTGTCTGCAAACTGGGACACACTCCCTCTAGCACTATATCCAAATCATGTGATGTACACAGTGAACAGAAGCAGTCCCTGTGGGATATCATTACCTGCTTCTAACCACTCTGAGAAAATGCCCTTGGTTCATACTCTGTTTCTTCCCTTCTAACCAGTTTTCAATCTAACTTGCTACCTGCCCCTAATATCATATCCCTTAATCTTCTCTTATAGTCTCCCACGTGGTCCTTTGTCAAAGGCTTTCTGAAAGTCCATGTACACACACATTCACTGCCTTTCCCCATCCACCATATCTGTCACCTCCTCAAAGAACTCGGATCAGGTTTGTCCAAGCATGATCTTCCTTTCTGAAATCTATGCTGGTTGCTTCTAATTATTTCATCTTTAATTAAAGATTCTAAAATTTTCTCAACCACAGATGTTAACTAACTGGCCTGTAATTACCTGAGAAGCTCTTCTCTGTTTGAAAAAGGTATGACATTGGCCACTCTCCAATCCTCGGGCACACATCCACACATTTCTTCATCCATTTCCCTTAGAATCATTGGGTGTATCCCATCAGGTCCCAGCACTTGTCCCCCTTTAGCTTAACTAACTTCTCCAATACTTTTATTTATCTCTCATCCCGCTTTTAACCAATTGAGGATTTATTTTCGCCCTAATATGCTTTGTTTTTGAAATCAATGAAGCAAAGTACTTGTTAAGTATCCTGTCAATTTCTACTTATCTTCTATTAACTCACCATCCTCTCCTCTCTGGGGTCTCACCTGATAGTTACATAGGATCATAGGAACAGGAGTCGGCCATTCAGCCCCTTGAGCCTGTTCCGCCATTCAAAGAGATCATGGTTGATCTGCGACCTAACTCCATATACCCGCCTTTGGCCCATATCCCTTAATACCTTTGGTTAACAAAAAGCTATCAATCTCCGATTTAAAATTAACAATTGATCTAGCATCAATTGCCGTTTGCGGAAGGGAGTTCCAAACTTCTACCATCCTTTGTGTGTAGAAGTGTTTCCTAATTTCATTCCTGAAAGGTCTGGCTCTAATTTTTAGACTATGTCCCCTAGTCCTAGAATCCCCAACCAGCGGAAATAGTTTCTCTCTATCTACCCTATCTGCCCCCCTTAATATCTTGAAAACTTCAATCAGATCACCCTTAGCCTTCTAAATTCCAGGGAATACAACCCTAATTTGTGTAATCTCTCCTCGTAACTTAACCCTTGAAGTCCGGGTATCATTCTGGTAAACATACGCTGCACTCCCTCCAAGGCCAATATATCCTTCCTAAGGTGTGGTGCCCAGAACTGCTCACAGTACTCCAGGTGTGGTCTAACCAGGGTTTTGTACAGTTGCAGCATAACCTCTACCCCCTTGTACTCTAGTCCTCTAGATATAAAGGCCAGCATTCCATTAGCCTTTTTGATTATTTCCTGTACCTGTTCATGACATTTTAATGATCTGTGTACCTGGACCCCCAAATCTCTTTGGACCTCCACTGTTTTTAGCTTTTCACCATTTAGAAAGTATTTTTTTACTTTTTCTATCCTTTTTAGGTCCAGAGCGGATGACCTGACCTCACATTTGCTTACATTGAAATCCATTTGCCACAGTTTTGCCCATTCACTTAATCTATCGATATCCCTTTGTAATTTTATGCTTTCATCTACACTGCCTACAATGCCGCCTATCTTTGTGTCATCGGCATATTTGGATATGTGGCTTTCTGTGCCATCATATAAGTCGTTAATAAATACTGTGAATAGTTGAGGCCCCAACACAGATCCCTGCGGGACACCACTAGTCACATCCTGCCAATTGGAGTACCTACCCATTATCCCTACTCTCTGTCTCCTGCCGCTCAGCCAATTTCCTAACCAGGTAAATAATTTGCCCTCAATTCCGTGGGTTTCTACCTTAGTTAATAATCTCTTATGTGGGACTTTATCAAATGCCTTCTGGAAGTCCATATAAATAACATTCCCCTGTCCATTACTTTAGTCACCTCTTCAAAACATTCAATCAGGTTTGTCAGGCATGACCTACCTTTCACAAATCCATGCCGGCTCTCTCTGATCAACTGAAAATTTTCGAGGTGTTCAGTCACCCTATCCTTAATTATAGACTCTAGCAATTTCCCGACAACAGATGTTAGGCTAACTGGTCTATAATTCTCTGGTTTCCCTCTCTTGCCACTCTTAAATAGCGGAGTGACATTCGCAATTTTCCAATCTGAAGGAATAGCTCCTGAATCGAGAGAACTTTGGAAGATTGTAGTTAGGGCATCTGCAATGTGCTCACCTACTTCCTTTAAAACCCTGGGATGGAAACCATCTGGTCCTGGGGATTTGTCACTCTTTAGTGCCATTATTTTATTCATTACTGTTATTTTACTTATGTTAATTTTATTGAGTCCCTGTCCCCAATTCAATATTAGTTTCCTTGGGATTTCCGGCCTCTTCTTCTATTGTAAATACTGACGCAAAGTAATTATTCAACATGTCCGCCATTTCCTTATTATCATTGTCATTATCACCGCTTTCAGTTTTTAAGGGGCCAACATTGCTCCTGACTACCCTCTTTTTCCTAATGTAATTGTAAAAATTCTTTGTATTGATTTTGATATCCCTTGCAAGTTTCTTTCCATACTCCCTTTTTGTAGCTCTTACTATCTGTTTTGTGACCCTTTGCTGTTCTTTGTATCTTTCCCATTCGCCAGGATCTATGCTATTTTTTGCATTTTTTTTGTATGATTTTTCTTTTAGTTTTATGCTGTCCCTTACCTCTTTAGTTGTCCATGGCTGTTTTTTTGGCAAGTAGAGCTTTTGCCCCTCAGGGGTATAAACTGGTTCTGTATCACATTAAGGGGTAAAAATTGGGGCGTTACCTTCGCCGGGGCGTCCTTCTTGGGGCACTGCGAGCCAATATCGCGGCGCTATGTGCCGCGGTACTGCAGGCCTTCCTCCCCTTATTAAAGGGGAGGGGCCTGGCGCAGCGCATCCCGGCGCCCAGCTGGGCCACCAGGGATCGGGAGTGCCGGCAAATGAGCCCGGCACTCAAGAGGAGTGCCGGGCTCATGGAGAGCAGCCGGCTCCCCGCGGAGGGGCTTCACAGGGGCCGGGGACAGCAATGGGGGCAGGTGTTGGCAGGCGGCCAGCAACAAAAATGGCCGCCCGCAACCTCCCCTTTTACTAGCGCCGCCCCGGCCGCAGGTAGGCCCCCCCGACCCCGGCGGACATAGTGTCCAGCGGTAAGTCGGGGGGCGCCACCCAATATTACAGCCGGGAGATGACGTCATCGCCGGTGGCGCAGTGCTGCGCGGCGCTAACGGTTAGCGCCGCCACTAACCTCCCGCTGAATTTCGCGGGAGGTGTTAGCGGTGCCGCGCCCAGGCGTTAGTTGATTTGTGCCCTGTTAGCACCTAAGGCGCTAACGGGAGGCGCAAATCATAAGAACATAAGAACATAAGAAATAGGAGCAGGAGTAGACCAATCGGCCCCTCGAGCCTGCTCCGCCATTCAATGAGATCATGGCTGATCTGATCCAACCTCAACTCTAAAGAACACAAGAAGTAGGAGCAGGACCCGGCCACTCAGCCCCTGGGCCCGCTCCGCCACCCACAGGGCCTTGACCGATCCGAACTCAAACTCATGTCCAATTTCCAGCCCGCTCCCCGTAACCCCTAATTCCCTTTACTTCTAGGAAACGGTCTATTTCTGTTTTAAATTTATTTAATGAAGTAGCTTCCACAGCTTCCTGGGGTAGCAAATTCCACAGACCCACTACCCTCTGAGTGAAAAAGTTTCTCCTCATCTCAGTTTTGAAAGAGCAGCCCCTTATTCTAAGATTATGTCCCCTAGTTCTAGTTTCACCCATCATTGGGAACATCCTCACCATGTCCACCCGATCAAGCCCCTTCACAATCTTATATGTTTCAATAAGATCGCCTCTCATTCTTCTGAACTCCAATGAGTAGAGTCCCAATCTACTCAACCTCTCCTCGTATGTCCACCCCCTCATCCCCGGAATTAACCGAGTGAACCTTCTTTGTACTGCCTCGAGAGAAAGTATGTCTTTTCTTAAGTATGGACACCAAAACTGTATGCAGTACTCCAGGTTCGGTCTCACCAATACCCTATACAACTGCAGCAATACCTCCCTGTTTTTATATTCTATCCCCCTAGCAATAAAAGCCAACATTCCATTGGCTTTCTTGATCACCTGCTGCACCTGCATACTAACTTTTTGATTTTCTTGCACCAAGACCCCCAGATCCCTTTGTACTGCAGTACTTTCCAGTTTCTTGCCATTAAGATAATAACTTGCTCTCTGATTTTTCCTGCCAAAGTGCATAACCTCACATTTTCCAATATTGTATTGCATCTGCCAAATCTCTGCCCACTCACCCAGCCTGTCTATATCCCCTTGTAGGTTTTTTATGTCCTCCTCACTCTCTACTTTCCCTCCCATCTTTGTATCATCTGCAAACTTTGATATGTTACACTCGGTCCCCTCCTCCAAATCGTTAATATAGATTGTAAAGAGTTGGGGACCCAGCACCGACCCCTGCGGAACACCACTGGCTACTGGTTGCCAGTCCGAGAATGAACCATGTATCCCAACTCTCTGCTTCCTGTTAGATAACCAATCCTCCACCCATGCCAGAATATTACCCCCAATCCAGTGATTTTTTTTATCTTGAGTAATAATCTTTTATGTGGCACCTTGTCGAATGCCTTCTGGAAGTCTAAATACACTACATCCACTGGTTCCCCTTTATCCACCATGTAGGTTTTGTCATCAAAGAACTCGAGCAAATTTGTCAGACATGACTTCCCCTTCATAAAGCCATGCTGACTTTGTCATATTAAATTATGTTTATCTAAATGTTCCGTTACTGTCTCCTTAATAATAGACTTCAAAATTTTACCCATGAATGTAGCCCCCTATATTCTTTTTTGAACATCTCCCACTGATCTTCTGTCATTTTACCCATTAACAGATTTTCCCAGTTTACTTTGGACAGTCTCTACTTCATCCCGTTGAAGTTGGCTTTACCTAAATCTAGAATCTTAGTAGCTGTTTCGTGTTTCTCCCTTTCAAATGTTACGTTGAACTCAATCATGTTTTGATCGCTATTGGATAAATGTTCACGCACACTTAGGCTGTTAACTAAATCTGGCTCATTACTCATTACTAAATCTAATATGGCTTGCCCCCTTGTTGCCTCTAGGACATATTGTTGTAGAAAACTATCTCGGACACACTCAAGAAATTCACTACCTTTCTACCTAGTCTGCTTTTCCCAATCTATATGAAAGTTAAAATCTCCCATTAAAACCACTCTGCCTTTACTACACGCTTGTCTAATCTCTGCATTTATACAATCTAGCACTTCACAGCTGCTACCAGGGGGCCTATACACAACTCCCACTACAGTCTTAAATCCTTTCCTATTTCTTAATTCTACCCATAAAGTCTCCACTGGCAGCTTACCTCTCTTTATATCCTCTCTTTTCATTGAAGTGATTTCATCCTTAATCACTAAGGCTACACCTCCCCCTCTGCCATTTTCTCTATCTTTCCTGTAAACCTTATAACCTGATATATTTAGTTCCCAGTCCTGACTGTCTTGCAGCTATGTCTCAGTCATGGCTACCATGTCACACCCTCCAATTTGAATTCACACCTGCAGTTCATTCAATTTATTCCTTTTACTCCGTGCGTTTGTATAAAGAACACTTATTCGGGCCACACACCCTAGCCTGTGCTTCAGCTCTAATGTTTTACTCACATGTTTCTTATTTCTCTCTCCTGGTTTAATCGCTTTACATCTTTTAGTTTTCCCTTTACCTGTAGTGCCTAAAGCACAATTTCTGACTGTTACTCTACTCTCTTCCCTTTTGTTTGTTTTTGCACTACTATTTGTACTACAATTTCCACCTGAACCCTCCCCCGCCATTTACTAGTTTAAAGTCCTTGTGACCGCCCTATTTATCCTTTCCACTTGGACCCTGGTCCCAGACAGGTTCAGGTGGAGCCCGTCCCAATGGTACAGTTCCTTCCTGTCCCAATACTGGTGCCAGTGCCCCATGAAATGGACCCCCTCTTTCCCACACCACTCCTTTAGCCACGTGTTTACTTCCCTAATCAGCTTATCTCTATGCCAATTTGCATGTGGCCCAGGTAATAATCCAGAGATTATAAACCTTGAGGTCCTGCTCTATAATTTAGCTCCTAGTTCCTAGTACTCCCCAGACAGGAGCTCTTGCCTACTCTTCCCTATGTTGTTGGTCCCAACATGGACCACAACGACTGGATCCTCCCCCTCCCTTTCTAAAATCCTTTCAAGCCGGTTCGAGATGTCCCTCACCCTGGCACCAGATAGGCAATATACCATGTGGGACTCTCGATCTTGCTTACAAAGGATGCTATCTGTCCCCCTAATTATAGAATCGCCTCCAACTACCACATTACGCTTCCTCTCCTCCTCCTTCTCCCCCCTTTGGACAGCCTCCTGCTCCAAGGTGCCAGAGTCTGATTTCTGGTTGTCCTTCCGACAGTCTTTATCCTTATCCTCACAGGTAGCAAGTACATTGTACCTGTTGGATAGGATCAGTTTCTGTGGATTCTCGTTCCCTTTCTTACCTGGGTTCCCTTTACTCTGCACACTATCGGTCACACCAACTCCATTCTGATCCTGCACCTCTCTACAAGGTGTGACTGAAGTCTGGTGCAAGCTGTCCAGATACTCCTCCCCCTTCCTTATGTGTCGGAGTGTCTCCAACTCGCATTCCAGCTCAATGACTCTGAGCCGGAGAGATTCGAGACGGAGACATCTCCTGCAGACGTGTTCACTCGGGACAGTCTCGCTGTCCACAAACTCCCAAATACTGCAGTCCAGACACACAACCTGCCCTGCCATATCTTAGTCTAGCCTTATTTTATTTATTTAATTAGTTAAATTCTTTATTCAATTATTATTTATAGTTATATTAATTAGTTTAACTAGTCAAGTTATTAATTGAATAAAGTGCGCTATAGTTTCCCAGCTCTTAGTTTAAACCACTGCCTAGCATAAAGAAAAAAACGTTAAAACTCACCAACCAATCACCTACCTGCTGTCCTGTGACGTCACTCCTTGTTTTTTTTGTTGCTTTTGAATTCACCGGATTTGTACTAACTCGAGTGCTGCGACTCCTTGCCTCCCGCTGTATTTATCTGCCTCGGGTGCTGCGACTCCTTGCCTCCCGCTGTATTTATCTGCCTCGGGTGCTGCGACTCCTTGCCTCCCGCTGTATTTATCTGCCTCGGGTGCTGCGACTCCTTGCCTCCCGCTGTATTTATCTGCCTCGGGTGCTGCGACTCCTTGCCTCCCGCTGTATTTATCTGCCTCGGGTGCTGCGACTCCTTGCCTCCCGCTGTATTTATCTGCCTCGGGTGCTGCGACTATTTGCCTCCCGCTGTATTTATCTGCCTCGGGTGCTGCGACTCCTTGCCTCCCGCTGTATTTATCTGCCTCGGGTGCTGCGACTCCTTGCCTCCCGCTGTATTTATCTGCCTCGGGTGCTGCGACTCCTTGCCTCCCGCTGTATTTATCTGCCTCGGGTGCTACCGCATTCTTTTTTTACTGATCTATTTGTAGAATACTTTCCTGTTCTTTTTAATATTATTTTTAATATTCTCTGATTATACTCCCTTCTTGTTTTCCTTATCCCTTTCTTAACTTTCCTTATTTTCTTGTGTTCTTTTATTTTTATAATTCTTATCAGACCTACAAGCTCCATATGCCCTCTTCTTCAATCCTCCCTTGTTCTAGCATGTGGCTGTGGGTGCAATCTGGAGATTACCACCCTTGAGGTCCTGTTCCTAAACCTGCCTCCTAAACTCCTTTTGCAGGACTCGGGCCATTCCCTTTCCTATATTATCAGCTCCCACTTTGACCGCAATGACTGGCTGCTCTCTCTCCCTAACCTTACCCTAGCACCTGAGATACAAACAAGCATCTGGGACACACAGCCTGGACGGCAAAAGAAAGTATCCGTCAACCTTTCTAACTATTGAGTCTTCTATTACTACTACATTCCTAACTGAATTGCTGATCTCACTCAAAAGTTCTCCTCAATTCCCCTCTAATCCTTCTACCAATTACTTTAAATCAATGCCCCCTGTCTGCCAGGAGAATAAAGTACAGTACAGCAAGTTTGTCCAAGTAAAACATTTCTGTTCGAAAGTCCCACATCCTGCAGGAACCACATATCACCATCCCTTCCTATGCTACCATTCTTACTATAAATGTTAGTTAACTTTATGTTCTTATCTACTTAAATTATAGGAAAACTATTCTATCCTCCTTCCCACGCTAATCAAATTCTGGTTATGGAAGTACAGTTTTCATTCATTTCCACCTCAGTCCCTAACCAACTCACTCTGTGGTGTGCTCTCTACTTGAACCTGGACCCCTCCACACCAGGATTCACTTATATCTGCTAGTCAGAAGTCCAGTGTTCTACTGTTGTAGTTACACTGCTGCCCTTTTCTATAGACCAGTGTGAGAAGGCCCTTCTATGAGTTTCAGAGAGTGAGAAGGCCCTGCTGTGAGTTTCAGAGAGTGAGAAGGCCCTGCTGTGAGTTTCGGAGAGTGAGAAGGCCCTGTTGTGAGTTTCAGAGTGAGAAGGCCCTGCTGTGAGTTTCAGAGAGTGAGAAGGCCCTGCTGTGAGTTTCGGAGAGTGAGAAGGCCCTGCTGTGAGTTTCAGAGAGTGAGAAGGCCCTGCTGTGAGTTTCGGAGAGTGAGAAGGCCCTGCTGTGAGTTTCGGAGAGTGAGAAGGCCCTGCTGTGAGTTTTAGTGAGTGTTGGCATCACCTTTAAGCACAGTGTAGGATGCAGGCAAGAGAAGCATAAGCTGGAGCTCAGGGAGCTATTATTGGAGTAGATGCATGTGTCAGTGAAGGACAATGCATTGTCTCATTCCACCACAATCGAGTTAAGTACAGGACTTCCTCCAGTACACAGCTTCCGAAATGTGATCGACCAAGTTAACAGGGTACAGTTTCCTTTATGTTATGATATCTAACGTATGAACTGCAGCTTTTTTCCACCAGTTGGATTCTGCCTGTGCAAGGACTGTGCTAAGTATGTACTATCCTTCTCATTTTTCCTGCTCTCTGCATCCTCAAAGAGTCGAACTCAAGACTCATCGCAGTGTCGCCCACTTTAAATTATTCTTTCCAGGACTTTAAAATGGTGGATCTCCTTACCTCCCTCAGTTTCCCTTCCTCCTACAATCTACAGCCTTTTAAAACCCCAAGCTTGACATCCTTTAATTTACGTCCTGATTTACCTCATCATTTTTACTCTCTTCAGCTTTGCTGGTGTCCTGCACTGTGGGCTTTGACCCTTCACCTAGGTTTTACCAGTTTAAAAAAATTGTCACTGGCAGCCTGCAGAGCATTGCTGTACTGATTGGAATCAACTTTCCTGTTAGAAATGTAAGTGGAGTAGACATTGAGTCGATAGATCACCATATTGACGCAGTGCCGTGATGGGCACACTTGTACTCTAATTCTGAGTACCAAGATCTGGCCTGATAGAGGACAATATCTGAACCACTTTCGGAGTACTGTAGGTATCCAGTTAATGCGTAAAAGCTGATAAATGCTAAACCCAATGATCCCCTTGGCGGGAGGGGCATAAATACTATTAGTAAAAACATTCTCAGTGTGATGGTAACACGCATATGTGTGGGTGGGTCAAAGGTAACGAAAATCTTTATCTCGAGTGAGGAACTTTTCATTGTTTCCATCCGTGGCTAAAGTTCATTGGAGGTTAACATCACTACGGTTTTCAATGGTAAACAAGGTGGAAATCTTTAAAACTGAACATTTTATTAATAGTGTGTAAGTAATAAACCAGCTCCATCAGCCAGCCAGTTAGAGAGCCTCGTGTGTGTTTTTGTCAGTGTGCTCTTTCTGCCTGGCCTGATAGAGAGCAATAACATCTCTCGGTTTGTATGTGTCTTTTTCTCTCTCTTTCCTCCCCTCCCCCAATCTGTGTTATTGAGAAGTAAACATACAGTAGATTCCAGTTAGTCATGTACTGAAAGGCTACGTTCTAAGGTAGCACAAGGCTTGCGTTTCTCAAGAACTGTCACGATGCATATAACACACAATGAAATAAACTTCTCAAAGCAGTTCCTCATTCTCTGACCCATGCATCCTGCTTTCCATCATTCTCTGTACTTCTTGCTTTTCCTCATTGCCGATGCCACACTTTTCCACATTTCCAATCCAATAAACC
The DNA here is from genome assembly GCA_030390025.1 of Squalus acanthias. Taxonomy (NCBI): domain Eukaryota; kingdom Metazoa; phylum Chordata; class Chondrichthyes; order Squaliformes; family Squalidae; genus Squalus; species Squalus acanthias. The sequence continues at coordinate 157,042 of JASTWF010000616.1, read as the reverse complement.
TCACTTTTCCTCATTCCGAATCTCTCATTTTTCCCGATTCCCAATCCCATACATATCACTCTTCCTCATTCCCAGACCCATCAACTTCACTCTTCCTAACATTGCACACAATTGCTCATTCCTAATCCTGAATACTTCAATCTGACCAAAACACCAATGAGTGAAATTTTAAATCTAAAGAACCAGCAACCTTTCCACCCAGCAGCCTTTCCACACGAGATTTTGGCCGGTGTTCCTAGGAGCAGCTAAAAGCCATTTACAGACCTCAGACTGCTGTACTGCCCTCAGAGGTTCTGGCATTCCATACACGCAACTGACACAAAGGCCGGAATTTTCTTGCCCTTGGTGGGTCCGGTGCGGGCGGTGGCCATGTCAGGTTACGACCCCACTGACGGCTCCATCCCGCTGTTGAAAATGAACTTACCTTAATGGGGCCTATTAAGCCCGCCGAGCACGATACCCGGCCCAATGAGATGGAGCAGGTCTGGTGACGTCATTCATGACGCGTTTTCAGCCAGGATCTTTAAAGGGACCCTGGCCACATTACATTTGAAGTTTCATCTAACATAGTGCTGTCAGCGTACTACAGCATTGGAGTGCTGCAAACACTGACAATGACTGCACAGAGGCAGAGGGCTGCACCCAGGTTCTCCGATGACTCCCTCCATATGCTTATGGAGGGAGTCACAACGTGCAGGGAGATCCTCTCCCCTTCCCATGGGCGGAAGAGACCTCCCCAGAAGACCAGGACAGCCTGGTTGCAGATTGCAGAGGAGGTCACAAACAGGGGTGGTCAGGAGGACCTGGGTGCAGTGCCGCAAACCTTTCGATGATCTCATTAGATCAGGAAACGTTAGTACAAAGCTACACTCAACCCCATCCTGCTGTGCCTCTCATCACATCCCCATCACTCTGCCTTCCCTACCCTACTCCTGCACATCCTTACTCACACCCAACATACCTTGCACCTCCACCCATCCCTCTCTCTCTATCTACATTATCACATCCCCATCTCACTAACCACACTCAGCCTCATCCTAGTGTAATCATACCAACTAACAACACACAAGGGTAGTCACTCGGGTGTTTTATCCAATGTTTATGTAAAGTTTCTGTTAATGTGGTGTCAAACATAAAAATCTTTATTTTCAACACTTTCCGGTCTTGGACAGATTTGTGTGCACCTTTGGAAGTGGCTTAGTGAGTTGCAGTGAATGGTGAGACATAACGGTACCCCCCGCAATGGTGATGAGTGTGAAAGGAATGGCTTGGACATTGTAGGGATGCTTTATGGTGCTGGTGTGGGGTGGTGCCTACCTGGCGCAATATGTGGCAGCCATATGGGTGTACAGCATAAAGTTAACTAAATCTGACCATGATGAAGCCATCCCTAGCCTCCCGGCAGCAATGTGCTCGGGTGCTGATGCCCTGTGTCCTGTGCAGCATCGGGTGATTGCGGAGAAGGTTGGTGTTATTGTTGGTGCTGCTGGTGTGCCTGGTGATGTTGGTTTGGAGCTCATTGTGGTCCGATTCTGAGGACCAAGGTGAGAGAGTATAAAGGGCACCAATGGTGATGGAATAGATGGCAGGTGAAGTACAAATGACAGAAGCATTCTGTCAATGGTGAGAGAGGTTCTTCCAATGAGGTGAGACTGGATGGAGACTTTGCTGGAAACACTTGCAGCCTGCAGAATCTGTGCTGGGAATGGACTGAGCAACAGCTTCTGCCTGAGGAAAGTGATCATCTGTCAGGTGGGAGCTTTTACTGTACATTTCATGCTGTCAAGTAATCAGCTGGAGCAATGGCCATGGAACTCCCGCCTTAGGTTGACAGACGTGGTTCCCGAGCTGTGTGAATCCCGTGGCCTTGCAGGGAAATTTAAAAAGTAAGTGAAAAAAGGCACTTATGTGCCTGTAAACTACCTGATAATCATCTCAATTGGGTCCCCCGCCACTGCCAGTCGGGTCAACTCTGTGATGACAGACGCGCCTGGGGAAAGACGTGTGGGAGCAAGATGACAGCGGGTTCCCGACCACCCCGGAAAATTCCAGCCAAAGTGATTGACAAAACACTAAATCAATTTCACACGTAAAGGTTAGTTTCTCAACACGTTTTTCTCATATTGTATGCACCTCACTCTTTCACTCCACATGTAATTGGATGTTCTTAGTGTCAGCCTTGGCTCAGTGGTAGCACTCTCGCTTCTGAGTCAGTAGGTTGTGGGTTCAAGCACCTCCCAGGACTATAATCTAGGCTGACACTCCACTGCAGTGCTGAGGGAGTGCTGCACTGTCGGAGGTACCGTCTTTCGGATGAGAGGTTAAACCGAGGCCCCGTCTGCCCTCTCAGGTGAATGTAAAAGATTCCTCAGCACTATTTCAAAGAAAAGCAGGGGACTCCTGCCCAATATTTATCCCCCAACTAACATCACTAAAACAGATTATCTGGTCATTATTTCAGTACTGTTTGTGGGAGCTTGCTGTGCGCCAATTGGCTGCCGTGTATCCTACAGTACAACTGTGACTACACTTCAAAAAGTACTTCATTGGCTGTAAAGCGCTTTGGGACGTCCTGAGGCTGTGATAGGCGCTGTATAAATGCAGGTCTTTTCTTTTTTTTCTCCCATTCGGTTAATATGTAATATTAGTGCATACAACAAAAGCAAGCCTATAATCTGGCAGAGAGGTGGGGGTTAGGGTGGGGGGGCAGCCACAGGGCTACTGAGGTACAACGTTTATTTTTTGAGCTATACACCGTCCACCGTGGCTGCAGCAGAATGGGGTGAGTCTTATTTGCGTTTATGCTGCGGCTACTGGTCTGAGGTAGGCAGTGGCAGTGTGGATTACAGCCAGACACCTCGCTTACATTGCCTGGCTGGAACTGGGTACGTGTGGTTAAGAGTTAAAATGTTTGGAGAGAGCAGTGTCTAAACATTTAAATTAACCGCAGTTGGGTTGTTGAGCACTTTGTAGACCTTGTTTAAACTTTTTAATTTAATTAGATTTTAAGATTCTCATCCTTGTTTTCAAATCCCTCCATGGCGTCGTCCCTCCCTATCTCTGTGACCTCCTCCAGCCCTACAACCCTCCAAGATCTCTGTGCTCCTCCAATTCTGGCGTCATGCGCATCCCCAGTTTTAATCGCTCCACCATTGGTGGCCGTGCATTCAGCTGCCTAGGCCCTAAGCTCTGGAATTCCCTGCCTAAACCTCACCGCCTCTCTACCTCTATCTCCTTCTTTAAGATGCTCCTCAGAACCTACCTCTTTGACCAAGCTTTTGGTCACCTGTCCTAATATCTCCTTATGTGGCTCAGTGTCAAAATATGTCTGATTACGCTTCTGTGAAGCACCTTGGGACGTTTTACTACATTAAAGGCACTATATAAATACAAGTTGTTGTTTGACTGGAGTTACACCCCACGGTGCATCAAACCCAAGAGCTGTGAGACTGTGCCTTCTCACATAGCTTCTGGCTGGTTACATTGGCTCCACCTCCGGATTTATACAGCTGTGAAGGAGAAACTGTGCGTCTCAGAGATACTAAAGCTGCAATATAAAGGTAGCTGTAACTACCGGGCTGTGTGAGTTGCTACAATCTGAGCCCCCAGAGCATCAATTCCACTTTAATCTTTTAGGGATTAACAATGTTGAATCCTTTCTTCTTATTTAAAAATCGTTGCATGGCTGTTCCTGGAGAGAGTGGCTGGTTTCAGTGACGCTGCAAATCCAGCTGTGAGATTACGAATTAGGGGATAATCTGGACATCAGAGATATTATCAGCTGAGCTGCACTTGCTGACAGCTCAGCGTAGTATGCTGTGTGATGGTGGAGCCGCTTAGTGATGTCTCACAGATAAGGCTGCCAACACTTGAAAGCCAAAATGCTATGTTTCTTTTTTGCTGGCTTTAAAACCATCAGAAAAATAATTCTACCAATTAGCAATTACTGTACATCTGATGCATTCCTTACAATAACTGCTGAACATAATCCTCAAGTATTGAACGATTAATTAAAATAAAGTAGAGATGACAGGCTTTTGCCAGTGATTACATTAACAGTGTTTTAGTCTCATGCTGACATCCAGTTAACTGTTTAAAGCCTTGAATCCCAAGAAGGCTTCTCTTGGAGTAAATCTAGTGTGAATTAAAAAACAGTGTTTAACCCTTTCTGTAGATTCAGAATGCAGACTCACCTTCTGTAAAGCTGGAGGGGTTCTGGGGGTGGCGCTATGGAAATATTGACCTACGGCACAGGCGTGGAATTCCAATTCACCACAGCTACAGGACCTCAGTAGTCCTGCATGGCGATATGCTTAGACTTTTTGTGCTGTGAATATCCTCTGAGGGTATCTAGTTGAATTCATCTCACTTGTGATATCTTTTAACAGTCTTTGAAGAGACCGGTGATATTTGGTTGGAAGAATAATAGACTATTGGTCTGAAACTGAATCTTGACTCACTTCTAATAATAGACCAGTAGGTTGGATATGAACTATATCCAACATAGAGTCCGTTGTCCTCACCCACCACCACCACCCCCCCCCCCCCCCACCCCCAACCAATAATAGACAAATAAGCTGGATATGAACATAGACTCAACATAGCCCTTGGTGAACAATATTGGGTTTGCTCATGGTGGAAACTCCATTCCCAGTTCATTCTTGGATGTTCCGCTCCCGGCAGCCTCCTATGTCACTGTCCATCTTGCCCACTTTTTGATCTGTGATTGCAACTGATCCTGGTCAGCAGTAGCAGTAGCAGTAAAGTGCAGTGGATGACTTGTCTAGTGAGCTTTCAGTGTGAACTGCTTGTTTATAAAAATAACGAGGTATAAGTTCCACAATGCCTGCTCCCAGCACATGCCAGGTATTGGGAAATTGTGCACTCCCAACCTGTAATTTTTCATATATTAACTTTAATGGATGGAAAGTCAGAGAGTGCACAGTTTCCCGATATGTAATTCCAGTGTGGACCAGGAGTGAGTGCTGCAGAATTTTTAGCCTCGTGATTTTTGCTTTTAGTCTCTGCTGATTGGTGTGAGAACACAAAGTGGATAGGATTCCAACTGTGCACGTGACAGCATAGGCTTCCAGGAAATAGGAATAATGTAGCAGGGCCGAGGAAAGGCCAGCCTTTTAAGTGACCTTACACTGTATTGCTATTCTTTCATAGTGCTCCGTCCCTCTTCAGAGCCCTGCTCGTAGCTCCTAACCATTAGTACTGGAGAGAGAGTACTGGCCTCAGACAACGATATCAACTTGCATTTATATAGTGCCTTTAACTAGTAAAACATCCCAAGGCGTTTCACAGGAGCATAATCAGATAAAATCTGACACCGAGCCACATAAAGAGATATTAGGACAGGTGATCAAAAGCTTGGTCAAATAGGTAGATTTTAAGAAGCGACTTAAAGGAGGAGAGAGAGGTAGAGAGACAGAGAGGTCTAGGGAGGGAATTCCAGAGCTTAGGGCCCAGGGAGCTGAAGGCACGGCCACCAATGGTGGAGCGAAGGAAATTGGGGATGCGCAAGAGGCCAGAATTGGAGGCGCGCAGAGATCTCGGAGGAGTTGTAGTAGAGTTGGAGAGACTTGGAGGGGTGAGGCCATGGAAGGATTTGAACACAAGGATGAGAATGTTACAATCTGATTTTTAAAGTGCGCAACTAGTTTGACCAGATGGATTGTTAATGTCCATCCTGGAGACCACCAGCTGTAAGACCCAGCCCACTCCAGCAGCCAGACCCTGTGTGCACTGTCATTGTGTAAGGGATGTGCGCAGAGAGAGCAGCCACACAGCAACTCAGAGGAAATATCTGTGACTGAAGCAAGTTTTGGAATCAGTGAAAGAGACTGGGATATAAATGTTGCAGTAATAAACCTGGGTAGAGAATTATTAATGAAGCTGTCCCTAACTGTGCAGCTATCAAAGCACAGCCTTCATCACACAGAGTGCGTGCCTGCATTTACAGCGGGCACGACAGTAATGAAACTAGGTCTCATTCTTCATTCAGTACTCTTCCATCGTGCTTCAATCGGCTCTGTACTTGCTGCAGGTGAGCCTGCACGCTAAACACCAAAGCTGCTTATAATGGGATCAAAGACGGTGATTTTCCATTTCACCAACAAGCAGCTGTTTTGTTTTGGCAGCCCTGGCAAATGTTACATTTAACAACCTCCCTCTCTCCCCCACAAACCGGCTAATGCCCCACCTCTGCCTTCACTCCACCCCCTGCCCCACCTGGGCATCAGGCTGCTGCTTTATCTCCCTGCATTTGCCTCACCAGAGGGTAAGTTTTGGCGATGTCAATTGCGGTGTCTGTGAGGAAGATTGTGGGGGGTCTCTTCCCATAGCACTGTATCACAATTAACGGTGGGTTCACTAAAGAGTGGGACCGACGGCCTCTATGAGTGCCTCACCTTCCCAGCAAAGAGCAGTGTGGAAGCAGGGGGCTGGGCTTAACTGGATGAGATATTGAAACATTTAGTAAAAAGAAAAATCCTTCTCCACCCAGTTTTCCCTTCCTGTGAACAGTTGGATTCACTGATGAAGGATGCCTGGGGTACAGGAGGATGGTGATAACTCAAAAACTTAGCAACAAAGCCAACGTACATCAGAGGAGCCCGTGTTCAGCATAAATGAACAAAGTGTCGTTTAAAGGATGTATTTCTGAGTTATGGGAAGAAAAGAGCAGGTGGATGATTTTCTCTCGTACAACTGTAGACCTGATACAGTTAACAAGAGGAGAGCTCATTAGGTGCTTCCGTGCTGAACACATCCCCTCTGGCAGCTCGAGGTTTTGCCTCGGCTAATGATTGAATTGTCATTCCTTTCAGAACAGCAGAGACAGCTCTGTGAAAGAGAATACCACTTCCCCTTTCCTTTAATACATGTCATTTTTGGTGAGAAATCCATGTTCTCATCAATATTTTATACAAGAAAATCAAGCACTTTTCCTCCTCTCCACAAACCCCTCCTGATATCGACTTCTAAAAAACAGAAGGATTTCGCACACAATTTGACCAAGTTTCGAAAGCTGGGCAGGTCTCTGGGCCAGGAGCTAATAATGCGCCTCCTGCCGTACACAGCACCAGTCAGCAGTGTCAGGCCAGCCAGCCCTCAACAGGGCGATGGCTGAGCTTTGGCCGCAGGGCATGGAGTAATGAGGAGCTCAGCTAGCCATCAGGGTGGCAGTCTGTGAAACTGTGTGTTGAATAACTGACACTTACTGTAAGTAATGAGAGCTGATTAGTGGTTGATAGAGGTTCGCAGCACACCCTAGTAATAACCAATTAGCAAAAGAAAGCACTCTACATAGTAATGCCATATTACAGTGCAGTGCAATAACAATGCATAACGTTGTGTTACAGTGCAATACACTAATAATATAGTAGTGCTGTATTACAATGCAATTGCTAATGGTATAGTGATGGTATATTACAATGTGGTACACTAAGGATATTATGATGCTGTATTGAAGTACAATAAGTATGATATAGTAATGCTATGTTACAATGCGATACACTGATGGTATATAATCTAATGGTATAGTTGTGTTGTATTGCAGTACAGTAAACTAATAATATAGCAGTGATGTATTATAGTGGGGTATACCAATGATATGGTAGAGCCATATTAGGCTTGACGTACATTATTGATATAATAGTGCCCAACCATCTTCAGCTGCTTCATCAATGACCTTCCCTCCAACATAAGGTCAGAAATGGGGATGTTCGCTGATGACTGCACAGTGTTCAGCGCCATTCACAACTCCTCAGATAATGAAGCAGTCCATGCCCGCATGCAACAAGACCTGGACGACGTTCAGGCTTGGGCTGATAAGTGGCAGGTAACATTCACACCACAGAAGTGCCAGGCAATGACTATCTCCAACAATCGAGAGTCTAACCACCTCCCCTTGACTTTCAATGGTATTACCATCGCCGAATCCCCCACCATCAACATCCTAGGGGTCACCATTGACCAGAAACTTAACTGGACCAGCCACATAAATACTGTGGCAACAAGAGCAGGTCAGAGACTAGGTATTCTGCGGCAAGTGTCTCACCTCCTGACTCCCCAAAGGCTTTCCACCATCTACAAGGCACAAGTAAGGAGTGCGATGGAATACCTTGCCAGCGACGCCCAAATCCCAGGAACTAATTTAAAAAAAAATTCCAGTGCTGAACACTAATGATATAATAGTGCTGTATTACAGTGCAGCAGATTAATAGAGCAGTTGTTGAAGGGTGAAGTTCTCCTGTGTCTGATGGTTATTAGGGGGGATGAAGCTCATGTCTCTGATGGTTGTCGATAGTGAACCTCTCATGTGCCTGATGGCTGTCGATAGTGAACCTCTCGTGTCTCAGATGGCTGTCAATAATGAACCTCTCGTGTGCTTGATGGTTGTCGATAGTGAACCTCTCGTGTCTCAGATGGCTGTCAGTAATGAACCTCTCGTGTGCCTGATGGTTGTCGATAGTGAACCTCTCGTGTACCTGATGGCTGTCGATAGTGAACCTCTCGTGTACCTGATAGCTGTCGATAGTGAACCTCTCGTGTACCTGATGGCTGTCGATAGTGAACCTCTCGTGTACCTGATGGCTGTCGATAGTGAACCTCTTGTGTACCTGATGGCTGTCGTTAGTGAACCTCTCGTGTGCCTGATGGTTGTCGATAGTGAACCTCTCGTGCGCCTGATGGCTGTCGATAGTGAACCTCTCGTGTGCTTGATGGCTGTCGATAGTGAACCTCTCGTGTACCTGATGGCTATCGATAGTGAACCTCTCGTGTGCCTGATGGTTGTCGATAGTGAACCTCTCGTGTGCCTGATGGCTGTCAATAGTGAACCTCTCATATCTCAGATGGCTGTCAATAGTGAACCTCTCATATCTCAGATGGCTGTCGATAGTGAACCTCTCGTGTGCCTGATGGCTGTCAATAGTGAACCTCTCATATCTCAGATGGCTGTCAATAGTGAACCTCTCATATCTCAGATGGCTGTCGATAGTGAACCTCTCGTGTGCCTGATGGTTGTCGATAGTGAACCTCTCGTGTGTCTGATGGCTGTCAATAGTGAACCTCTCATATCTCAGATGGCTGTCAATAGTGAACCTCTCATATCTCAGATGGCTGTCGATAGTGAACCTCTCGTGTGCCTGATGGTTGTCGATAGTGAACCTCTCATATCTCAGATGGCTGTCAATAGTGAACCTCTCATATCTCAGATGGCTGTCGATAGTGAACCTCTCGTGTGCCTGATGGTTGTCGATAGTGAACCTCTCGTGTGTCTGATGGCTGTCAATCTCAGATGGTTGTCGATAGTGAACCTCTCATATCTCAGATGGCTGTCAATAATGAACCTCTCGTGTGCCTGATGGTTGTCGATAATGAACCTCTCGTGTCTCAGATGATTGTTGATGGGTGATGCTCTCCTATCTCAGATGGCGGTGAGAGATTCAAAGTAAATGTAATTTTACTAGTTTGACCTGCAGAAAGCTGCAGCAAAAGTCAGGAGAATTGCTGCAACACTTCTGAGATTGGGTTCAAGGCATGCTTTTGGGGGAAGGAAGGTGTTGCTTACCTCTGCACCCTATCTGGCAATGCTATATGTGATCTGAAATTGCTCAATTCTGCCACGGCGTGCAAAAGCGGGAACAGTATTAATAATTTGATGTACGTTTAATAAGTATTAAACGTTTTAAAATATGTTGCCTAAGTGTTAGAGGCCCCGACAGGAGGGCTGCACAAATGCAGCTTGTATTGTCTCCAGAGCCTTGGAGAATGGGCAAGTGAGCACTCAGTGCATCTAATGAGCACCTGGGCAATGGTTCATTTACACATAGAGAGAAGACTGTAACAATTACAGACCCCGCTGTGTACACTCTCCTCAGCACAGTGCGAACTCCAGTTCATGTTATCGATAATAATTTTCCTTTTGCTCTTCCTATAGGTGATTTCCTACTGCTGTTCTGCAGAATGAAGGTTTAAGCTGAAATATTTCCAATGGGCTTTGAATGGATCTGCACAGACCAGACCTGCACAGTCACCATGTCTGGCAATTTCTGAGAAGCAGCTCACTAAGCTCATTAAACACTGTCCTTTGTACTTCTTCACTTTCCATAAAAAGAAAATGGTGAAATTGTCTCCTAGATGATTAAATCTAGAGTCATCTGAGATACCCGTTGACTTTCCCAATATAGTGATGACTCTGACATGATGTAGGAGTTTGTAGACTGCAGCCATCATTCAGTTGCCATGGTTTTGTACACATCTGCTTTTCCAAACTCCTTCCTACAAACTCTTCACTCCCTGGCTTGGGCACTTATATTTCCCTGCTACTGGTTGACTGACCGACTGTTGGTGTCCTTTCTGCCTACCACCTTTGAGAAGCATCAAAGGGGAGATGATCCATGTTACCTGCGGGCACTCTGTCTTACCATTGTCATTCCCATCTGCCTGGCATTGCTGGTTGCTTCTCTGCCATTTGCATTGCTAGGTTTTGTGATCTGGGCCCCTCTCCAGTCTACCCGGAGACCGTACGTTTACTCAAGATTCGAGGAAAAGTCCGGAGCCAGCGTGGCGACGGGGCCCGGCAACTGGAAAGCAGCGGGCAGGAGAAGCTTCTGCTTTGCCACGGCCAACGTCTGCCTGCTGCCCGACTCCTTGGCCCGTTTCACCAATCTCTCCAACACCCAGATTAGATCCTGGGAGGTCGGCAAAAGAATCCGAAACGGGGCCAGCCGACCTCAAATTAAGATTTACATCGACTCCCCGACCAACACGTCCATAAGTGCAGCGAGCTGGAGCAGCCTGGCGTGCCCTCACGGTGGTGAGAATGCCAATCGCCCAAACAGCGCAGGCATCAAACGGACTTCCTCCATGGACTACAAAGGAGACAACTTCATTGGCAACTGCAGCGAGGATGGCAAGGACTTCAAGCCGGGAGGGGAGCAGAACGACGGGGACAGCAACTCCTGCATCGTTCGCATCAGTGGCGATGAGGCAGCCCACTTTCCCGGCAAGGAGACGGACACCTCCGGTGTGCAGGTCACCATAACCGCGCCCGCAGACCAGCCGGGGGAGAGCGAAACCGAAGACCTAAAATGTCAGACCCCCAACCATAAACAGAGAGATGGGGATGGTGGCAGTTTAGATAGCAACACGGCTTCCAGAGAATCCCTGATCAAGTTCAGGATTGCCGATGGCACAATAGACAGCAGCGGTGCCCCCAATAACAAATTTGTCTACAAGGCTTCAGTCATGAAGAAGGCTTCGCTGAAGAAAAAGAGGCACCTGGGCGACATGTTTGACCACGAGCTTTCGGCTTTCTTCCCTGCCAACCTGGACTTCCTCTGCCTGCAGGAGGTGTTTGACAAGCGGGCTGCAGAGAAGTTGAAAGCGCAGCTGAACCCCTACTTTCAGTACATTCTGTACGACGTGGGGACGTATGCCTGGCACAGCTGCTGTAGCTTCAAGTTTATGAACAGCGGGCTATTTTTTGCAAGCCGTTACCCAATTTTAGACGTTGAATTTCAGTGTTATCCTAACGGAAAAGGGGACGATTCGCTGGCAGCCAAGGGTGCCCTGTTTGTAAAGGTAGGCCTCGATTGTTGAACATGTACATTAGCCTTCAGGACAAAAGGAAATGTAACAAACTAATGCTGTGTGAGACTGCACATGGGAGACTCTAACTGAGTGAGACTGCCCATGGGAGAGAGTAACTGAGTGAGACTGTCCACTGGAGAGAGTAACTGAGTGAGACTGTCCACTGGAGAGAGTAACTGAGTGAGACTGCCCATGGGAGAGAGTAACTGAGTGAGACTGTCCACTGGAGAGAGTAACTGAGTGAGACTGCCCATGGGAGAGAGTAACTGAGTGAGAATGTCCATTGGAGGTGGTAACTGAGTGTGACTGTCCATGGGAGAGAGTAACTGAGTGAGACTGTCCATGGGAGAGAGTAACTGAGTGTGACTGTCCATGGGGGAGAGTAACTGAGTGAGACTGCCCATGGGAGAGAGTAACTGAGTGAGACTGTCCACTGGAGAGAGTAACTGAGTGAGACTGTCTATTGGAGAGAGTAACTGAGTGAGACTGTCCATGGGAGAGAGCAACTGAGTGAGACTGTCCATGGGGGAGAGTAACTGAGTGAGACTGTCTATTGGAGAGAGTAACTGAGTGAGACTGTCTATTGGAGAGAGTAACTGAGTGAGACTGTCCATGGGAGAGAGCAACTGAGTGAGACTGTCCATGGGGAGAGTAACTGAGTGAGACTGTCCATGGGAGAGATTAACTGAGTGAGACTGTCCATTGGAGAGAGTAACTGAGTGAGACTGTCCATGGGAGAGAGCAACTGAGTGAGACTGTCCATGGGGGAGAGTAACTGAGTGAGACTGTCCATGGGAGAGATTAACTGAGTGAGACTGTCCATGGGAGAGAGCAACTGAGTGAGAATGTCCATTGGAGAGAGCAACTGAGTGAGACTGTCCATGGGAGTGAGTAACTGAGTGAGACTGTCCATTGGAGAGAGTAACTGAGTGAGACTGTCCATTGGAGAGAGTAACTGAGTGAGACTGTCCATTGGAGGTGGTAACTGAGTGTGACTGTCCATGGAAGATTGTAACTGAGTGAGACTGTCCATTGGAGAGAGTAACTGAGTGAGACTGTCCATTGGAGGTGGTAACTGAGAGTGACTGTCCATGGGAGAGAGTAACTGAGTGAGAATGTCCATTGGAGAGAGTAATTCAGTGAGACTGTCCATTGGAGAGAGTAACTGAGTGAGACTGTCCATTGGAGAGAGTAACTGAGTGAGACTGTCAATTGGAGAGAGTAACTGAGTGAGACTGTCCATTGGAGAGAGTAACTGAGTGAGACTGTCCATGGGAGAGAGTAACTGAGTGAGACTGTCCATTGGAGGTGGTAACTGAGTGTGACTGTCCATGGGAGAGAGTAACTGAGTGAGAATGTCCATTGGAGAGAGTAATTCAGTGAGACTGTCCACTGCAGAGAGTAACTGAGTGAGACTGTCCATGGGAGAGAGTAACTGAGTGAGACTGTCCATTGGAGAGAGTAACTGAGTGAGACTGTCCATGGGAGAGAGTAACTGAGTGAGACTGTCCATTGGAGAGAGTAACTGAGTGAGACTGTCCATTGGAGAGAGTAACTGAGTGAGACTGTCCATTGGAGAGAGTAACTGCGTGAGAATGTCCATTGGAGAGAGTAACTGAGTGAGACTGTCCATTGGAGAGAGTAACTGAGTGAGACTGTCCATTGGAGAGAGTAACTGAGTGAGACTGTCCATGGGAGAGAGTAACTGAGTGAGACTGTCCATGGGAGAGAGTAACTGAGTGAGACTGTCCATGGGGGAGAGTAACTGAGTGAGACTGTCCATGGGAGAGAGTAACTGAGTGAGACTGACCATTGGAGAGAGTAACTGAGTGAGACTGTCCATGGGAGAGAGTAACTGAGTGAGACTGTCCTTGGGAGAGAGTAACTGAGTGAGACTGTCCATGGGAGAGAGTAACTGAGTGAGAATGTCCATTGGAGAGAGTAACGGAGTGAGACTGTCCATTGGAGAGAGTAACTGAGTGAGACTGTCCATGGGAGAGAGTAACTGAGTGAGACTGTCCATGGAGAGAGTAACTGAGTGAGACTGTCCATTGGAGAGAGTAACTGAGTGAGGACTGTCCATTGGGAGAGAGTAACTGAGTGAGAGCTGTCCACTGGAGAGAGTAAATGAGTGAGACTGTCATTGGAGAGAGTAAACGAGTGAGACTGTCCATTGGAGAGAGTAACTGAGTGAGACTGTCCATGGAAGAGAGTAACTGAGTGAGACTGTCCATGAGTGAGTAACTGAGTGAGACTGTCCATGGAGAGAGTAACTGAGTGAGACTGTCCATTGGAGAGAGTAACTGAGTGAGACTGTCCATGGGAGAGAGTGACTGAGTGAGACTGTCCATTGGAGAGATAACTGTGTGAGACAGTCCATGGAGAGAGTAGCTGAGTGAGACTGTCCATTGGAGGAGTAACTGAGTGAGACTGTCCATTGGAGAGAGTAACTGAGTGAGACTGTCCATGGAGAGAGTAACGAGTGAGACTGTCCATTGGGAGAGAGTAACTGAGTGAGACTGTCCATTGGAGAGAGTAACTGAGTGAGACTGTCCATTGGAGAGAGTAACTGAGTGAGACTGTCCATTGGAGAGAGTAACTGAGTGAGACTGTCCATGGGAGAGTAACTGAGTGAGACTGTCCATGGGAGAGAGTAACTGAGTGAGGACTGTCCATTGGAGAGATAACTGAGTGAGACTGTCCATGGGAGAGAGTAACTGAGTGAGACTGTCCATTGGAGAGAGTAACTGAGTGAGACTGTCCATGGAGAGAGTAACTGAGTGAGACTGTCCATTGGAGAGCGTAACTGAGTGAGGACTGTCCATTGAGAGAGTAACTGAGTGAGACTGTCCATTGGAGAGAGTAACTGAGTGAGACTGTCCATGGAGAGAGTAACTGAGTGAGACTGTCCATGGAGAGAGTAACTGAGTGAGGACTGTCCATGGGAGAGTAACTGAGTGAGAACTGTCCATTGGAGAGAGTAACGGAGTGAGACTGTCCATTGGAGAGAGTAACTGAGTGAGACTGTCCATTGGAGAGAGTAATTGAGGGAGACTGTCCATGGCAGAGAGTAACTGAGTGAGACTGTCCATGGGAGAGAGCAACTGAGTGAGACTGTCCATGGGAGGAGAGTGACTGAGTGAGAGTGACCATGGGAGAGAGTAACTGTGTGAGACAGTATATTGGAGAGAGTAACTGTGTGAGACTGTCCATTGGAGAGAGTAACTGAGTGTGACTGTCCATGGGAGAGAGTGACTGAGTGAGAGTGACCATGGGAGAGAGTAACTGTGTGAGACTGTCCATTGGAGAGAGTAACTGAGTGAGACTGTCCATGGGAGAGAGTAACTGAGTGAGACTGTCCATGGGAGAGAGTAACTGAGTGAGACTGTCCATTGGAGAGAGTAACTGAGTGAGACTGTCCATGGGAGAGAGTAGCTGAGTGAGACTGTCCATGGGAGAGAGTAACTGAGTAAGACTGTCCATGGGAGAGAGTAGCTGAGTGAGACTGTCCATTGGAGAGAGTAACTGAGTGAGACTGTCCATGGGAGAGAGTAGCTGAGTGAGACTGTCCATGGGAGAGAGTAACTGAGTAAGACTGTCCATGGGAGAGAGTAGCTGAGTGAGACTGTCCATTGGAGAGAGTAACTGAGTAAGACTGTCCATGGGAGAGAGTAGCTGAGTGAGACTGTCCATGGGAGAGAGTAACTGAGTGAGACTGTCCATGGGAGAGAGTAGCTGAGTGAGACTGTCCATTGGAGAGAGTAACTGAGTGAGACTGTCCATTGGAGAGAGTAACTGAGTGAGACTGTCCATTGGAGAGAGTAACTGAGTAAGACTGTCCATGGGAGAGAGTAGCTGAGTGAGACTGTCCATGGGAGAGAGTAACTGAGTGAGACTGTCCATGGGAGAGAGTAGCTGAGTGAGACTGTCCATGGGAGAGAGTAACTGAGTGATACTGTCCATGGGAGAGAGTAACTGAGTAAGACTGTCCATGGGAGAGAGTAACTGAGTGAGACTGTCCATGGGAGAGAGTGACTGAGTGAGACTGTCCATTGGAGAGAATAACTGAGTGAGACTGTCCATGGGAGAGAATAACTGAGTGAGACTGTCCATGGGAGAGAATAACTGAGTGAGACTCTCCATTGGAGAGTAACTGAGTGAGACTGTCCATTGGAGAGAGTAACTGAGTGAGACTCTCCATTGGAGTGTAACTGAGTGAGAATGTCCATGGGAGAGAGTAACTGAGTGAGACTGTCCATTGGAGAGTAACCGAGTGAGACTGTCCATGGGAG
The DNA here is from genome assembly GCA_030390025.1 of Squalus acanthias. Classification (NCBI taxonomy): domain Eukaryota; kingdom Metazoa; phylum Chordata; class Chondrichthyes; order Squaliformes; family Squalidae; genus Squalus; species Squalus acanthias. The sequence goes on along the minus strand of JASTWF010000616.1, from coordinate 141,146 downwards.
AGAGTAACTGAGTGAGACTGTCCATTGTAGAGTAACTGAGTGAGACTCTCCATGGGAGAGAGTAACTGAGTGAGACTGACAATGGGAGAGTAACTGAGTGAGACTGTCCATGGGAGAGAGTAACTGAGTGAGACAGTCCATTGGAGAGAGTAACTGAGTGAGACTTTCAATTGGAGGGAGTAACTGAGTGAGACTGTCCATTGTAGAGTAACTGAGTGAGACTGTCCATGGGAGAGAGTAACTGAGTGAGACTGTCCATTGGAAAGAGTAACTGAGTGAGACTGTCCATTGGAGAGAGTAACTGAGTGAGACTGTCCATGGGAGAGAGTAACTGAGTGAGACTGTCCATGGGAGAGATTAACTGAGGGAGACTGTCCATTGGAGAGAGTAACTGAGGGAGACTGTCCATTGGAGAGAGTAACTGAGTGAGACTGTCCATTGGAGAGAGCAACTGAGTGAGACTTTCCATGGGAGAGAGTAACTGAATGAGACTGTCCATGGGAGAGAGCAACTGAGTGAGACTGTCCATGGGAGAGATTAATTGAGTGAGACTGTCCATTGGAGAGAGTAACTGAGTGAGACTCTCCATTGGAGAGTAACTGAGTGAGAATGTCCATGGGAGAGAGTAACTGAGTGAGACTGTCCATGGGAGAGAGTAACTGAGTGAGACTGTCCATTGGAGAGAGTAACTGAGTGAGACTTTCCATTGGAGATAGTAAATGAGTGAGGCTGTCGATTGGAGAGAGCAAATGAGTGAGACTGTCCTTGGAGAGAGTAACTGAGTGAGACTGTCCAGGGGAGAGAGTGACTGAGTGAGACCGTCCACTGGAGAGAGTAACTGAGTGAGACTGTCCATTAGAGAGAGTAACTGAGTGAGACTGTCCATGGGAGAGAGTAACTGAGTGAGACTGTCCATTGGAGAGAGTAACTGAGTGAGACTGTCCATGGGAGAGAATAACTGAGTGAGACTGTCCATTGGAGAGATTAATTGAGTGAGACAGTCCTTGGGAGAGTAACTGAGTGAGACTGTCCATTGGAGAGTAACTGAGTGAGACAGTACATTGGAGAGAGTAACTGAGTGAGACTGTCCATTGGAGAGTAACTGAGTGAGACAGTACATTGGAGAGAGTAACTGAGTGAGACTGTCCATGGGGGAGAGTAACTGAGTGCGACTGTCCATTGGAGAGATTAACTGAGTGAGAATGTACGTTGGAGAGAGTAACTAAGTGAGACTGTCCATTGGAGAGAGGAACTGAGTGAGACTGTCCATTGGAGAGTGTAACTGAGTGAGACTGTCTATGGGAGAGAGTAATTGATTGAGAATGTACGTTGGAGAGAGTAACTAAGTGAGACTGTCCATTGGAGAGATTAATTGAGTGAGAATGTACGTTGGAGAGAGTAACTAAGTGAGACTGTCCATTGGAGAGATTAATTGAGTGAGAATGTACGTTGGAGAGAGTAACTAAGTGAGACTGTCCATTGGAGAGAGGAACTGAGTGAGACTGTCCATTGGAGAGTGTAACTGAGGGAGACTGTCCATGGGAGAGAGTAATTGAGTGAGAATGTACGTTGGAGAGAGTAACTAAGTGAGACTGTCCATTGGAGAGATTAATTGAGTGAGAATGTACGTTGGAGAGAGTAACTAAGTGAGACTGTCCATTGGAGAGAGGAACTGAGTGAGACTGTCCATTGGAGAGTGTAACTGAGGGAGACTGTCCATTGGAGAGTAACTGAGTGAGACTGTCCATTGGAGAGTAACTGAGTGAGACTGTCCATTGGAGAGTAACTGAGTGAGACTGTCCATTGGAGAGAGTAACTGAGTGAGACTGTCCATGGGAGAGAGCAACTGAGTGAGACTGTCCATTGGAGAGAGTAACTGAGTGAGACTGTCCATGGGAGAGATTAATTGAGTGAGACTGTCCATGGGAGAGAGTAACTGAGTGAGACTCTCCATTGGAGAGTAACTGAGTGAGACTGTCCATGGGAGAGTAACTGAGTGAGACTGTCCATTGGAGAGTAACTGAGTGAGACTGTCCATTGGAGAGTAACTGAGTGAGACTGTCCATTGGAGAGAGTAACTGAGTGAGACTGTCCATGGGAGAGAGTAACTGAGTGAGACTGTCTATTGGAGAGAGTAACTGAGTGAGACTGTCCATGGGAGAGAGTAACTGAGTGAGACTGTCTATTGGAGAGAGTAACGGAGTGAGACTGTCCATTGGAGAGAGTAACTGAGTGAGACTGTCCATTGGAGAGAGTAATTGAGGGAGACTGTCCATGGCAGAGAGTAACTGAGTGAGACTGTCCATTGGAGAGAGCAACTGAGTGAGACTGTCCATGGGAGAGAGTGACTGAGTGAGAGTGACCATGGGAGAGAGTAACTGTGTGAGACAGTATATTGGAGAGAGTAACTGTGTGAGACTGTCCATTGGAGAGAGTAACTGAGTGTGACTGTCCATGGGAGAGAGTGACTGAGTGAGAGTGACCATGGGAGAGAGTAACTGTGTGAGACTGTCCATTGGAGAGAGTAACTGAGTGAGACTGTCCATGGGAGAGAGTAACTGAGTGAGACCGTCCATGGGAGAGAGTAACTGAGTGAGACTGTCCATTGGAGAGAGTAACTGAGTGAGACTGTCCATGGGAGAGAGTAGCTGAGTGAGACTGTCCATGGGAGAGAGTAACTGAGTAAGACTGTCCATGGGAGAGAGTAGCTGAGTGAGACTGTCCATTGGAGAGAGTAGCTGAGTGAGACTGTCCATGGGAGAGAGTGACTGAGTGAGAGTGACCATGGGATAGAGTAACTGTGTGAGACTGTCCATTGGAGAGAGTAACTGAGTGAGACTGTCCATGGGAGAGAGTAACTGAGTGAGACTGTCCATGGGAGAGAGTAACTGAGTGAGACTGTCCATTGGAGAGAGTAACTGAGTGAGACTGTCCATGGGAGAGAGTAGCTGAGTGAGACTGTCCATGGGAGAGAGTAACTGAGTAAGACTGTCCATGGGAGAGAGTAGCTGAGTGAGACTGTCCATTGGAGAGAGTAACTGAGTAAGACTGTCCATGGGAGAGAGTAGCTGAGTGAGACAGTCCATGGGAGAGAGTAACTGAGTGAGACTGTCCATGGGAGAGAGTAGCTGAGTGAGACTGTCCATTGGAGAGAGTAACTGAGTGAGACTGTCCATTGGAGAGAGTAACTGAGTGAGACTGTCCATTGGAGAGAGTAACTGAGTAAGACTGTCCATGGGAGAGAGTAGCTGAGTGAGACTGTCCATGGGAGAGAGTAACTGAGTGAGACTGTCCATGGGAGAGAGTAGCTGAGTGAGACTGTCCATGGGAGAGAGTAACTGAGTGATACTGTCCATGGGAGAGAGTAACTGAGTAAGACTGTCCATGGGAGAGAGTAACTGAGTGAGACTGTCCATGGGAGAGAGTGACTGAGTGAGACTGTCCATTGGAGAGAATAACTGAGTGAGACTGTCCATGGGAGAGAATAACTGAGTGAGACTGTCCATGGGAGAGAATAACTGAGTGAGACTCTCCATTGGAGAGTAACTGAGTGAGACTGTCCATTGGAGAGAGTAACTGAGTGAGACTCTCCATTGGAGTGTAACTGAGTGAGAATGTCCATGGGAGAGAGTAACTGAGTGAGACTGTCCATTGGAGAGTAACCGAGTGAGACTGTCCATGGGAGAGAGTAACTGAGTGAGACTGTCCATGGGAGAGATTAATTGAGTGAGACTGTCCATGGGAGAGAGTAACTGAGTGAGACTCTCCATTGGAGAGTAACTGAGTGAGACTGTCCATGGGAGAGTAACTGAGTGAGACTGTCCATTGGAGAGTAACTGAGTGAGACTGTCCATTGGAGAGTAACTGAGTGAGACTGTCCATTGGAGAGAGTAACTGAGTGAGACTGTCCATGGGAGAGAGTAACTGAGTGAGACTGTCTATTGGAGAGAGTAACTGAGTGAGACTGTCCATGGGAGAGAGTAACTGAGTGAGACTGTCCATTGGAGAGAGTAACTGAGTGAGACTGTCCATTGGAGAGAGTAACTGAGTGAGACTGTCCATTGGAGAGAGTAACTGAGTGAGACTGTCCATGGCAGAGAGTAACTGAGTGAGACTGTCCATTGGAGAGAGCAACTGAGTGAGACTGTCCATGGGAGAGAGTGACTGAGTGAGAGTGACCATGGGAGAGAGTAACTGTGTGAGACAGTATATTGGAGAGAGTAACTGTGTGAGACTGTCCATTGGAGAGAGTAACTGAGTGTGACTGTCCATGGGAGAGAGTGACTGAGTGAGAGTGACCATGGGAGAGAGTAACTGTGTGAGACTGTCCATTGGAGAGAGTAACTGAGTGAGACTGTCCATGGGAGAGAGTAACTGAGTGAGACCGTCCATGGGAGAGAGTAACTGAGTGAGACTGTCCATTGGAGAGAGTAACTGAGTGAGACTGTCCATGGGAGAGAGTAGCTGAGTGAGACTGTCCATGGGAGAGAGTAACTGAGTAAGACTGTCCATGGGAGAGAGTAGCTGAGTGAGACTGTCCATTGGAGAGAGTAGCTGAGTGAGACTGTCCATGGGAGAGAGTGACTGAGTGAGAGTGACCATGGGAGAGAGTAACTGTGTGAGACTGTCCATTGGAGAGAGTAACTGAGTGAGACTGTCCATGGAGAGAGTAACTGAGTGAGACTGTCCATGGGAGAGAGTAACTGAGTGAGACTGTCCATTGGAGAGAGTAACTGAGTGAGACTGTCCATGGAGAGAGTAACTGAGTGAGACTGTCCATGGGAGAGAGTAACTGAGTAGACTGTCCATGGGAGAGAGTAGCTGAGTGAGACTGTCCATTGGAGAGAGTAACTGAGTGAAGACTGTCCATGGGAGAGAGTAGCATGAGTGAGACAGTCCATGGGAGAGAGTAACTGAGTGAGACTGTCCATGGGAGAGAGTAGCTGAGTGAGACTGTCCATTGGAGAGAGTAACTGAGTGAGACTGTCCATTGGAGAGAGTAACTGAGTGAGACTGTCCATTGGAGAGAGTAACTGAGTGAGACTGTCCATGGGAGAGAGTAGCTGAGTGAGACTGTCCATTGGAGAGAGTAACTGAGTGAGACTGTCCATGGGAGAGAGTACTGAGTGAGACTGAGTGAGACTGTCCATGGGAGAGAGTAACTGAGTGAGACTGTCCATGGGAGAGAGTGACTGAGTGAGACTGTCCATTGGAGAGAATAACTGAGTGAGACTGTCCATGGGAGAGAGTAACTGAGTGAGACTGTCCATGGGAGAGAATAACTGAGTGAGACTCTCCATTGGAGAGAGTAACTGAGTGAGACTGTCCATTGGAGAGAGTAACTGAGTGAGACTCTCCATTGGAGTGTAACTGAGTGAGAATGTCCATGGGAGAGAGTAACTGAGTGAGACTGTCCATTGGAGAGTAACCGAGTGAGACTGTCCATGGGAGAGAGTAACTGAGTGAGACTGTCCATTGTAGAGTAACTGAGTGAGACTCTCCATGGGAGAGAGTAACTGAGTGAGACTGACAATGGGAGAGTAACTGAGTGAGACTGTCCATGGGAGAGAGTAACTGAGTGAGACAGTCCATTGGAGAGAGTAACTGAGTGAGACTTTCAATTGGAGGGAGTAACTGAGTGAGACTGTCCATTGTAGAGTAACTGAGTGAGACTGTCCATGGGAGAGAGTAACTGAGTGAGACTGTCCATTGGAAAGAGTAACTGAGTGAGACTGTCCATTGGAGAGAGTAACTGAGTGAGACTGTCCATGGGAGAGAGTAACTGAGTGAGACTGTCCATGGGAGAGATTAACTGAGGGAGACTGTCCATTGGAGAGAGTAACTGAGGGAGACTGTCCATTGGAGAGAGTAACTGAGTGAGACTGTCCATTGGAGAGAGCAACTGAGTGAGACTTTCCATGGGAGAGAGTAACTGAATGAGACTGTCCATGGGAGAGAGCAACTGAGTGAGACTGTCCATGGGAGAGATTAATTGAGTGAGACTGTCCATTGGAGAGAGTAACTGAGTGAGACTCTCCATTGGAGAGTAACTGAGTGAGAATGTCCATGGGAGAGAGTAACTGAGTGAGACTGTCCATGGGAGAGAGTAACTGAGTGAGACTGTCCATTGGAGAGAGTAACTGAGTGAGACTTTCCATTGGAGATAGTAAATGAGTGAGGCTGTCGATTGGAGAGAGCAAATGAGTGAGACTGTCCTTGGAGAGAGTAACTGAGTGAGACTGTCCATGGGGGAGAGTAACTGAGTGAGACTGTCCATGGGAGAGATTAACTGAGTGAGACTGTCCATTGGAGAGAGTAACTGAGTGAGACTGTCCATGGGAGAGAATAACTGAGTGAGACTGTCCATTAGAGAGAGTAACTGAGTGAGACTGTCCATGGGAGAGAGTAACTGAGTGAGACTGTCCATTGGAGAGAGTAACTGAGTGAGACTGTCCATGGGAGAGAATAACTGAGTGAGACTGTCCATTGGAGAGATTAATTGAGTGAGACAGTCCTTGGGAGAGTAACTGAGTGAGACTGTCCATTGGAGAGTAACTGAGTGAGACAGTACATTGGAGAGAGTAACTGAGTGAGACTGTCCATTGGAGAGTAACTGAGTGAGACAGTACATTGGAGAGAGTAACTGAGTGAGACTGTCCATGGGGGAGAGTAACTGAGTGCGACTGTCCATTGGAGAGATTAATTGAGTGAGAATGTACGTTGGAGAGAGTAACTAAGTGAGACTGTCCATTGGAGAGAGGAACTGAGTGAGACTGTCCATTGGAGAGTGTAACTGAGTGAGACTGTCCATGGGAGAGAGTAATTGATTGAGAATGTACGTTGGAGAGAGTAACTAAGTGAGACTGTCCATTGGAGAGATTAATTGAGTGAGAATGTACGTTGGAGAGAGTAACTAAGTGAGACTGTCCATTGGAGAGATTAATTGAGTGAGAATGTACGTTGGAGAGAGTAACTAAGTGAGACTGTCCATTGGAGAGAGGAACTGAGTGAGACTGTCCATTGGAGAGTGTAACTGAGGGAGACTGTCCATGGGAGAGAGTAATTGAGTGAGAATGTACGTTGGAGAGAGTAACTAAGTGAGACTGTCCATTGGAGAGATTAATTGAGTGAGAATGTACGTTGGAGAGAGTAACTAAGTGAGACTGTCCATTGGAGAGAGGAACTGAGTGAGACTGTCCATTGGAGAGTGTAACTGAGGGAGACTGTCCATTGGAGAGTAACTGAGTGAGACTGTCCATTGGAGAGTAACTGAGTGAGACTGTCCATTGGAGAGTAACTGAGTGAGACTGTCCATTGGAGAGAGTAACTGAGTGAGACTGTCCATGGGAGAGAGCAAATGAGTGAGACTGTCCATTGGAGAGAGTAACTGAGTGAGACTGTCCATGGGAGAGATTAATTGAGTGAGACTGTCCATGGGAGAGAGTAACTGAGTGAGACTCTCCATTGGAGAGTAACTGAGTGAGACTGTCCATGGGAGAGTAACTGAGTGAGACTGTCCATTGGAGAGTAACTGAGTGAGACTGTCCATTGGAGAGTAACTGAGTGAGACTGTCCATTGGAGAGAGTAACTGAGTGAGACTGTCCATGGGAGAGAGTAACTGAGTGAGACTGTCTATTGGAGAGAGTAACTGAGTGAGACTGTCCATGGTAGAGAGTAACTGAGTGAGACTGTCTATTGGAGAGAGTAACGGAGTGAGACTGTCCATTGGAGAGAGTAACTGAGTGAGACTGTCCATTGGAGAGAGTAATTGAGGGAGACTGTCCATGGCAGAGAGTAACTGAGTGAGACTGTCCATTGGAGAGAGCAACTGAGTGAGACTGTCCATGGGAGAGAGTGACTGAGTGAGAGTGACCATGGGAGAGAGTAACTGTGTGAGACAGTATATTGGAGAGAGTAACTGTGTGAGACTGTCCATTGGAGAGAGTAACTGAGTGTGACTGTCCATGGGAGAGAGTAACTGAGTGAGACTGTCCATGGGAGAGAGTAACTGAGTGAGACTGTCCATGGGAGAGAGTAGCTGAGTGAGACTGTCCATGGGAGAGAGTAACTGAGTAAGACTGTCCATGGGAGAGAGTAGCTGAGTGAGACTGTCCATTGGAGAGAGTAACTGAGTGAGACTGTCCATGGGAGAGAGTAGCTGAGTGAGACTATCCATGGGAGAGAGTAACTGAGTAAGACTGTCCATGGGAGAGAGTAGCTGAGTGAGACTGTCCATTGGAGAGAGTAACTGAGTAAGACTGTCCATGGGACAGAGTAGCTGAGTGAGACTGTCCATGGGAGAGAGTAACTGAGTGAGACTGTCCATGGGAGAGAGTAGCTGAGTGAGACTGTCCATTGGAGAGAGTAACTGAGTGAGACTGTCCATTGGAGAGAGTAACTGAGTGAGACTGTCATTGGAGAGAGTAACTGAGTAGACTGTCCATGGGAGAGAGTAGCTGAGTGAGACTGTCCATGGGAGAGAGTAACTGAGTGAGACTGTCCATGGGAGAGAGTAGCTGAGTGAGACTGTCCATGGGAGAGAGTAACTGAGTGATACTGTCCATGGGAGAGAGTAACTGAGTAAGACTGTCCATGGGAGAGAGTAACTGAGTGAGACTGTCCATGGGAGAGAGTGACTGAGTGAGACTGTCCATTGGAGAGAATAACTGAGTGAGACTGTCCATGGGAGAGAATAACTGAGTGAGACTGTCCATGGGAGAGAATAACTGAGTGAGACTCTCCATTGGAGAGTAACTGAGTGAGACTGTCCATTGGAGAGAGTAACTGAGTGAGACTCTCCATTGGAGTGTAACTGAGTGAGAATGTCCATGGGAGAGAGTAACTGAGTGAGACTGTCCATTGGAGAGTAACCGAGTGAGACTGTCCATGGGAGAGAGTAACTGAGTGAGACTGTCCATTGTAGAGTAACTGAGTGAGACTCTCCATGGGAGAGAGTAACTGAGTGAGACTGACAATGGGAGAGTAACTGAGTGAGACTGTCCATGGGAGAGTGTAACTGAGTGAGACAGTCCATTGGAGAGAGTAACTGAGTGAGACTTTCAATTGGAGGGAGTAACTGAGTGAGACTGTCCATTGTAGAGTAACTGAGTGAGACTGTCCATGGGAGAGAGTAACTGAGTGAGACTGTCCATTGGAGAGAGTAACTGAGTGAGACTGTCCATTGGAGAGAGTAACTGAGTGAGACTGTCCATGGGAGAGAGTAACTGAGTGAGACTGTCCATGGGAGAAATTAACTGAGGGAGACTGTCCATTGGAGAGAGTAACTGAGGGAGACTGTCCATTGGAGAGAGTAACTGAGTGAGACTGTCCATTGGAGAGAGCAACTGAGTGAGACTTTCCATGGGAGAGAGTAACTGAATGAGACTGTCCATGGGAGAGAGCAACTGAGTGAGGCTGTCGATGGGAGAGATTAATTGAGTGAGACTGTCCATTGGAGAGAGTAACTGAGTGAGACTCTCCATTGGAGAGATTAATTGAGTGAGACAGTCCTTGGGAGAGTAACTGAGTGAGACTGTCCAGGGGAGAGAGTGACTGAGTGAGACTGTCCATGGGAGAGAATAACTGAGTGAGACTGTCCATTGGAGAGATTAATTGAGTGAGACAGTCCTTGGGAGAGTAACTGAGTGAGACTGTCCATTGGAGAGTAACTGAGTGAGACAGTACATTGGAGAGAGTAACTGAGTGAGACTGTCCATTGGAGAGTAACTGAGTGAGACAGTACATTGGAGAGAGTAACTGAGTGAGACTGTCCATGGGGGAGAGTAACTGAGTGCGACTGTCCATTGGAGAGATTAACTGAGTGAGAATGTACGTTGGAGAGAGTAACTAAGTGAGACTGTCCATTGGAGAGAGGAACTGAGTGAGACTGTCCATTGGAGAGTGTAACTGAGTGAGACTGTCTATGGGAGAGAGTAATTGATTGAGAATGTACGTTGGAGAGAGTAACTAAGTGAGACTGTCCATTGGAGAGATTAATTGAGTGAGAATGTACGTTGGAGAGAGTAACTAAGTGAGACTGTCCATTGGAGAGATTAATTGAGTGAGAATGTACGTTGGAGAGAGTAACTAAGTGAGACTGTCCATTGGAGAGAGGAACTGAGTGAGACTGTCCATTGGAGAGTGTAACTGAGGGAGACTGTCCATGGGAGAGAGTAATTGAGTGAGAATGTACGTTGGAGAGAGTAACTAAGTGAGACTGTCCATTGGAGAGATTAATTGAGTGAGAATGTACGTTGGAGAGAGTAACTAAGTGAGACTGTCCATTGGAGAGAGGAACTGAGTGAGACTGTCCATTGGAGAGTGTAACTGAGGGAGACTGTCCATTGGAGAGTAACTGAGTGAGACTGTCCATTGGAGAGTAACTGAGTGAGACTGTCCATTGGAGAGTAACTGAGTGAGACTGTCCATTGGAGAGAGTAACTGAGTGAGACTGTCCATGGGAGAGAGTAACTGAGTGAGACTGTCCATTGGAGAGAGTAACTGAGTGAGACTGTCCATGGGAGAGATTAATTGAGTGAGACTGTCCATGGGAGAGAGTAACTGAGTGAGACTCTCCATTGGAGAGTAACTGAGTGAGACTGTCCATGGAGAGTAACTGAGTGAGACTGTCCATTGGAGAGTAACTGAGTGAGACTGTCCATTGGAGAGTAACTGAGTGAGACTGTCCATTGGAGAGAGTAACTGAGTGAGACTGTCCATGGGAGAGAGTAACTGAGTGAGACTGTCTATTGGAGAGAGTAACTGAGTGAGACTGTCCATGGGAGAGAGTAACTGAGTGAGACTGTCTATTGGAGAGAGTAACTGAGTGAGACTGTCCATGGGAGAGAGTAACTGAGTGAGACTGTCTATTGGAGAGAGTAACTGAGTGAGACTGTCCATGGGAGAGAGTAACTGAGTGAGACTGTCCATTGGAGAGAGTAACTGAGTGAGACTGTCCATTGGAGAGAGTAACTGAGTGAGACTGTCCATGGGAGAGAGTAACTGAGTGAGACAGTCCATTGGAGAGAGTAACTGAGTGAGACTGTCCATTGGAGAGTAACTGAGTGAGACTGTCCATTGGAGAGAGTAACTGAGTGAGACTGTCCATGGGGGAGAGTAACTGAGTGCGACTGTCCATTGGAGAGATTAATTGAGTGAGAATGTACGTTGGAGAGAGTAACTAAGTGAGACTGTCCATTGGAGAGAGGAACTGAGTGAGACTGTCCATTGGAGAGTGTAACTGAGTGAGACTGTCCATGGGAGAGAGTAATTGATTGAGAATGTACGTTGGAGAGAGTAACTAAGTGAGACTGTCCATTGGAGAGATTAATTGAGTGAGAATGTACGTTGGAGAGAGTAACTAAGTGAGACTGTCCATTGGAGAGATTAATTGAGTGAGAATGTACGTTGGAGAGAGTAACTAAGTGAGACTGTCCATTGGAGAGAGGAACTGAGTGAGACTGTCCATTGGAGAGTGTAACTGAGGGAGACTGTCCATGGGAGAGAGTAATTGAGTGAGAATGTACGTTGGAGAGAGTAACTAAGTGAGACTGTCCATTGGAGAGATTAATTGAGTGAGAATGTACGTTGGAGAGAGTAACTAAGTGAGACTGTCCATTGGAGAGAGGAACTGAGTGAGACTGGCCCATTGGAGAGTAACTGAGTGAGACTGTCCATTGGAAGAGTAACTGAGTGAGACTGTCCATTGGAGAGAGTAACTGGAGTGAGACTGTCCATTGGAGAGAGTAACTGAGTGAGACTGTCCATGGAGAGAGTAACTGAGTGGAGACTGTCCAATGGAGAGAGTAACTGAGTGAGACTGTCCTTTGGAGAGAGTAGACACTGAGTGAGACTTGTCTTCATGGGAGAGAGTAATTGAGAGAGACGTCCATTGGAGAGTAACTGAGCGAGACTGTCCATGGGATAGAGTAACTGAGTGAGACTGTCCATGGGAGAGTAACTGAGTGAGACTGTCCATGGGAGAAGGAACTGAGTGTAGACCTGTCCATTGGAGAGTAACTGAGTGAGACTGTCCATGGGAGGAGTAACTGAGTGAGACTGTCCATGGGAGAGAGTACTGATGAGACTGTCCATGTGAGAGAGTAACTGAGTGAGACTGTCCATGGGAGAGAGTAACTGAGTGAGACTGTCCATGGGAGAGAGTAACTGAGTGAGACTGTCTATTGGGAGAGAGAACTGGAGTGAGACAGTCCATTGCGAGAGTGTAACTGAGCGAGACTGTCTATTGGAGAGAGTAACTGAGTGAGACTGTCCATTGGAGAGAGTAACTGAGTGAGACTGTCCATTGGAGAGAGTAACTGAGTGAGACTGTCCATGGGAGAGAGTAACTGAGTGAGACTGTCCATTGGAGAGAGTAACTGAGTGAGACTGTCCATGGGAGAGAGTAACTGAGTGAGACTGTCCATGGGAGAGAGTAACTGAGTGAGACTGTCATTGGAGAGAGTAACTGTGTGAGACTGTCCATTGGAGAGAGTAACTGAGTG